>JACEVL010000859.1:90000-205000 GCA_020284085.1 Aporrectodea caliginosa | reverse complement strand
TAAATAATTTGTTATTAAAAATGTAAATTAACTAAATTATTTTTAATAGCTGAAAAAAGATCCCAGAATGCCGCTCTAGACCGCTCCATCTGGAAAAAGCACTGGGTTCCAGGATACTTGGAATGAAAATTCACTTTCACAGAGATTTAAATTTCGGGCTAGAACGGTCCGTAGATGGCGACTTTAATGGCGCATTTTCAAACGGCAGCGGTGAAGGATCGCACCCAATCAATTCATTGAAAAATTATCAGGGTCGAGGCATACGATCGCTATATAAAACATATATTAATATTTACATTTATTGTTGGAAAGCTGAGGGCTGAGCAAGCTTTGCTGTTTGGGCTATTTTGTCACCACAGTAGCATTGCCAACAGTCACTCTGTAATCTGTATCCATTTGGCACTGTTCTGTTTAGCAGTCTCCTTCATGTTTATGGTAAAGAATGTAATTATTGGTTTATGACCTAATTTGTTTCATTTTTCTTCAGGTCTTATGCCATCAACTTGAATGATCCCAGCACATTTACGCAACAGTTAGAGTGTGGGTAGAATCTCTGCTAGTAATAAAATAAATCTTACTAAGCTCTTTTCACTTATGCACGTAAACACATTACAATGTTTTTGGCACAAGTTTCCAATTATTTAATTTTTATTTCTTTTGTGAAACAATCTTCAATCTTACTCTGAAGTTCTTGTAGTTTTGTGAGATACTGAATTCAAATGGATTGTCTAAGATAGCAAGCAATTAAGATGATGGTAACAATGATAATGATAACGATGATAATTTTAACGATCATGATGCCTATTGACAAGGGTGACAATGAAGGCTAAACAGTCAACAGTTGGCTGCTAATTTTAGAACAGAATAATGACATCATTAGTTATGACAAATTAAATAAATTTTCTTTGACAGTTATCAAGCACAGTGGCACTGTAGATGGTCTGAGGGAAGCAATGAAACTTCTGGCTCCTCATCTGAAGCTTCTAGGAGAGAATGAACAACAGGCAATTATTCCATTGTTTTCAGGCCTTTTTTATATATTGTTATGCAACAGTGGTGAGTAAGGGAAAAAAAATTCTTACAGAAAGTTTGGAAGTATTTTGGTAATTATTAGAATTTGTGAACTCTTAATTTTAAACATATTTTGATCATTGAGTTGAATTTCCAATGTCACAATTATTTCTGGTATACTTTTCGTTTCCTTTGATTCTCGTATTAGAATTATTACATTTCTTTGTATTAGAAGCAGAATAGATAGAGTTGTTATGCTCAGTTATATACATGATAACAGTGTTTTAGGGTGAAAATGTGCTGCTGGATGTAATGCGAACCCTTCAAAGACGGCTTGCGGAGTTGATAGCAGAAGAGTTTCAACCAGCTATAGGCAAGGACTTGTTTAGAATTTCAAGTTACAAAACTTACTTGCCTTAAACTTTTCACATGGTACAGTGTTGTTCTAAATTAAGTTTAAGATCTTTTATTGACAAGGATGTTGAAATCACCCTTCCATGTGCTTGGTTATGTGATCCTGTATATAAGTGCATACATAAGTGCATAAATTAAGCTCTTCACCTCTCGCTTTTTTCTCTCTCTCTCTCTCTCTGAAATGTGCTGTCAGTTTGCAAACTGCCATTCACAGAGGCACATTCATGGTATGTACATTCCACCAGTGTAGGTAACTGGGCCAAGTTGAGGTTCTAAATGACCTTTTATATGGTATGACTGTTCTGCACTAATACAAAAGCACTGAAGAAGTGCATGTATATCTGTGTGTGGCATTTATTTGAACTGAATTTGCCAGAACCTTGCTGGCCACAGCCGCCACACTTTAAAATAGGCTGTGCAACCCCTCCCCATCACCCTGTCGCTATTACGTTTGTTGGTTCATATTTGATTTTTTTAAATAGTGATCTTTAATGCAGCCTAAATAACTCCTTTGTATTCATTCCATTCGATAGTTATTCTTTTATCGTTTGTTCTTCTGATCCAATTATTGCAGGTGTAGGTACAACTGAAGCAAAACAAAGGAAATTTGTGACATTTGTCACCGACAGGAGACAAGACATTTGTAGCGCACGTGCTCGTCAGCGGTCGCTGCTGTCTCAGGGCCAGGCACGGGGCCTTGTCCACCTGAAGCCCCTCCTGGGCCACGAAGCGAATGCCCTCTCACCGTGCCCACCCTATCTTCCATCTGGCCACATGGAGGCACTTCCACAGAAAATAATGAGGGATACCTTTCCGTCACAGAAAGCTCAGAGGCAGCAACAGACGACCAGTGCCAGAAGTACCAAACTCAGACCAGGAAACCAGTATATGGTTGGATTGACCATTGGTAACTTGCTGAAGAATATTGATAAATTGGCAAAGGTAATTACCTCGTAATCTCTGGATAGGAAAACATTTGCCTGAAATGTTGGTTTAATTGAGGATATAATGTGTACGGTAGTCTCGGCTTTTCTGACTTTTTGATGAAAGTGGTGTGGCACAGTCATTTTTATCATTGCCATTCCTGGATAGCCACATTTATTGGGTCTGTAGCAGGTCCTGCTTATGCTGCTGGCAGAAACTGGCAGTGAGCTACAGGTTTGATGTGTCCCAATAAGTGTGGTCGTCTAGTATAGGTTTAGAATGCAACTGGAAGTTTGAACTCTTATTTTCTCACGAACTTGACGAAATTGAAGAAACCAGTAAGTTGAGCCTTCCACTTAAGCAAGTAAGTAAGTATATTCTTTAAAGAGAAGCACTAGCAAATGCACAGAACTGTACATGGCAAGCTTAATACATTAAAACAAAGAAAAGATGTATATCTTTGGCTATGGATGCTGCAGATAACTCATATAAACACTAGAAACTTTTACATGGGTAATGTTATAAGTGCATATGATTAAATGTTGGAAGAAATGGTATGAACAGATGTGGTAGCCTATACAGAATGGTTCGTTTGGGTGTAATTGTAAGCAAAATGATTTCATTGATGGAAACTTCACATAATTATACCAACCTTGACAGCCACATTCGTTGGGCCTACATTGGGCTCATATCTGGCCACCAGCATGGCACAGAGTGGGCCAGCTATTGGCCCAATGAATCCCAATGAATATAACTGTCTGTGATTAACTAATGATCTATCATTCAAGAGACGCATAAAGTACACACTTGGGCTGTTGAGTAGTTATATATAATTATAAGAAATGTTATACTGTAAGCCTATATATATATAATTATTTGATTTAAATATAGTTAATATATGAGATGATATACAATTATATGAAGTGTTTGTATTTTTAGTGTGGCCAGGCAGCAAGTGGATGATTGGTTCACCCCACAACACATTATTTGATTGTTAATCAGATTGCAGTACCAGTTGCAAAAGCTTTGTTAAACTCTAGCAATTGGAATTATGTGTCAAGAAAATTGTACTTTGTTGATATGTAGTTGACTGGTTGACAAGGGTCGAGAGTTTGATTCATTGTAGGCCTTCAATGGCCGTATTGATTATGTCTGTGACAGTTAAATGCTTGAGAAATTAAACCTATTGTTACACACTGGTATTGAATATGTTGCTTAGTATTGGCATGCATTTTACACCCATTAACTTTAAGTAAGGTTAGTGCCAGTGTAATGTTTGAAAGATTGTTGCTCACTAACTGGTTATTTGAGCACCAATCTGAACAATATTCTTGGTGGTAGCGGTGTGGTTTCTTCTAGTCTCTTCGGGGTGATACGCGGTGATCGTTAAAGTTCAAACCAGTAACGTACACTCCACGTTTTCTTCAGTATATTATTTCAACTTTCAACGTTTAATTTACAATCTATTTACAGAAATCAACTTATTTTGACTACACATTTCGCTTATCTTTACACTCTCGGACTGTCGACTTAACTCTTTGCTCATAGATGTCGTTCCAGTCCCTTCCTCGAGAGCGGATTCCTCTGGCAGTCGATGACGTCCCTTGTCTCGAAACTGACGCCTCCCGAGAGTGAATCCCGACTCCTGATTTCGCCCCTTTTTATTCCCGTCCTTCATCCTCCTGTCCCAGCCCCTTTCTACCATTTCTCTCCTTATTTGGTTATTTCACTTCCGGCCTTTCCATCTATCTCCTTATTTGGTTATTTCACTTCCGGCCTTTCCATCTATCTCCGCTCAGCATTTCGCTCTTGCCTTTTTTGTTCATTTAACTTCCGGCCTTTCCACCTATCCAGGCTCAGCATTTGGCTCTTGCCTTTTTTGTTCATTTAACATCCGGCCTCTCCATCTATCCCGCTGTAGAGGTCAGACTGTGCTGATGATTCATCTGGCTGTGCCTCTCCAGCCTCCAGGTCTTCAGTCACCTGCGTCTATGTATATATTTATATATATGCCTATATATTCATTTAGGTTGATCGTTATGTTAAATATAATGTTCATTCCTATGTCTATAGTGTTCATATGCTAATTCATTTTTAGTTTGACAACGCAACAAATTACAAAGTGTTCATTCGAGTTCAAAACTCTTCAGTCTCTCATATCCCAGTCTCCCTCTTCCATTACAGCCAGTAAAATTGGCTTTTAACTTCAAAGAGCACTTTTCACTTGTGTTTAAAGGTAAAATGGCAGTTTCAGATGCTAGGTACTTTGTACACATTTAGGGGTCATCAAATGCCATGTTTACTATTGCTTTCTTAATCCAGAAGGTGTATTCTAAAATTTTAAGAGGCCAAAATTCGGTCAAAGATTTCAGGATTTCTAGTTCAAGGCTTACTGCTTGGATTTTACTGATATATGTTCAAATATTGTCCATAAATTCCAAATAATCTGATATTATGGCCAATTGGTAAAACTTGCTGAGTATTTACTCCGTTTCTGGAATTAGAAACCCTATGAAGTTAATTGGTACTTACATTGTCAGGTTATCAAACCCTAGAAGGCTCCAATTTTGAAACAAAAAATGGTGTGATAGGTGTATCAATTTGCTGTGTAGTTGTGATTAACAGTACTGTACTAGTTGGCTTCTTGAACATGGACTGAATTCCACACGATCATTAAGTGCAAGACTTAAAGGATGTGAAGCTCACGAGACACCAGATTTAAAAATCTGTAGACTCCATCACCCATGTCAGGATCAAGACTCCAACGGAAAAAGAGACAAATGGAACATACGAAGAATAATTAAACGTAGACCCTATCTCCGTTAAGGATAAATGCGGCATTTATCATTTAAAATGCCAATCTGCTTAGCCTAAAAAATTGAAGTGAAATTGATAGTGTAATGATGGATTTTAACCTATGTACAACTTGGCTTTGGTGTGCCATAATTCCTGCAGCCTTGTGCCTGCAGCATAACACCGGCGCTATAGAAGTTACTAATTATTAATAATAAAACAGCATGACACCGGCGCTACAGAAGTTACAAATTATTAAGAATAAAACAGATTAATTTATATAGAAACACGACATTTTACTTCTTACGCCATCAGGTCATCACGATGACCGTTTGGTCGCCGAACGATTAATCGCTAAACATGTAAAGATCCTGAGTAGGCTATAATTAGGCCTAATGCTACCAATGCTACCTCCCAGATTCATTAGGATTAAAGTGTCCACAACAGGCCCGAAATGTGTCAGTGGAGATAGTGGCCGGCTCTGGAGATTTACATTTACAAATGTGGGCCCTCTCGGTGATCGCTATTAAAAATAATAGCCGTTTTGATCATGGTGCTTAACCTTACATCCATACACCATTGCATGGCATTAATACACATGAATAGTAATTGCTGTCAATGAAATGAATTATTATCTTTGATGTTTTACAAATTTTGAAATTATAAATGCCAAAAATGGCGTCTCTTCAACTCTCTTTTTCATTGTTGTATATGATTTGTTAATTTCGTTTTATGACATTCTAAGTTTCTACTGTTCTAGTTAATTTCGATTTATATGCATTTGATTATTTTAACGGTATTATGCCATTTTATGAATTTTATGATCTGAAATAGGAAAATCTTTAAAACGTGAAAGCGGGCAAACCACTAAAAAACTCAAAATCCAAAAACCAACTTTTCATTTGTGAAAACAGTTTAACGGCAGCTTATGACATTAATAGGCCGTTCACATGAATTTATAATATTGAGATATTTCTCAATGAAATGAATAATTATTATATCTGATATACACCACGTTTTGCTGCGCGCCCAAGAAAGCCGCTAGAAGAATTAAATGCATAGGCATCTAGGTCAAATAGCCTCGTTGTCGGTAAACGCTACACTGACCGCAAACTTATTTCGCTGACAACTGTTACTTAAATGAATATAAAATAATTAAACGTCTCGACTCTTTTAATTCTGCAATCGTAATAGATGTAAAAGTAGGAAAAGAGCAAAAGGACGAAGGAACGCATCCTGTCTTATTTAATATTGGAAGATTTAGGAATTCAGCTGTGGTTACTATGACATCAGGGACGCCGTGAAACTTTGCCTGTAATTCTAATGTATTCTGTAATTTGGTTGATATGCGTTTGGGATTAAAGTGGAGTAAATAAGTTGTAAAAGCTGTTTAAAGAAACCCCAATTGGCCTAAACTGCCCTGATTGATGTTAATCGTAAACTCAGGGGGGGGGGCCCGTGGCGCATTGGATAACATCTGGCACAGAGACCGAGAGGTACCGAGTTCGAGCCCCCGTTGGGCGGATATGCTTTGTAGGCTGCTATTAGCGCCGTTTTATTGCAAGCTGTCTGTTCTGTTAGTAGTTAAGATTTAAATTGCATAAAATGTAAATGTACAGCGCAGTGAGTTTGTCAGGCGCTTATTAAAGAAAATATATTATTATTATTATTTTCTAGATTTCTAGAGCGCCCACAAAAGCGAAGTCGCGGGAACCAGCTTATTCACAGGGGCTTAATCAAAATATAAATCTATTATAGGCAAGAGGTCAAGATCCAGAGAGTCAGGCAGACAGACAGGCATGCGGCTAAGGTGGGTGATGTTTAGAGTTGACGTGGCGAGGGAGGTGAGCGGAAGAGAAGGAATTGGAATAGGATATGTGAAAAAGCAGTGTTTTCATTTTTCAGTGGAAGACCTGTGGAGAGATAGCAAAAGGTGAGGTTTTGGTGAGTTTGTGGGATGGATCAGATATTTGTTGCAGCACTGGTGGGAGTTTGTTATACATTTGGTGTTATGCATATGGCTGATGTAGAATGCAAGCGTGCATCATATGTGCAATGCATATGAGCATTGCCCAGATTAGCTTAAATCAGATATATTGGTCTAAAAGACGAGCATTTAATTGGGCAATAGAATTTAGATGTTGGACTTTAGTAGGCCTATGCATCGTTTCTTGCCATGAATATTATTTTCTGTTCTTCAGGATTGCCACACCATAAAAGAAAGCGGTTTGAATTATGACCAGACATTAAGGAGCTTTTCTGTAGTATTCCACTAAAATCACTGGCTGTGGACAACAATGATCGCTGACTAATTCCTAGACAGTTTAATCAGGCCATAGTATGTACATTTCACTGTGTTAGAGTACTCTTTCAATCTGTGATGAACTATGGTTGGTTATAGTTTTAGAAACTGCAAACCAGCAGTACCGTTTTCCTTAACAGATATGATATCTTAATTTTAGAGTCAAAATGAGGAAGCAGAATAAAGGTGCTGTTGGTGATGAAATTTCAACCAAAGATGTTGGCACAAACATGGACAGTTCGATGGTCGCAAGCGACGACGATGAACTGCCGATGGAGGACCCTGTGACATTTTCGTCACTGGAATTCCTTCCAGAAAAGTCACAGCTTAAACCAAAGCTGGACAAAATATTTGCAGAAGTTGAAAATAACCTTCCTACGATCAACTTTGAATTATCTGATGTAAGGCATGAGATTTATGTTAATTAAACTGTTGAATAATCAACTCTTATGACACTTTAATTAATACACTAGGATCATTTCTGATAATGGCGTAGTTAAAAAAGACAAAGTTTCTTATGGTCACTCTGAAAGCTGGAAAACAGGTCATGTGGAATGAGCCTCTGTTAAGAATTATGTTTTGGGTGAAGATCAGAATAATATCAGAGTTTTATTTTCATTACAACTGTTATTGAGAATACCTGTTATGATGGCATTGGTGGTAGGAGAGTGGCAATTTCTTGTCTAATCTTGTACTTTATAGCAGTTCTCATAATGCACTGCGTATCAATTAACACTTTGACTGCTGAACATAGTATCTAAATGTATGAAATAAGGGACATGTTAACACGTCCCTAGCGGCCAACGTGTTAAATTAAGCACATATGGTGGGGATGATGTTGATGATGACGACTCTGCTGCGAATGATGATGTGACTGACGATGGTGGTGATGATGCCATAACGGAAAACAGCGTTATGTTACTGCTTGGAATGTAACACTTTTGTCAGGCATTAACAATTTAATGACAAGCTGCACTGTTTTTCCAGTTTCTTTTAGTACGCTATCATCGTTAAAGTATTAAATGTGTGCCGTAAAGGTGACTTATACAGCACTACTAAGCATGCTACTCGGCAGTGCTTGGGACAAAACCAGTACTCTAAACCTGTGGTTATCTCATTTGTACAATGGTTTGTTGCCAGCTAAGTTCCGAAGAGGATGTTCCAATCTTCAACCGAGCATTCAAGGCCCAGGCCCTGCTTGGCCCCGACTCACTTCACGATTCATCAGACGATGAAATTGAGAAACAGATTTACGAAGAATCCACACACAGAATGGAACAAAAGGAAACAACTGTAAGGAAACAACTCGTTGTTCCATCCGACCTTGTCATCTCCGACTCACCCAAACTGGCTTCGGCAGCAGACATGATGCTTCGAGCCCTAGGACACGACTCGAGCTTTCCTTTGACAGGTTCCATCAGTAGCAGAATGAATAGTACGGCTGTAGAAAATGAGGATGTACTTTCTGCGGCGGCAAGCAACAAGAACAAGCCACTGGTGGAGAGTAGAACGCAGGAAAGTGCAGGCCCATGTAATCGTGGCCAGAGTGACGTAAACATTGCGGAGACCAAAGAATCGTCAGCGCACGGCAACAGACTTAATGAGTTGCGGGGTAACAACAGAAACGCCCGAACGAGAACAACTCCGCTTCAGATGAGCTCACAGAAAATGGTGGCTATGTTCTTTCCAGACAATTCCATGCAGCTTGATCTGGAACTAGACAACATTGGTGAGATTACTTTAAAATGGTCTTAGTACAATATTGATTATAGCGCTTCAAGATTTCTAAAATGGTCTTATGGTAATTTGCTGCTGTAATAACCCGCAACCCTCCGGTACCCCTACACCACCGCGCCCCATAGATAGTTTTATATAGTTTGCTGCTGTAAATATTGTAGACAAGATAAGTTCATAATTATGGTTTGATGAAATGTGCCACTGATATAATCCATGTCTACTTTCTGCAATGTTTTTTGTTTAAAAAGTTAAAGTTTGAAAAGTAAGTTTTATTTAGGTGAGCAAATAACAAAGAAATTCTCAAATTTTATTTGAATCATTGTACGCTATTATTCCAGTAATAAATAATGATAAACATTATTATCATTATTATTTTGTCATGTTTTATATTTCTTATTTCATGATTTTATATTAATGTAATATTATTTGTATTATTGTTATTAATGCTATTATTTAGCCTTATTGTCATATATTAGTATGAAAAGTCTGTTTAAATTTGTTCCTGAATAAGTCTGTGTTGTTGTTTTCATTACAGATGAAATGCTCTCTGGGAATGATCAATGTAGCTCCTCTATGAGCCATGGAGACAATGCTGCTGTCCATGGCTATGATGTACCGTCTCTAGGTTTGCGTTTATTTTACTTCGTGAACACAATGACTTATCAGTTTTAAAGCTTATCCATGTATGTTTATACATGTTTATCGGGCAAAGATTAGTTATGTTATCATGAATATGAGAGTTTGTTTGAGTGCAATCTAATGCAAAGCCGTAATTTCCATTCACCAAAATTTAACAAGTTACTGTTTGCATCTCAACTTTTAAATAGAGCCTTTTATGGACTTACAACACTGTGCTGCCATGTGAGAAATCTGACAGGGGACAACTTAAGTTACTTATGTTAAGTAAAATTATCTTGAGCATCAAAAGTATGGTGCAACGTTTAGGATACTTTGCCAAATTCAGTTGTTAGTATATAATGTAACAGTGAATGTATGCATCTTGCTATTTATATTGCACCGTTTATTTAATCCACAAGGGCAATATAGGCCTACATATTTATCTAAAAGGTCTTAATAGAGACGACTCCTAACAGGTTGAAAATGTTTCTTAAGCTTACCAGTAATATTGTGAATGGAACCTCATGTCCTCAACAGAACACAACATGATGTTACAGGAAAACATTCTTTAATGCAAGTGGAAAGCACAGGAATACAGGAACTTAAGTCAGTTGTCCGTGCAGAGAGTAAGTAGCCAAGCTGGCTTATTGACCCCTTACCTCACCTTACCTTACCTGACTACCGTGGCACAGGCTGTGTCCGTGTCTCATCATCGGAGGCGGGTCTCTCGCTGAGATCTGGTTGTAAAGGAGGCATAGGCCTAAATGTGCTAAGATCAAAAACATGCTTCAGTGACCGAGCCTTCTCAGTGGCGGGACCAAGGTGCTGGAACAGCCGCCACATTCAGTCCGTGCCGCAATTTCGGTTGAGGCTTTCAAGTCTAGTCTCAAGAGTTACTACTTCTCTGAAGCGTATCCTGACTGACGTTTGGATTTGTTAAAGCGCCCTTGTAACGGTATGTGCTGTGTTACGGCGCTGTAGAAATTGTCGGTTTCTTCATCATCATCATCATCATCATCATCATGTTAGACACAACGTTTTAAAGAAGTTCCGGTGGTAAAAATTATTAACTTATTTATTTGCAAACAGCTGCTGAAAGAAATGAGGAATCTTTGATGGAGAGGCTGACAAAGTTTGCAATGTCAAACTCTGCACCAAAAAACGAAGATGGCAATTCCTCAAAAGATCCCAACAGAGGTAATTAGTTTGCATATACTTTGCTCAGTGGGTAACCCAACGAAATAGCTTGACAAATTATCCCGAATAAAATAGCCCCAACAAAATTGCCCAAGATATAGTTTGTTGGGGTGCCAGCTCAGTGGTTTATCTAAGGTCTGACTGAGTTATAAAATTATCAGACATGCTAAAAGCATATAGACACAAAACTGCTTTGGGTTGCTGATATGTCTATTTAATAAACAATGATCTTGAATTATTATTGGACAACTACATCAGACTTACTCAAATTAGTATCGATTCATGATTTATCTGAAACAATTTTTCTTATTCACAGAGTCTTCAGTGAGCAGTGGAAAAAATGTCAGAGGGGAATTTGCTTCAAGTGGAACAAGTACTTGTGGATATACTTCACAAAAACAGAGTCAAGAAAGAGGTTAGTTTATTTATTAGTGCTGAATATAGACTGTGATTCTGAACTGACCTTAATATTTATTATTATTATTATTTATTTTGCCTGAGGTAGGAATAATCCCTCAGGATCTTAGAAACTATCCTAGGGTGCCATCAATCTGGAGTTAGTGGTCCTCGTCCCCGGTGCATTGTGCGAAAGTTCCTCTGAAGGCTACAGCATTGAATCTCTGAGTGCATGTGGATAAACGCATTCGGCGCCCCAACTCTATCAAGAACTCGTGGCCTGCACGGTTGACGGGGCCTAGCGACTCGACGGCCACAGGAACGAACTATTTGGCACGCTTCTGGTCTGCGGCATGTTCAGCACGCTTCTTATTTTTATTTTCATTATTATTATTATTATTATTATTATTATTATTATTATTATTATTATTATTATTTTCATTATTATTATTATTATTATTATTATTTTTATTATTATTATTATTTTCATTATTATTATTATTATTATTATTATTATATTAATATAATCAAGTTGCCATCACAAATCAATGCTATAAACCATTACCTTCCGCGTGCACTCGTGCTCCGCTATAATTATTTCCACGTTGTATAAACAATGACTTCAGTAGAAATTTTGGTTATTCTTAGTAGCAGGATTAACGATTTACTTTTCCATTTATTTGGCGTTTGCTCTGATTTTATGATTTTTCTGTTTAAAAGAATCTATAAGGAAAAGCGCCGGTAAAGAAGAAGAAGACACAATTTTCATTGATTTGAGGACATTTGACGACCAGAAGAGAAGAGAACAGGACAACGTTGAGAGAATTCAGCGCGTTCTTGGTCTCAGTGGGTCAGTTTTTCTCTGAAGATGTTTTTCAGAATTTTAATATGCAACACTTGAGCATTAATTTAATTTAATTGTATTGTATCTATAAATTTATGTAGCGCCTTTCGCGGTACACGCCAATCAGAAGCAAGAAGTCGCTAACACTTCATACTCATTGCTACCTCTAAGGCTAGCCTATGGGACACGTCTTCTTTTTGAACAAACCAGTATTATGTTTACATGTTAATAATGATGCCTTCCTTACAAAGGTCATAAGTGTAAACACTGAAGTCAGGAGAAACAGGAAGAACGACAAAGGAGGTCATGTCCTGGATTGCTGGGCAACATAAGTGCTACTGTATCATGTGTGCGGTGTATTTACTTAGTTATATTATCTTGTGCTTTATAATAATAATAATTATAATACTGTAATAATAATTGTGAATTATCCATGCGGCAGATTAGCAGTGAACTGTTGATACTTGAAACGTCAGTGGGTTATATGGAATCTCAATTATGAAACTAAATCTTCTACAGTTTCATATGGCCTGAGTGAGTCAGCATGTCTTTTCGGTTTCCTGACTCATCTACTCATGTGATGCTATTGTGTAATGTAATTTAAGTAATGTAATGCTGATTGATACCTTGATGTATAAAAGCGCTATAACATAGCTCTGTTGATCTGTTGATGCCATCAACAGAACAGCCCTAAAGGATAAAATAATCCGCTATCAGCCTCTGAGTAGGAATCAAGGGGCTCTATATAAATTCTGATTGATTGATTGATTGATTGATTGATTGATTGATTGAAAAGTTGACTTAAGACACATCTTTTCTGATTGACGTTAGCTCACTGTGCGCTGTTGCTTGTGAAGGCGCCCTTGTAACGGCAAGTGCTGTGTTACGGCGCCCTAGAAATTGTCGCTATTATTATTATAATTATTATTATTATTAGTTATTAGATTACATGAGAACTGAGTTGATTATAACAAATCTGTTGATTGGAGAACTGACTCACTTGTATGCAAGCGTTTCGTTACAGAGCTGCTACGAGTGAATCTTCTGATGAGTCAGAGCCAGAGCTCGAACTGTGGTTTGAACATCGAAAGCGAATCAAGGAGTCGTTAAACTTGGGTAAACCAATCTCAACTGAGCAGGTGTCAAAGTAAGTTGATCAAAGTCATTTTGTAACTTTTCAGAAATTTCTCTGACTTTGAGAACTTTATTTTATATTTGATTTACTCGTCATTCTGTATATCCAGAGAGCTAATCAAAAGTCCTATGTTTTTACTGATTTACTTATTTGTTTATTGTTGACTAAGCTATCACGAGTACACTGACTGTACATTGTCATGAAGGCCAGGCACCTGCCTTCGTGTGCTGAGGTTAAGAAACAAGAAGTCGCTAACACTTCATACTCATGGCTTCCTCTAAGGCTAACCTATGGGACTGCTCTTCTTCGTTTTGAACAAACCAGTGTGCAAAGGTCAGTAAATTTGAATCTCAAGTTGAAGACATGTGTGCGTGAACATCCATTCTAGATGGTAAACCCCTCCTCATTTGCTTTTGTCAAAACCTATTTCTTCTCTCATGGCCTTACTGGGAGCACCTACTAGAGGCGCTTTATAAATGTTTGAATACTATACAATGCAATACAATAGTCGTGGATCATTGCAGGAGTCTGCTCAGTAGGTTTGAACGTGCAGTCGGTGAATTACAGACCCAGTGCACTACTGATAGGCTACCATTCCATTTGAGATGTGCAGTCAGTGGTATGTTCGGTGCCTTGCAGCCGGAGGGGTTAATCCATGAAGACCCTGGACCCTGGGCAAGACCTTCAGTTGCTCACTACTGAATAGACTACCAGTCCATTTAGTATATAAATATCAATAAATGAAAAAACTACAATACACTGTGCCACATGACTTGTAAGTAGTTTTGCCTTTGACCTGCAGGTCTTCTGGAACGATGTCTTTACCAAAGTCTTCTGATTCGTCAAGTCCGAAAGCTTTACCTGGAAAACCACCACCTGTGATTAAATCTCCTGTAGAAAAGCCCTTGAAATCTTCTCCCACGGTATCCAGTTGCACTTCAGCCAAGAATTCAACTGATGACCACCTGGTTAGACCTATTGATGATGCAATGTCTATGGCAAGCATGGAAGACCCACTAACTTCAGCCAGAAAACAAAACGTTCTTGAAGCAAAACGAACTGAAACTGCTACAAAGTCTAGAACTGAGGGACCAATGCCAAAGACTCCAACAGTGAAGGCTGATCAGTAAGGTCCTTCTAATGTCTTTTAATTTGTGCAAATGAAAACTTTACACCAGTATGTGGAGTCGTTTACTCACTGTATATGTGTCATTTTGCTAAAAGCAAAGGGATATTATTCCCCTTCAAGACTATTGGGGGCCTAACTGAACACGAAAACGGCCATAATTCAGCCAAATTTTGTTGTATTTGGGTGATTCTTTAATCTCTTTTTTCGTGCCGATAAGGCTTACATTCCAGAAGACATATTACCTTAAGGTTAAAATAATCCAAGGTCATTTAAAGGTCAAAAGGTCAAAATCAAAAAAAAATGGCCATATCTCAGCCAAATGTTGTTTTATTTGGGTGATTCTGTGTAATGGTCATTGTTCTTTGATTTTGACTTTTTGACCTTGAAATCACCTTGGGTTAACCCAAGGTCATTTGAAGGTCAAAAGGTCAAAATAAAAGGAAAACTGCCATAACTCAGAATCATCCAAATACAAAAACATTTAAAAATTGATTTTGACCTTGACCTTGAAGTGACCTTGAATTATTTTAGCCTTACCTTTTGGTTCTGTCTTCTCGAAAATCAGCCTTATCAGTCCGAGCAAATAGATGAAAGACTCACCCAAATAGAACAATATTTGACTGAGTTATGGCCTTTTTCCTTGATTTTGACCTTTTGACCTATTGACCGTGAAATAGCATTGGAATGTGTTAAATATTTTGTATAGTTCTTAAATAAGGTAGCCCTTATTGGTTCGAGCACACAGGTAAAAGAATAATTAAAATATAACAATATTTGTCTAAGCTATGGCTATTTCCTCTGAAATTGACCTTTTTCACTTTAAAATAACCTTGGATTGCCTTACATTTAATAGCCTTGTTTCTTATCCCAGGTAGCCCTTGTCAAGAAAAGAAACACAACAAAGAATTAGCTGATTTCAAGAATTATTGGCTGAGATCTGGCAATTTTTCTCTGATTTCTGCTAGATTTAGTGTATTCTGACCTTAACATGACCTTGAATGATCCAGAATTTAGTGTCAATACTTTCCCCTGATATAGCTCTGGTCGAGACAAACAGAAAAAAAGTTCTTGCAAATCGGAGTCTTCATTCATTTGTTTTGATAAAAGTGTATATTGCTAATGGACCCAAGTTCCAAGACCTGAGCATGAGCACCTACAGTCCTGCAATTTAAGTAGTCTATGGTTTTAGTATATGCTCTTCAAAGTGTTAAACAGTTCCAGCATAAGGACTTTGACCAAGTCCTTTGCACAGATACATGGGTACATTCAGAGGCGGCGATCTTGTCTGAGAGGTGGGGGGGACACTTTTGAAATGGGTAAAAAATGTATTCGCGCGTGAGCGCGAAAAATTTTTTTGACCTCTTTTTGTGCACATAAAAAGCATTATAAAAGCAAGTGGTAGACACTTCATAACGGCATGTAGATATAGGCCCTATATTTCATCCAATTGCATAATCATATGCAAACTCAAATCAAAAGTGAATGATTTTATTAGTTGGTAACACTTTAGCATAGCCTACTGAAGAATGCCACTTAATGCGCTATAACCTCTATGGACTTACTACACTACGGAGTTTTCTACAAGATCGCAATAGAACAAAAGAAGTTCTTCCTATTATGCTTCTAGAAATCAAATGTTCTTCCAGCTCAACCAAGTTCAAGCTGTCTAAAATATGTTTATGTGTGTGACAAACCGCCACCGAGCTTAATCTTGCCTGATCTATTGTAGGCCTACTTCACAACCAACTCCATATAAAAAAATTTGTAGTCCTACACGAAGTAAGGGAAGAAATTGGAGAGGTATTAGTCCAGATCTTCAGCAAATCAATGCAGACTGGAGAAGTACCAAGGGATTGCCTTCTCCTTTCTGGCAGGTTACCAGAAAACCCCAAATAGGGTTATCAAGCTGGCCAGTGACTGTGGCCACTGGCCAAATGCTTGGTTGTTGAGAACTGTTAGATTTTTTTAACCTAAATAAGTAAAATTTATGCATTATTTTCAGCTTCGTATTTAATCGCAGCCTGTATCTTCAGCACGCGAGCTTTTCAACAAAATTTAAACCAATCAAAAAGCAATCCTATAGGCCTACGTAGCAAATTTTATAGAACTATGGCGAATATAAAAATTTATTATGTAATAATAATTAATGAGATTTAGAAGTTCGAACTAATTATTCCTCTCACTGAATCAGATAATTCAGTAGATTCACAAACTCAATTTACCTTTTTTAACAAAGCTGTCCACCGGTCCCTTGCTTGCTTGGATCACTAATTAGGCCTATACGAGGCGATTTAGCTCTTTTCATGACGCTCCGTGACAATAGAATGTACGAAGTTCTGAGACAATGATTTAAGTTGGAATTATTAAGCATTTTTAGTGCCTCCTCTTTAATATCAACAATAAAACACGACTAATTATTAACAGATTGCAAACACCAGTGGTGGCCAAACTGTGGCACGCTTGGTATTTGTGGCACGCCAGCCTCTGATGAGTAACACCAGAGACGAGTTTAGGTACTGGCGATATAGGCGGCTGCCTAGAGCGGCATTTTTCAAAGGGCGGCAAATTCCGAACAAATACACGATGGTCACTTCCGTCAAAAAGATTTCATTTAGGAGTAAGGGGTGTCATTTTTGTCCTTGCCTATAACACACAACTGTCAAATATTGTCAAAGGCCGTCAGTCAGTGGCACGGAGGACCTTGCAATTTTCTTTAAAAAATTCCAATGGTTTTCGTACTTTAGAATTTTATCTATGTAGGCTACATGTAGAATCTTAGGCGCCTCTGTAGCTCCGTAGCTGCAGCAACCAAGGGCCTGGTCGGCTTCGCTCTTATACCAGAGGACCGTGGCCTGGTTGATCGACGGCTGCAGACGAGCACAGCACACGAGCTCAAAGAGGGCAGCGAAAGGCTCTTCAGTCGGCAGGCAGTCAAAGTCCACTTTCTCAACAGTATATTTATGCTATGCAGAGATATTAAGTCGAACTTGTTCCCATTATAGGGTCGTAGGACGGGAACAAAGAAACAGAATGCATGATAACAAACAAAACTCAGTAATTCTTTTAAGTTGTTGGTGGCAACGTGTGACGTGTAAGCTGCCTGGTCTCATTGGTCAAGTTTGCACTTGTATTTAAAAAAAATAGCAGTCAAAATTTCTTTAAAAATTTGGGGGACAACTGTATACTGCGTCCCCTCCACTTGGTGGGGGGGACATGTCCCACTCGTCCTTCTGTTCTTACATTTGATGAATCCTTGTAAACTGTTTTACAGTGCCTCTTGTCAGCTGAAGGAGTCGGACAAGGAGTCGCGTCTGAGACTGGAACAGCAACTTAAAGCTCTGCAGCCAAACATGTCGTGCCGAGGAAAGCAACCAGCGGCTGATGCAACCCATCCAGTCTTTGACACAGTCAGTACCTTCTTTCTGTTTACACTGTCTGGTCTCATCTGATCTGTTCATATGTGTGCAGGTGACTAAGATCTGATCTGAAGTTGGGCTATATAAATGCATTGTTACAAAATAATTACAGTTACTGAGGTCTTCTGTCCAGGAGTTGTTTTTATTAAGAATGAAGAAGAGAACAAGTTTGACTGATCTTCTGACAGATTAGTGGTGTACAAGTGGACTTAAGTCACAGGTGGCCTTTTCAATATGGTATCACTTGAGGCTACCATTCAATGATGGGTTGTCCATTATGATAAGAGTGCTGTAGAGTCATTACCATTAGATTAGATTAGATTAGTAATAATAATATACTTTTATTCAATTCAACTGATAAACCGCAGTATGATTACATGAAATAGTAGGAACACATGATAACAAGCTTAACAAGAGTCGATTGTATAATTGTATGGCAGCCTGCTAGGTGCCGATCCATTCTACTGATGCTCATTTTACCATCACGCCCTAGGGAGTGGAAGGCTGAGTCAACATTATGGGGCTAGCAGGTATCGAACCCGCGTCATTCTGTTCTTCGTGCCTGTGTATTACCATTCAACCATCACCCCGCCCCAAGGAGAACAATGAGAGACAGTAACTTGATATTCTTATATCGTACATCTTCCTTACCGATTTTGTTTTTTGACTAAGCTCCTGGTTTCAACTACATTTTTGGTGCTCAAGAAATGACAGATTAAGATTATGGATTTGTTTACAGACTGCATCGTATGAGCCAGAGCCAAAGTCTCTTCCGAGTGGGTGGTCGAACTACCCAGAATGCACTCTGCTGACGATTCATCTCTCTTGCAATGGACAGATCGTCTGCCACGACTCTCTTCGTAGCAGTGTCAAGAAGTCCATCGATCAAGGTCAGGATATTCGGAATCATTTGAATCAGAGTCCTCAATCCTCAGTAAAATTTTTGGTTGGGGTCCCACCCTCAGCCCTCTACTGCCTGAGGGTTTTCTTTTTCCTTTGGGCTGTTATGCTGAGAGCGTCTTTGCTTGAATAGCTTGTACTGTAAGAGGTGCTTTATAAATTCTCAGATACAATATGATACGAGAATTGAAGTGATCATTCTGGGGAATGGTAATTTTGATAATTGTAATTATGATAATTCATATAGCATCATCAACAGCAACCTACTCCTAGGGCGATCTACTGTCAGCATAATTGCTTAACATAGTAAGTAGATTTTCAACTTTTTTAAGCATGAAGAATTCATGGCCTCCTGAATAAATGCAGGAAGACTGTTCCAGCTAGATTCCCGCTGCGATCAATGATTAAAAATGTGCGCATACATGTGCTTATACCCACACAGGTGGATTAAGTAAATCTTGCTGTTTGACTTTTTAGGATCTGGTATGTCAGCAAGCTATAATGCACTCGTAGCATGGTTGCTGTCACTCGTTCCCACCAATTTTGATCACATCGGGGAATCATTCAGTGAAGATGGTGACGCCCCATTTTGTGTTGTCGGACTTCAGCAGATGGCGCTAGACGGACATCTGACTCTGAATGCCGTCGTTGTTCCAGTTAAGCAGTTCACAAACAAAGATGTTGCTATGAAAGGCAAAAAGTGCCAGGTGAGTTACGAGTGTGATTTGTAACCTGTGCTTTCGAAATCAGTGGTGCTAAAGAAGTTCTTGGATTGTTATTATTGTTATTATTGTTATTTACTTTCAAATCAGTTTGGTGTTTATACTAGTGCGTAAACAGTAAATAATGCTGTTTACTGCTATTAATTTATTTTAATATTTACTATGAGAAGCGCTTTATAAATGATAAAATACAATACAATACAATGCAATACAATGCTGCCAGATGGAGAGTTGTAATCCTTATTTGCTTGGCTGTATTATGCTTAATGTTAGTTAACCTAAGCTGTCATTTTCTTTTAGCAGAAAGATGCCTACAAAGATCTCTCTCCATTTCAAAGAATTCTCAAACAGTTTCTAGTGAGGAACACTCTTCAGTCCGTTTGTCCGTTTTTGCAAGCGCTAGAATCCGTCGAGATCCACTCCTCACCAAACACCGAAGGAAAAGGTGTCGTATACATTCCTCCACTTCCACAGATCTCAAATCAGCCGCTCTCGACCTTTATCCAGATGAACGTGGCATTGGACGCAATCCACAAGGTCTTCCTTGCACCAGTTGGATTCTTCTGGCAGACAGTGGACAACGAGGAACCATGCTATTCTGAGGAGGCGTCTAGTAAAGATGAAGCTAGGGAACCAGATGATGACGAAGAAATGCAAAGTACGATATGCCTCGTCTACAAGGTTTATCGTGACTGTTTCACAATGATTGGGATCGTTAATCGAATTCTGCAGGAGGGTCTCTGCCTGTGTGGTCTTAGACTCGTCTACCCAACCACAGACCTGATGAAGATGGTGGCGCCAAAGTCGATGGAGAACAGTCCAAGTGATGCCACCCTCGACGCCATACTGGCCCTTGCAGTGCGTGGAGCCCAGGCTAGAAGTGTCTGGCTTGACACATTTGGGGCGGCCGACCCTGCCCTTGCCAGGATCATAGACCCCAATTCGTTATGCGCACGATTTGGAGGTGAGTCGCGTGATGAATGCCTGCTCTTCAGCCCTCGTACGCCACATCGCATCCACTCCGAGCTGGCCCGTTGGTTTGGAGGACGTGTTCCACCAGGTGGAGTCGATCTCGGAGAAAGAGACTCCTGTGGATCCAGTTTTCCTCGAACGAAGAAAGGCGGAGCTCAGTCGAACGAGAAAATCTTGGAGAGAACGGTTGTTAGACCGGTCGCAACTCTGACTGCGACGACCACATCGAACATATTTCTTGTCATATCACCTCTTGTTCCTGTGTCTTGCCTTGGACTTGTGCTATCGCTGTGTCAGCTGCGAGGATATCGACTGAGTGGAGTAAGGCGCCTTCATCTCAGCACAAAGCAGGCTACGACTTTAGGTGGGTGATTGTCAGTGTTTAAACTCTATTTTAACATGGCTTTGATCAGTCTATCGCCTATCAAGAGATACGTCTGAGTTGGAGGAGCGATATATAAATGCTTTGAATGAATGAATGATTAAGTGAAGGAAGGTAGGAATGAATGAATGAATAAATGAGTGAGTGAATGAGTGAATGAATGAACAACATGACCTGTTCATTTCAGTGGCATAACGAAGGGTTTCAGTGCCCAGTGGCAAGATTTGATGACTCTAAAGTTTCTTGTTGACTTTTAATCATTCTTGTCATGGACTGTGCACCTCTGAAGCAAATTTTGTGCCCCTTGTGCTGCGCCGGGGGGGGGGGGAGGCGGTGACCTGTTCATTTTCTTACAGATAACTATACTGCATAGCTGAATCAGAATGGTATGAAGCCAAATGAGGACATAATACGAATATGCATTGTAAAGAATTGGAGTGACAAAAATGTGAATAGTTGTCTTAGGTTTCTTCCCCTCTCTGCAGTAGCCAGGATGTATCTTGTAGGCAAATGAATGTCAATTTAAATCTTGTGACTACTGTAATGTAATGAGGATATAACTGGATATTTTTTGGACACCAAAATTAAGTCTTGTGCATTTATTTGGGTTACCGGTAAATTGGTTAAAATTGCATGTAAAATCAAGAGTAAAATTATTAAGTTTAACCTTCATTTCGGCACCTGCGGACACATGTCCCTCTGCCTCCAGCTATGCCTCTGGTAATGGCAATTGTTTTTCATTTTTAATAGCAATAGGAGGAGCAGATCGTTTGCCTTCATTTACTGCTGATCTGTCACGTGATGATCGCCACTCAAAGACTGCTTCACTGCCTCCAAGACCTTCAACGATTTTCCTGTTAAAGAAAGAAAATGCCAGGAACACAGCACCCAGCTTAGTCGAGGCCATCATGACTCACTTGACACTGAAAGGCATTCTGGGTAAATTTTTTACTTAAGGTTGAATTTAGGGTGCAATAATTTAGGTTAATTAAATGAGCAATTTAGGTTAATTAAGTAAGCAATAGCATGAGCTGCTCTCCCTTGCCTAGCATCAACATTTCAAACCGTTCTATTTGATCATGTTCCCTTTTATTGCATCAGCATTTCAAAACCATTCTGTTTGATCATGTCCCCTTTACTGCATTACCAGATATTTCTGAAGAGCTCTTAAAGAGACAATGTAGATACTGTCTGTGTGTGTATTATGATTGCCATATTAATATATATATGTATTGTATTGTATCGTATCTATCAATTTATATAGCTCCTCTCGCAGTGATCCAATCATGTATATATATATATAATTGTTATTGTATAAATAATCGCCATCTATTACTGCAACTGATATCTAGGGGGCCCTACCTAGTGGGACCAAGGTCCCTTCTGGTCTCCCTATTGCAACCATTGCAAATGTATATGAAATAACAACTTAATAATTTCTGATGGTTCAATAAAAATGATTTATATATTTGTTGAGAGTTTGACTTGTGGAGTCAGTTTATTATGCTCGCTTGTAAAGTTTCTGTAATACTACATCTTCAGTACCCTACGATTTGTTCATTATGATTGCAACATGATGGAGAGGCAACCTCAATCTTAGCTGACTGATCTTTCTAGATATTGACCTGATTATAGCTTGGTTTTGATCCGTTGATGTATTTGACACCAGCACAACTAAAGTTACTAACTGCAATTGCAAATTTACTGGGTGATAGCACAATAAAAGCGATTCCCTGATTTAATTAATTCCTTAATTAATTCCTCTGTCCATTATTCTTTTATTGTGGTCTGACTAATTTTTCAGGAAATTCTGGTCTGTATGCTTCTGTTGTGGAGCAGCCACTGAATTCCTCTGACTTCTTCCACGTTTCCTCTTTCTCTCCTGCCATACTCCAGGCACTGAAGGGCGACTTCACAAAGGTCTGTCTGTATTTGATCATTTGCTGGAGGTGGCTGAAAATAAGGAAAGATTTCACTCATGTGTTTTAGAATTTAAGAAACAACGTAGAAAAACTAGATTTAATTTACTGGTTTCTGTCATAGATTCTACGAATACTGAAAATATTTTTAAAGACCTTTTAGTGATCATGTTGCCGTTGATAAATTGGTAGTACTAAGTGACTTAGCTGCTTTGAATTGCATTATGTTACACTGTAATGTGTGTAAATTTACATGATGTTACATTGTAATGTGTGTAAATTTACATGATGTTAAATTGTAATGTGTCTAAAGTTACTTGATGTTACATTGTAATGTGTGTAAATTTACATTTAAATAGCACTACTTTAGTTAAACTCCTCAGCAGTGTTTTAGTCTTCATTTAATAAGTTGGTATATATTACAGTTACC
The DNA here is from genome assembly GCA_020284085.1 of Aporrectodea caliginosa. Taxonomy (NCBI): domain Eukaryota; kingdom Metazoa; phylum Annelida; class Clitellata; order Crassiclitellata; family Lumbricidae; genus Aporrectodea; species Aporrectodea caliginosa. Next base: position 181,759 of record JACEVL010000859.1, on the reverse strand, counting down.
ATTACATTAACAATTTATCATTACAGTTAAATTACACTGGTATACATTACCATACACCATGTGACTTTGCCTTAATCTTCATTGTGGTATGCTTGAATCATGTTACATTACGCTGAATTTGTAGCTGATGGAGAATAATCTGATTGTTCGCCCTGGATGCGTTCCATCCAGTCTCTACACGAACCCTGAACTGGAGCAGGTGGTTGTTGTGTCTGTCTGCGGCTCTAAGAACTGTAACAAGTCTGGTGCTTTTCTAGGTGAGGGCATGCACTTTTGACCTTTGACTTTGAACCTTGATCATTCTCTAAGGTAGGGAAGAGGCGATGATGAGAGGAATAGGAACTGAAGTATGGAGAAAAGAAGGTGCATAGGATGCAGAAATTTTACTTGGCACAGTGATGATGATGATGATGGCGACGATGAGCTTGATGATGATAGTGACGATAGTGACGATAAGTGATGATAAGTAAGTAAGTATATTCTTTAATGAGAAGCACTAGCAAATGCTCAGCACTGTACATGGCAAGCTTAATACATTCAAACAAACAAAAATGTATATATACAAGCCAGGAATTGAATGAGATAAGTTATTGTATATCAAGGGGAACATAGGGGAGGAAGAGTTAGGGTTAGTCAGAGGGGAAATATGAAGAGCTTAAGTATTTGATAACGATGGCAATGATGATGCACTGGGGTTTGTTATTGAGACCCTAAATGTCATTTTATTTGCAGCAAAGCTACTTGGTGTTCAGCCATGGAGCAAGAAGCAACCGTCTGACATAGAACAACCAGAACCCTTTGAATTATTGGGACTGAAGTGGCTTCCACAACTGACGGTTGGTTTGGCCAAGGAGTTGACACCCTATGAAGTGGGAGACGCTGGTTGGAAGACAAGCATTCAGAAGCTGTCATCAGGCAAACAGATTTAATTATGTGGTTTAATTACATGGATTTAATTTTGGTGGATTTAATGGTATGGATTCAATTATGTGTATTTAGCTATGTGGATTTTACATGGATTTAATTGTGGTAAATTTAGTGGCATGGATATAATTATGTGGATTTAGTTATGTGGATTTTTACATGGATATAATTGTGGTAAATATAGTAAGTAAGTAAGTAAGTAAGTATATTCTTTATTGAACCAGTTGCAATCCGCATTCCGATGTACATACATCATATATAATAAACAATCAATAGTCAATATGGAAAGCATTCTACTATAAAAGTTTTTTCAATTATGGTTAGCTAACGGTAAAACACGGTCATGTGACCGGGGTCGAAGGGAATAGGCCATAGGGAGAAACCTATGGAGAACATGGCCCATGGTTTCCCAGGACTGCCGAAAACAAGCAGGTGTCGGCTAGGCAACATGCTTAGTGGCATGGATATAATTATGTGGATTTACTTGTAATTGTGATCGAACATAAAATGCCACTCAGCTGATTTTGATTTGATTCTAACTGTGACAAATTGGTTTGTCGTTGTAGAACCTGCGCTGCTGATAGCTCTGAGAGGCGTAAATGCATTCAAGCGAATGGAATCTATTATCTGTGTTCCCTCCAATGCTTACCAGTTTCGTAGTCATCAGCCGCAGTGCAATCTTGACCATATAATGTCCTTTACGCCAGAAATGGCTTACCGACTGATCACCATCTTCTTTTCCGACAATGAATTGTTCAGCGACAGTACTTCCAGGCCGATTCTACCGTTTCTACCACCTCATCGGACACCAGGAGGAATTGGTGCTGATCAGCCAGGGTACTGTCTAAAGCACAATTGTTTTTCCATCTTTAGTGCCATCCTCATTATTATTATCATCATCTAACACCAGTGCTATGTTGTTATGTTATGGATGGTATATATTGTTACCATTTTAACATTTTCACTTATCTTGAGCTTAAACGATTTGCATTCGAGCAGGTACCATATCGTTTTCTGCATTCCTTCAGGCATTCATGCGCCATACTTTCATAGCTCACCATAATTTTCCATACTTCCATAGTCACTGGTCCAACCCTTGTTTTCATCCACTCCACAAGTGCTGGGATGTTGTTTAGGTCATTCATGCATTCATTCTGATGACTTATATAGCGCCTCTTCAAGAAACCCTGCTGAGGGGTGCTCCCAGCCCAGGCACTGCTACGGTCAGTGCTGAAGTCTGATCTGTTTAGGATTGCATGTCTGCTATAGCTGTCTTGTGGACTGAAGGGGCCTTGCGAATCTCGAATATTTCACTCCGTATGAATTTTGGAATGCAAGTTTGCCTAGAAGCGACCATCTAACCCTAGTACATTATGCAGGGACCTTAAATGGTGTGGCACCCATTCAAACTGGTGGCGGTGGTGCAGGATCTCACATGATCAATTCATGGAAAAATGTGCAGGGTCAAGACCATTATGGTTGCCATATAAAAATGTGTACATGAATTTTTTACATTACAGTAATGATGCAGTTGAATTTACAGATTAGCTTAGATTAGATTTCATGCTGAGCTGTTAGCCACTCTATGTTGTTTTCTTCTTTAGTGAGAGAAGTAAACTTGCAAAGCCATCCAGAAGAGTTGACCCTGTTGAGGGCCTTGAACTGCGCTCAGAATCCATCGTCCAGTCTCTGTTACTGGAGCCTCAGCTGTTGACGGCATTTCTTCTGGTTAAGGCAGATGCAGTTCGCAGGCACACTGGTTCTCTGCTCAAACGTATCTATCAAGAGAATTTCAGCATCGTTGCCATGAAGCTTCAGATGCTCAGCAGGGAATCAGTTGAGCAGATGCTTGGAAGCTGCGCTGAACCGGTGAGACTCAAACATGATTTATGCAAATGTATGTTTAATAATATTTGCTTATTCAATTCAAACTGACAAACCGCAGCACGATTACGTGAAACAGTAGGAACACATGATAAAAAGTTAAACAAGAGTCGATTTTATAACTGTATGGCAGCCTGTTAGGCGCCGATCCATCCTACTGCTGCTCATTTTACCATCGCCCCTTGGCAGTGGAAGGCTGAGTCAACCTTATGGGGCTATTGGTTATCAAACTCGTGTCCTTCTCTTCTTCGTGCCTGTGTATTACAAGTCAACCATCACCTCGCCCCAGGGTTAAAATTTACTTCTGGAAGTTTATGTAACATTGAACTTACAGAAATTTGATAAAAATTGATGATATCAAATCCAACAATCACAAATACATATTTAGAGTTTCGTATAGAAAATCAAAAAATATTTGCGATTGCTGGATTTATATCAAATTCCAAATTCACCAATTAATATTCAGATTAAACTTATGAACTTATGTCAATTTATCTGTATCATGTGACATTAGGGTATTATCTTATCTTCTAAGAATTATCTTCTGATTAATCTGTAAAATTTCATCTGTAATCCGTTGAGAGTGAATTCAATTCTGTTGAAGCGGACTCCATGTAATGACATTGGACTTGTTCAGTTTAAATTGGTACCAGACTAAGACTGAAAGTATACAGCAAGTCTTGCGATGCATCATCAGCCCCGTGTCCAAGGACCTTGGGATTTGTCGATAAAGCAGGCTCAAGTCTAAGAACAGAAAATGTTCGACCTGGGATCTTTTAGTGATCCTTGTTCATATGTCATTTGTACCTCATATAAACTTGAGAAATCTTTTGTTTTCCAGTCTGATGTTGAGTACATATGTGGAGGTCCTTGCCTTCTGCTCGTCCTTAAACGAGAGAATGCTATCAAGAGGCTGCTGGATGTGGTTGGTTCTGCTGATCCGAATGAAACCAGAAGACAGGGCGGGTACAGCTGGAGGACCCTGCTCGGCACAGACCAAGTGGCCAACGGTTTACACTGTAAGCAGTTACGGTACTCACTTTGCATTCATGTGAAAAGATTATTCTTTGATTGATTAATTGAGTGATTAATGAGTAACTAAGTAAACCTTCATTTGCATCTGATTAACCATAGAGATTGCTTAATTAAATAGGCATAATTAAATAGACTGAATAGACTAAATAGATTAAACAGACTATGAAGGCAGATTGCTTAATTAAATAAATCAATTTGTGGCATTTTTGTAGTGATTAAAAGGTATTGATCCAATTGGGAAAAATGGGTTTTTGAAAAAGAGAGAAGAGGTTGTGCAGTTCTAAAAATTCCTTAAAAAAGCCCTGTATGAAGGTAATACATTTTAATGGCATCAGATCATCAGAGGTAAAAGCTAACTGTTGTCATGATTAGGAAATGCTTAAATAAGACTAAGTATCGCATTTCAAGTAAGTATTGTATTTGGTAATACACCATTTGTTCATGGTGTAAAGGAATCGTAGACAATGGTCTTTTTTGGTACAGCTTAGTTTTTGGGACATTGATGCCTTATGCATTAGACTCCAGTGCAACAGAAGTTACTTATTACAATTCTTTGTGGATCATCTGTACTGCACTGTTACAAATCTATTTCAGCTTGTTTACAATTTTAGGTTCTTGTGACTTCAGGAAGTCTATTGAAGACCAGAAACTCTTCTTTCCAGAGGGACTTTGCTGTCAGCCAACCAAAATTCTCACAGAGGAGCAGGTAAAAATCTAACTGTTGTCATGATTAGGAAATGCTTAAATAAGGTAGTGTTGGATCAATCAAAATGTTTCAAATTGTATAGCATCGTAATGAGTCATGTTGTGGAACGTCATGCCATCTCGTACCAAAAACCCTCGTAAAATCCATCAACTACTTATTCTTGTAATTCATCAAATTGTATTATATCGTAATGTAACATGATAAATATTACAATAATGTATCATAGTATATCATCTTGTAGTAAAACATAAAATCCAATAGCTTGACAAAGTTTCCTGGTAACTGTTCAGTTGTTTTCATGTTGCCTTTGCAGATCATCTGTCCAGCTGTGGATAAAATCTCAGATGTTGGTCATCAAAAGTCGAGGCAACTTGTTTCATGTGCTCCGATGATCTGCTCTCCTGGTAACTAAGCCATCGCTGTCATGGTCAACTGTCTTCCACTCTATTCTAATCAGATTTGTATACTTATCTTCTGATTAATCTTCTGGATATTGACTCAATTAAGACTTGGTTTTGTTGTGCCATCGGTTGATGCCTTGTGAATTAGACTTGAGTGCTATAGAAGTTACTAATTACCACTGATGAGGATATTGGTTGTCTTTCTTTGATTGAAGGATCTTTGCCGCATATTTCTGGTCTAACGGAAACAACCTGTGTGATCTTGATGCCCGTTCTTCTGAAACCAGTCTCCCGATCAGCAAAAATTCCTCCATTTGTTGAGATTACAGACTTCCTGCTTCAATCAGAGTAATAACTGAATTATCCAGTCCTATAATTTCTCATGCACACCTTTTGACAAAGAACCAACTAGACAATCTTTTAAACATCGCACTTTGTCTTTGTCGAACACGCTTACAGGTTAAACACAATTTGTGGATAAATTACAAAACTTCTTTGTTACCACTTTGCAGAAATGAAGTGAACACTATTTGGAAAATAAAGTCACATGTTACATTTATAGCAGCACAATACAAATGTCCCAATAAATAGTCTACATACTACTCTTACATCATGTTTTAAAACATTGATCATCATACTCTGTACATGTTACAAGGTGAAGACAATGTGCTTTTTAATCTATATCTATAGTGACTCTTCAGAAGCATATATCAAGTTGAAGCACTAACACAATGACAGATCTTCTTGTTACGAAATTATCTAAAATATAAAATGGACACTGGAACAGTTTCTTAACAGCAGGTGTTCTAAAGTAGGAGCCTTTACTATAGACTGGTACCATCTCTCAAGCAGAGGGCTAATCTTGTTTTAGGCTGCTGTGAAAATGTTTAGTATCTTAGTTTCATGAGCAGAAGGAAGATTGCTAGAGAATATTGACTTGTGAGCAGTCTTTCGCTCGGAAACAACATTGTCTTGAAATGAACATTCCAGATCATTTTCTCTGTAGTAATCTGTTGTTCTTGGTCTTTGCTCTGAACAGGTTTGAACTGGTTGGATGCAGGATGGTTTGGCTGTCTCAAGTCCAGGCCGAACACCTGCTCAAGCTTCTGAACACTGGAAGCTTCGACATGGTCTGTACAATAAAAAAGAACAATGAAAAACCTTATGAGATTCTTGTCTAGAATAGGCATAATTTAGATTGTTGCCAGAATTAGTGAATTACACAAGTTGGATTGCAATATTAATGAGATAGTTCTCAGTTGGGAACAAATCAACCTAACGCATATAATATATGCGTTAGGTTGACTATTATCTAATGTAATGAGTCTAATGACCTCTGTAGCACTGTAATCAGATTGCACAAGGCATCAATCCATAAGGGTTGCTTGTAACAAAGGTAATCAAACATAGAGTAATGTGATTGCTGGTTTATTACACGTTTGCGTCAATTGCCAATGGTATTGTCAAAGGGCTATTGTTCTGCTGGATAGTATTGTTATAGCAGTTGTTGAACTGAGAATGCATATTAATTATGTATGCACATTGCACAGGTTACGCAGCTGTTGTCCGGCCCCTGTGTTGTGCTGGCGTTGCAGAGGGATGTGGCTGTCCTCACCTTCAGACAATTTCTTGACGAGTAAGGATCCAAATGCATCTTAGAATTCATTGAAATTCATAGGCACCAGAAATGTATAATGCCTTTTACGCTAAATTTATTTTAATTTATAGAAGCACTTATTATACATGCAAAGTAGGTAACTCTAATTCTGAGCAGACATCTGAAGAGTAAAAAGTTGATTTTAACAATTGATTTTAATGATAATAAGATAATAATATTATCTTATTATCATTTAAATCAATTGTTAAAATCAACTTTTTACTCTTATAATAAATTATAATAAATGATATTGTGACCAGGCAGGTCAGACATTCTGGAGAGACCTTATGAGGGCACAACAGTTTTCTATTGTGGTTACAGAAATGATGACAGTGATGAATTATGAAGATAATTTTGTCTACAGTAGTTTTATTATACATGACTTAAATAATGATATATTTAAGTCGTTTCATAAATAAAATTTAATTACAGAAATAATCTGCAATTTAATTAATGGATTAATTAATCACATATGATTGATCTTGATGCTGATGACTTTACAAGGCAATGAGAATGACATTAGCAGTTCATTTTCTGTTTCAGTGATTCTAGAAAGTCAGTTCTTGATTTCTACGCAAAAGATTTGCTCCACGCAAAAGATTTACTTCAAGTGGGTCTACTTATTTATTCATTGATTCACGGCATTTATATAGTGCCTTTATATAGCATGCCTTCAAGACATCAGCCAAGGCCTGTGGAAATAGATAGACAGTGCTTACAGCATCTTGAGACAGTAGAAGACGCAAAACAAAGAATTATCCTTAATTAGCACTGTCTTGGCAACTTAAGCAACATGTTAAATGAGTTGGCATGCAATTAGTCCATTGCCCTTCATGTATGTATCTGGCTATTTGTGAAGCGCTTCTTAAGAACCTTGCCGGAGTGCTATATTCATCCCAGTATCATTGACTAATCTGTCGACTTTTATAGGACCCTTATCGTAATTGTAATCGAACATTTATATAGCGCCACTCAAAACAGAGGCGCTCCCGACCTGGGCCAGTGTCTTCATTGGTAAAGAGAGGTTTTCAGGCACTGACGGAACTGGTCAAAAGAAATAGAGAAAAAGTCAGTCCTGAGGGACTGAGGTAACTGGTTCCAGCTATTGGGACCAACAATAGCGAAACTCCTAGACTGGGCCGTAGAAGTACGCACCCGCGGGACAACCAAGTAACCACGGGCCGAGGACCTAAGGGAGGAACGACTGTGCAGAGAAGATACTGGGGTACAAAGAGCCCTAAGATAATGAGGAGCAGAGCCAGCAAGACAGCTATCATGATATCATCACAAAAATAGTCAAAAACAGTCACAAAATCAGCATTGTGTAATAGTCACTTCAATGGAAACCAGTCAGAAAATCTAATCTGTTGAAGAAGCCTGAACAATATATGATAAGTCATGAGCTTCAGTTTGTTGTTATTTATTTAACACAGGTCCTTTTATCGTTATGAAAATTAAATTTGGTGGCTTGTTTTTTTACAGGCTGGTGAATTGCTGACATTCTTCTTTGACAAACTTTCTCCATCCAGCCTAGCGCAAGTCGTTCCAGTGATCAAAGAGAGCATGGAAGCAAGTGCATGATGATCAGGTTTACAGTTACACTGACCAAAATCTCCACCAGGAGAATGACTGTTTCCGAATTCACTTGCTTTTGTGTAGCTGACAGTAGGTGACTGGCACAGTTGAATTATTGCAAACCGTTCTTTTGAGAAGGCTCCTTGCAATAAATGGATTCTAATCAAATCTGATATGATTTGATTCTAATCAAATCTAATCTAATGGGAGCTTTGTAGTTTTGTAAAAGCTTTCAAATGCCGCTTTATGTATTTGACTGCTGAACTTTTGCTTTGTGCCTTATGGCTTGTTGTCCTGGTTCTTGCATCTTCTGCTTACAAGGGCATTAGGATTGTATTATGTAGTGCCTTTTTAGAACTTTATAAAGGCAATGTGTGGCTGTGTATCACTGATGTTTCCAGAGTTCAAATGGGAAATTGCATAACCCATCTGGAAAGATTCTAGCAATATTCAAGGGTTGCTGTTGTCATGGTTGCACTTCTGCCTTTAGAAAGATCTTTCATGCCCAAGACGAGATCTGTGAGGACTACACGTTGAAAGTGGTGCATAATAGATGAACAGTTATCTTGCTTTGTGTCATTCTAAGGAATAAAGATGAAGCTAGATGAACAGTCATTTTGCTTTACATCAATCTAATGCTTAAAGATGACATCTAATAAAATTCTAGCTGTGTAATTTAAAAAGCTTTTTAGAATTGAAACGAGTGCAATCTTATGGTTATTTAGAAATAACAGAAATTGTTTGTTTTCAATGATTTCTTTTTCATTTGATGTAAAAATACCATTCCAGACTCATTGTTTTGACGTCTGTGTTAAGCTGGTGTAGTCTTGTTAGTAAGGTAGGGTATACGTATGTAAGATTGCCCTGTTTGAGAAAATCCCATGATAAATCCATGACAAACCCATGACAAATCACATGAAAAGTCCCATGGTCTGATGCCATTTAAATGGGTTACCTTCATATGCCTGAAATATAATCTAAAGCCATTATGTAGTGGTTTGTGCTACATACCTGAAGACAGCTGATATTACCAGAAGTTTGATTCTCTCATGAGAAGCAGAGCATTTACATCCATTCGGTCAAGATTTGTCGAAAAAATTCGTACCTAAGACAGATCCACCAGTACATACAATCAGCTGTTTATAATAGCGGTAATTTGGTAGCTAACTGCAGACTCAAAGTGTAGCTCCTCAAAGATGAAAGTGTATGAGTTCAAAGCAGTATAAGATATGAAACGACAAATGGCATTAATTCATGCACAATTATATTCACAAAACAAAAATATGTATATATGTGCAATTGAATAAAGTAGAATAAGCATAATATGCTAAGAAATCTATTTGGAATGGAGTGATTAGAAGTGGCTAAGAAATAGTTATATTATAAAAACATTCTAGTACTGTAAAACAGCAGAAACACAAGCAGTCTTGAGAGATTGAAAACGTCAAGAGAGTTTTGTAACTGGGAGTCTTGAGACACAGAAAAATGAAAAGAATATCTTATCTGGCACTTACTTCATCAATGAATCCAACGAAATTTAATCCTTCAACACAACCAATCGTCACAGGTTGATCCTTCAGACTAATCATTCCTACAAGAGATGAAACAAAACTCTAAGCATTACATATCCACGAATGTTGTCCCTATTCTGGACCCTTTCCATTTTGTCAGTGTGTTTATCATGTGAAATCCATCACTGCTTTACATTTCAATGTGTGCCGTGCCAGATCTGTGTGGATTGTGCCATTTTTTAGTCTGTCCTGTGTGCCTGAAAATTTCTACATTAGTTATGAAATTAGAAGTCTTCAGATGTCTGCAGGGTACTTTGTACAGTGCGATGACAGGCAGGACCATGCAAGTCCTTGACTTCCCAATGAGCTGGAAGAGACCAGTCGAATGAGCAAGGCACAAATAGACCCAGACGGTAGACCCATTGAGGAACCTTTACCACCGAGTTTTGGGCTAAGCACAAGCCTGGAGATGAGCCCAAGACTCCGATGATTGGCCAAGTCGTTGAAATGGCAACAGTCCCAAAGTGGCATGCCATTGATGATGGTGATGGTGATGATGGTGGTGGTGGTGGTGGTGATGATGGTGATGATGATGATGGTGATGGTGATGTGATGATGATGATGATGATGATGATAGTGATAGCATCAGATAGTGATAGCATCAGATGTTTCGTTGGATGGGGTTCAACAACGTGGCCTGGTACCCATGGTTACAGCAGCTATTGTTCTATTGCTAAAAGAACAGCACAACTTTGGGAAATCTGTTAATTGCACTTTGTCTTTTAAAATTATGCAAAGTTTAACAATACAGACTGCCAGACAGGAACCAAAGTCAATCAGTCCAAAAATAAACTTGCCATTTTCCAGCCTTGAATTGCCAATCACCTCTTCCCCATCCACATAATACTGGAGAGTTGGAAGAGGCGAGTTCTTCCCATTGTACGTTAGAACAACCATGTGCCAACTGTTGTCAGTTGCAGCCGAGTACTTGAAATCGTCAAGTGTTGGCAGTAGTGTACTGTCAGTGATGACTCCAGCTGTTGAAGTGTCAGTCATATTGTCAGCAAATATTGCCCAGGTCGGGTGAATGGACGCGGAGGGTGAATTACCGAAAACACCTAAAAGACAGATGTTCACATCACAAAGGGTTATGTAACTGGATGCACAATATAGCAATCGTAATCTCGATATTTCTACAAAGCGAAGTCCAGAAAGCAAAGTCGTGAAAACCAGCTATTCACAGTTTCTCAATCAAAACAAAATCGATGGGGAGCAGGTAAGATCAAAATCGGTTCCAGCAGGCCTCGAAATAGTATGTGCAGAGAATTCTTTTTCAGGTTTTTAACCCTGTCAGGTTCATTTGTCCAGTGGTGCCACACCTCAGGAAGCTGTGTCTCTACCTTCAAAATAATGGTCTAGATATCCATTCCTCATTATCCAGTCCCACACCTGTTTACATCTTCCTCTTGTTTTGTTGCCTTCCATTCTTCACATGATGATAATTCTTTAAAAAAATTAAGTACGATAAATTTGGTCTAAGCCTAATAAGGACTGCACATTCTCAGAAAAGAGTCAGAGAAGACAAGGAAACAGCCTACAGGGAAAACCAGTCCTGGAAAATAGGAGTTTTAAGGCCAGAACGGACTTGAATTGTCACTGTAGAACTGGACTAGCACTGGAAGTTGGCCAGAGCAACGTTTTTGTTTAACAGTGACCATCAACTGATGTCCTCAGCATTACAGCAGTGGCACAATAGAAGTTCTTAGATTAGATTAGAATTCTAATGATATGTCAGATAATAATAAAACTTGCAATCTCAGTCTTAGAGGGCAAGTTCTTAAAACATACAGCCTCCACAACAAAGAAGTAACTATCTTGAGAAGCCAAAAGCACACTAAACTGTGTCAAATCTTGTTACCTTGTCTCTTTGCAACACCAGAAACTATCCTTTTATAGTACACAACGAACGTTGCCTTGGGAACCTGGACGATCTGGTTCTCTCCTGCCATGACTTCAACCGTCGTTAGCAAATTCTGTCCTGCAGTTGGAATGGCGATACACTGGCTTCCTGTAAAAAGGGCGGAGCAGTTGACAGCCTTGTCCAGACAGGTAAATGTCGGTGAACTGTATCCAGGTGGTAGACTTCCATGGCGACCGATTCCAGAGTGGTCACGGAAGTCGCCATCTAGTGGTAGGTACAGCATCTGTGCTAAAATCAAAGAAATAAGCTATACCAGTTAGCCCAAGTGCAAGTTCTGATCGTGAGCAGTGCAAGAGAGAGCGTTGTACAGAAACATGAATGGACCATCTAGATATTGTACAGCAACTTGTAAGAACCTCTTACAAATCTGGCCTATAGTCCAGCGGTTTTCAAACTTTATTTTTATTGTACAACCAGGTAAAAAAATCTAATATTGGTGTACCACTGTCAGATCAAAAGCAACAGATGAGCACGAAGTTCCTTTGCAATTAATTATTTGGGGAACATCGTAAAGTTAAACACATAGAAAATTTTAAGAAAAAGGAACGCATGGTAGACATAGAATAGCTTAATCAAAGAAAGATGGGCATAAATTCATAGAAAATTAAAACATTTTGAAGTTTTTCATGTACCACTTAGCGACATCTGACGTACCACTAGCGGTACGCGTACCACCATTTGAAAACCACTGGCCGAGACCATGTCCCATCACCAGCTTGAGATAGCCTGAAACACTGATTGGGTCTTAACTCATCTCCCAACAAGAAATTACAGCCAGCAAGCAGCTTAAGCTGCCTAAAATATACCACGCAATTTAAAATAATCTCATGCTGGCGGGTAGAGCTAAAAATAAATGAAAGCCTCGGTTAAACAAAAACCACAACTGATTGATTAAAACACATTATAACGCAAATTGTGATATAAAGCAGTTTGGATCGCAAAATAAATTCATCTCTGGAAAGAGGTCTTATCGCAACACAACATATTGACTCACATACTAAGGCTTCGACGCTCAACCCATTACACCGATTTGTATCACACAGACAGCTTATGGTACGGAAACTGGAACTAGAGGTGCCATCCACGAAGCATCCAAGGTTGCTTGTACCATTTCCATAGCATCCTCTTTCAATTACTGCAAAACAAATAACCTCTCATCTATGAAATTGGCTTTCAAAACAAAAACTAAATTATCCATATTTCTTGGTATTACATAAAAGTTACCACATGTGATTTAACACAGATAAACAACTTGTGGGAAATTCAATAATTAAAAGTTTCAGAACCTTGAATAATCCCAAGATTATAGCAAGTTTCAAGATCTGAGGACTCGAGTTCTTGCAAGACCCTAGTAACAGATCATCATAATGATCATAGCAACTGAATGGTAATAATTCTCATGAATTTTAAATCAGACTTCACTACAACCTGTCACATGAGCTTCTACTTTCTATGCGGCTATGCCTGTGTATCAGCACCAGTTGAAGACCATTCTAATTGATCATGGTCTTGTATTGTCAGGTTTTCTTGAAGGGGAGCTATATAAATGTGCACTTACAAATCCTAATAGCTCAACATTGTAATATTAGTTGCAAAATATTGTAACAATCGTAATAGCAAATTTTTATAGCAAACTTCATACTAAAAGTTATAATTCCTAGTAACAGAATTTTGTAAAGAACCCAGAACAGACCCCTGTGATGACCTTAATAACAGAATGTTCAAACAAACTTTATAAAACAGAAACATAACAGAAACACCTGCTGCTCGTAACCAAGTTAACAAGTGTTTCTGCAATAACTGCTGTCTCCGATAAGGTCACTGCCAGATTACCATTTGTTGTTCCAATTGTCTGCTTGATGTAGCACACTCCCTGACAATCCACTGACGGCATCTTGCTGTCAGTGACACGGTTGTCGTCAGTGCTAACAACCCGAGTTGCTTCTGTTGCCCAACATTTCAGCGGAGCTATCAGAGAAAATCAAATGATAAAGTATGCATATGAAAACTAAACATGAACAAGATAACACAAGTGCAGGCCATTTTTGCAAGCAAAATGTTTGTAAATAATAAAAAAGATGAGGATGATGAAGACGATGTATTAATTTGCTTTCTCCCTATATTTTTGTCTTCCTAAAAGTCCTTAACACTTTAACAGCCAGAGTATACTAAAAGCGACTGGGAAACCAATGCAGCTCGTTGTTAATGTGTTAAGATGATGATGACGTTGTCTGGTCCATGTGACATATGACAAGACTTCATCATCATCATCAACATCATCGCCATCACTGTCATCAGTATCATTATTATTATTAATATTATTATCACGTATTGATTTGTCATCTTCCAGTTTTCATCTTCCTAATGACTGAAGACAATAACTAACGAGGACAGGTTGTTTTCTGGTAATGGTTGACCCCAGCGTTGACCATAAGCAAGTCATTGTTGATCTCGCGAAGGAAGTAGCAGGTTGAAATTTCAAAGTTGAAGTCGACTGCCAGGCAGTAGGACCTCATGAGGCACCAGGTCTTGCACTGTTCCGGAGTGGCGTTCTCACCACCCTCCGTTATGTTCTTTCCAAATGGATGAGATCGATCAACGAACCTCCGGTAGGTAAATGGACAACCTAGAGATAAACCACATGGAATTCAGTCTCACCAAATAAATAAAGGTAGAGGGTAGAGGTAAAAAGGGCAAAAGCAACATACTGGTGATAAAATGAATTATTCGCATACAAGCATACTGAAAACATGAACAAATGCATATAGAAAAAGGTAATTTAAAACCTCGCCCGTGATCCAATACTAAAAAACCAAGTTTTGCAATAAAGCAGTTTCTTATTATGGTATAATTATGCTCCACTTCAAGTTGATATTTTCAACTTGAATTTTCATTTGGCTATAATTGCAAAAGGTGGACTTTGGGGTAGAGAGTGACATGGGGAGACAATCTCGTCCCCATCCCCACCCCGCACCAAGTTAGTCGTCCCCATCCCCACCCCATCCCCGCAGGGTTTGTCCCCATCCCCGCCCCATCCCCGCAGGTTTTCTCCCCATCCCCACCCCATCCCCGCAGGACGACATCACATTCCCCGCAAAAGTTTACACAAATTCAAATTAAAAATAACAGTTTTGCTTACAAAACTATTTGTATTGTTGACTGCATTAGTCTGTTATTATCTTATGGACAGTTTGCATTAACCAAGTCCTGACTATTTCTGACTAGTAGGCTTCAGAAACTAATAAACTTTCCTTATCAGTTCAAGTTCTCAACATCACCCGGGTTTATTGCCGGCTCATTCCCCATTACCGCGGTATGAGAGTAAACCTCATTACCGCGGTATTGCCGCAATTTTGTCCCCATTACCGCGGTATTACCGCAATTGTTGTCCCCATTACCGCGGGATTTACCGCGGTTACCGCGGTTTCCCCGCGGGGAAATTCCCCATGTCACTCTCTACTTTGGGGAAAAGGTCGGCTGATAATAACTGTGGCTGTTGTCCAATACCATTAACAACAAAATCGGTAACAATAGAGACGATAATGAAGCTAAGAGCAAAACAGGAAATTAACTTCAATACTTAGAGTGAGAAAATGCAACATTTAAGACTGATAAAAACCTGTGTCTGGAATGATCTCCCCAAACTTTGCGTCCAGCTTCACTGAACTGGCGGAGTCTGGTCTACTGCCCTTTGTTGACGATAGATCACTATTCTCCCTTTCCGTAGCAGAGCCTTTTGTCTTTGACTTCACCTTCAAGAAAATGTCAGGGCTTGATCCGCCACCACCTGTTGATTGTTGGTTGCTCCAAACTCCCCCACCTACCCCAAGGCTCGCTCCTCCTTCACTTGCTCCTACAGCTAATCAAAAAGCACAAAAACGAAATGGTCAGAGTTAACCAACAACTAGACAAATCTTGACTAACCACATTTTTATTTAATTATTTAAATCAGTTTTACTTGCACAGTCAGTAAATCTGGATCTGACTCATGGGAAACTGATGGAAACCAAATAACCACAGAACAAACATAGGAAACACACAGAAACATTAAAGAGAAAACATGTACTGTAGAACAGAGAAGTGACTAGACAAGAGAGCAGAGAGGTTACTAGCGCATTCATGGGCAGATTCTTGAATTTATTACAAATTAAACATGAAATAACTGTTTCTATTATTATTATTTTTTACCCGAGGTATCAAGGATCCCTCAGGTGGCCCAAAAAGTCCGGAGACTGCTGGAAAAAACTATAATTCTGGAATGGTGTTGTTGTCAGTCGTTTTGTCTGAAAAGGTTCCCCGAAACGCGAGCATTATTGTTATTTCAATCATTAACTTCTAGAGCACTGGTGTATAATGCACAAGGCATCATCCAATGGCTCACCAAAGCCAAGCCATAATCAGGTCAGTGTTCAAAAGATCATTCAACTGAGACAGAGACAGCATAACAAGTTAGTGAATATTTCCATCTAAGCACTAGCAAATGTACAACAGCAATGAAACAAGTGAGTAATTTGAGGAAGTAAGCATGAGTAACAAAAAGCAGGTAATTCAACTATAGTTCAATTAAAAGTTCAACGATAACACGAGCTATTCCCTACCTTGATGACGAACTTGGTTGGATCCTCCAAAGCCGTATTGGTTTCTGTCAGTCGTCTGATTGAAGAAAAACGCACCAAAGTAGTCCAACTCCTGTGGAAATGGTTCAACTGCCACAGTCACTGGCACTACAAAGCAAGGAATAACACGATGCCAGACTACATCTAGGACTTCTTCTGCATTAGGGTAGCAGACAACCGGCTACGATCATCCTCGAAAAATCTGTTACAAGTTCCGCGATCTTCTACGAGGTTCGGCAACTGTTCCTTCTGTCTCTGGACCAACTGCATGGAACAGTCTTCCCGACCATGTGAAGAACGCTCCATCTCTGGCGACATTTAAATCCCAGCTCAAGACTTATCTTCTTAAACAATCATATGACTGCCATTAACTTTTCGAACTCATGTACAGCGCCATTTCCTTTGGCCTCGGCTGAGCTACGACGCTATACAAATCGTTTATTATTATTATTATTATTATTACTACAACACCAAACACATCATTTTTATAGAATATGTTCAACCCAAACTCTGATCTATCTACACCAGTGTAATCGATTCCATCTAGTCAGAGCCACAGTTTCCATATAATGAGGGATTGTGCCATTTAAATTAAGTAACACCACCGTTTTAAGAAAAAACTAATCGAAAAAACGAAAATCTTGAGGAATGATAGAGAGATGGAACTAAGACAAATGATGAATGACAGGAGAAGCAAAGTAATGCACATTTTTCAAATCAGGTTTAAAGTTGATCAAGCTGTGGTAGATTGCAATGCTGCCATTATGACATGCTCAGAAACAGAGAAAGAGTTATCAAGCTGTTGGATCCTATTTCTGAAAGTACATTTAATTTCCTTAATAACCTCAAGAAGAGCAAGAATATGTTATACAACTGCAACTGCTCAATAAGTGATGACAAACCCTACCAGCAGTTGAAGTCATCGGTGGCACAGTGTCATTCAGTCGACTGTTATTCATCTGCGGCATGTCACTGTTTCTGACATCTGAAACACTGCTCATCCGAGGTTGAGGTGTAGTACTGTTCCCGACATCACGCGAGATGGTCGAGTTCAATTCCATAGACGTAGATTGTGCACTCGCTTTGAGTGTAGTCAGTGTAGTGATGAAGAATGTCACCGGGGATGACATAGACGTAGGTTGCACACTTGTCTTGAGAGTAGTCGGTGTAGTGACATAGTGTGTCACTGGGGTCGACAAACAGTATGTCCGTCGGAAGTGATCGCAGCAGTAGTCCATGCTTGGATAAAGTCCGTAGCGGGTCGACTCCGGGAAGATAAAGAAACAGCGTCTTAGATCTTCCGTGCTGTTCAGTTTGTTCCAGTCAACCCCAATGCAGTTGCGGGTCTCAAGGCATTCCTGCTTACAGGCTGACAGTGCGGCCAGGGGTCGCAACACCCCCAGAAACATGTGACTATTGTTGTATTGACGGAAGAGCTCAGGACAACCTGTAAAAGACACGTTTTATAATTATGATGTGATCAAGTATTCCTACTGTTTTTGATGTGATCAGGTATTTCTACAGCGTGACCTTAAAAGAATCATGACTCCTGATGCAAACCCACCACTTAAAGTAATACATGTATGTTTAGAGGAATTACTTCTGATATATTTCAGAATTTAAATTAAATTATGCTGAGATTTAACCTACTGTTAAACTTATTGACTAACTGCAATGATCTCTGGGCAACAGCTTTGTGAGCAGCCTCTAATTGCAGAGAGATAAATGAGTACATTGGGTCTAAGGAAGTAAATCAGCAAATGCAGCATGATATTTCTAGATTAACATTTTGGAGTCATTTGCTCTCTAACAATTCATTCATTCATTCATTCATTCCGGATATTTATATAGCGCCTCTTCAAGAAACCTACTCAGAGGCGCTTTGTGCCCAGCCACGGCCAAACAGAAAGGACTTTAGTAGTTGGTAGAAAGCAGGCAAATCATTCCGGGGCAGTAGGCGTAACATAAGCGAGAGCCCATTCCAAGTGGAGGGGCCAACAACCGAAAAGGCTCGACGCTGTCTGACCGAGGAGCGGGCCCGAGGGACCAATAGCTCCCCCTTAGTCGAAGAGCGCAGCGCTCGACGAGAGGCTAAGTCAGTAATAAACTATACCGCCCATTCAGGTAGCACTGTAAGTTTCTCAAAATATGCTACATATTTAACCAGATAATACATACACACAATCACACACATACACACAATCACACATAATATTGCATACATACACACACAGTTGCATACATACACATACAATCATACATACATAATATTACATACATACATACAAACAAAATACATACAAACATACCAACGAATGTTTAATATATCACACACACATCTTTTCTTAGAGTTAGTTTTTGATCAGCTAATGAAATGCAACATGAGGATGAGAGCAGCATTATTTCAAGGATGTTTTACAGTCATGAAGAATAAACTTAACTGTACCTCCACTGAAAGTTGGCACACCACCGGCAGGTCTCAGCTGTTTGGCAAATTTGCGATAGTTTCCGACATATTTAACCTTAGGAGGAAGAGTTGAGATCAGGTTTTTTCTATCGTCTACTGGTCTGGTCCTTTTGTGGCTCAGCTTCTGGGAAAAATTCTTTCCAGATGTTGGGTGTATCTCCGGCTCTTCTGCTGCTTTTGTGACCTCTCTAGAACTAGGTTCTTGGATCTGCTCCAGGGAATATGGTCCACCAAGTGGCTCTGGTGGTCCTGACACCTCTTGGTCATGGTCTGGTGAATACCTTTCCTGAATCTCCTGGCAGTGGCAAGGTTCAAAAGGCTTTAAATGCAGAACAGACACAGATTTAAGAAGAAATGAAACAATGCACAATAAGTAAATGGTCTCTGTGTACAGCAAAGACTAAAAGTAGCAGCAACTGAAGGGGTTAGACCACGAGACAAATATGTGTTGAATACCGCAAAACGATCGACATTACCTCTCAGATCTCGACTCAGTTCTGTACAACTTATTTCCAATATGGAAAATGATATAGTGCCTCTTTAAAATATGCATTACAGGTGCTCCAAACCTGACTCAGGTCCACGATCAAATAGAATGGTCTTCAACCGCTTGACTCAGTTCTGTACAACTCATTTCCAATATGGAAAATGGTGCTACGTACATAGAAGCAAGTCAAGCAACCATTAAGCATTATGCACCATTGTGGAATTGTAATTGAAACGAGATGCTCATGTTGCAGACTGCATGAAAGAAGTGTTATAATCTTATTAGATTATGTTACTTACCAGTACTTGCAATTGATAAACTTTATGCAAGTACTGAGATTGTGGCAATTGCACTCTTAGGCCTAATTCCTTTATAAAGTTGTATGTCTAAAAACTTTATTATTAAAGAACAAGAGTTATTCATTTCGTAAATGATTTTCTAAAATACCTGATTGCCTGTGTGACACATGAAAGTTCCCCCTTGGCATTGCATTCGGGCAGCATTTGCAACAAAACCAGGAACCTTGGAGTCATCCTGCTGGACCTTTGGATCAGCGCTGGTCTGCTGTCCACCTAGGCAAGTGTAGAATTCACGAGGATTTTCCTCTGTCCAGAAATACTTTCCTGGGCTACATTCTGTTAAAATGACAATTTTCAAGGCAATTATATTAAAGATTTGTTGTTACGTGGTAAGCATGCAAACCTATGCTTTCACAGTCACATTGTAAACACTCCATTTTCAGTGTCCAAATAAGTTATATCATGTATCAGAATTCAGAGAGCCAGCTTATTCACAAGCACTGTGAGTTCAATTTCTCAGTGCTGTTTGTAATTGTATTTGTAACTTCTAAAAGTGTTTGTGTAAGACCTCTTAAGGATTTCACAGAAGCGTTTCATACATGCAAGAAGTGAAAAAATATGTGTAGGCCTATATATCACACATAGACAATGCAGGCCTAATGTTAAAGTTTACTAATATAACATATGACATTCGAGTTAAATAAATAAATCATATACCACTTTACGCTCTAGATTCACTCAATTGGCAGCTATGAAAGGACACCAGACACCATCCTGCATCCTGTGCATTGAGCAAAGTTACAGTTTATTAACGAAGACTTTTCGATGGCTTTCTTCTACTATAGCCTTTAGACGATTATCACCCCAAGTTAGGGTTGCCAGATATATGGATAGCCTAAGGAGGACACAGAAAGCCGGAAAGGAGGACGCATTGAAATTTTTCACTTTGGTATCCAGAGTCAAGGGTCTGCTAAGGAACAAAGAAACGAAGCCATTTTGGAAGGCTGTATGAGATCAATTGAGACTTTTTATCATAATGTTGCAAAGTATTTAGCCTATATAAGCAATCTATTGCACCGTCTTGATTATGCATGTTTCTCTGAAGAGTCAACTCTCCACAGCAAATCCTCGTTACCAATAACATTATTATGCATAGAACTTCTCACACGAAAGATTCTTCATATTGTACTTTGCAAGAATGATTCCCTTCAACATGCGCGCGTAAAGTCGTTAAAAACTGCCTTGAAATAATAGCCAATAGCCGAATACTGCAAACATACAAAAAGCCGCACATGTGCCGGGTTTCTAGCTTTGCCTGCCGGACAGAGGACATGAGGCCAGAAAGAAGGACAAGTCCTCCTTTTGCCGGACGTCTGGCAACCCTAGCCCGCCCAACTTGACTGTGAAGCTGTAGGCTACTGTATTAACATTTTCCCTAAAATTGTGTAGTTTAAATCAAACGATTAAATGACATTAGATATTTACTGCCTATAACTGTTGTAACACGTTGCGTCTGTGACAGCTTGGTTTCATGATTAAACGACTAGACCGGGTTCTTCGCTCTGCAGCCCGACTTGGGCGAATCCATAAAATTGCCTCTGTTTCGGCTTACATGCATGGCACCTACACTGGCTCTCTGTCTTGGCTATCCTCCGACCTATCGACGTGAGCTCTGCAGCTGTCCTGTATGCTGTAGCTGATGTGCATGCTGCCTCGCTTCTCGGGGAGCTATTGGTCCCTCGTGCTAGAACCTGTCAACCTGTCAGCGTCTTGCTTTCTCAGTTGTAGGTCCTTCTTCTGGAGATACGCATTCTGTTACCTAGAGATAATTCATCTACGTTCTACAGGTTGCTTAAATTAAGACTTACCTAGGCCTACTTGAATCACCGTGGTTGGCCTGGGAGCGCCTCTGCATAGGCTTCGGGAAGGGACGCTATATAAATTCCTGAAATGTATGAATGAATGAACGAATGAATGAATGATTGATTGATTGATTGATACTACCCGCTATTACAACGTCCTCAAGATGATGAAATCTCCGTTGATTTCCAGCAACAAGAACAAGAAATATTACTCCAAACACAAAGAAGCGCTTAATCAAAGACGCCATGATACAAAGTTTCATCTTAATTCGATCAAATTTGCGGTTTGCAAGATATGAACTAACTTATACTCGGTTTCTGGGAAACTTTTCGGACGACGAAGGAAAAAACTTCTTCCGTGGTTGTCATACTGAATGACCGTCGTCCATTTTACGACCTCATTTTTACGACTTTGTGCCCCGTCCACAACTCCACATGGCCGACTGATTGATTGACCTGTCCATTGTCTGACAGTTTAATTGCGGAATTCATAATTACGACTTGACAATATTTAATAAGTGTCGTAAAATGTCCAACCTTCCTGATGAATATAGGCCTACAGGTACGCATCGCTATACTTTCACTGGCATCATGTGGCATGTAAGTCTATCGATCATTGCCCGCCACATACTAGTCAGCCTCGTAGCCTACTGACGAAGGTTTACTCATCCATGAATTTTGGGGTGGCCGCCATTTTCCTGCACTTGGTCTTGGCATGTCGCCGCCGGGGAAACCCCTCTAGCCTCAGCCTCTCTAGCCCGAGCCTCTCTAGCCCGAGCCTCGTAGCCTCAGCCTCGTAGCCTCTCTAGCCCGAGCCTCGTAGCCTCAGCCTCTCTAGCCCGAGCCTCTCTAGGCCGAGCCTCGTAGCCTCAGCCTCTCTAGCCTCAGCCTCTCTAGGCCCAGCCTCTCTAGGCTCAGCCTCAGCCTCTAGCCCGAGCCTCTCTAGCCCCAGCCTCTCTAGCCTCAGCCTCTCTAGCCGAGCCTCTCTAGGCCGAGCCTCTCTAGGCCTCAGCCTCGTAGCCTCTAGGCCTCTAGCCTCAGCCTCTCTAGGCCGAGCCTCTCTAGGCCGAGCCTCGTAGCCTCAGCCTCTCTAGGCTCAGCCTCTTCCCTGCCTCGGGGAGGGTATATATAGAGCACCGCTCTTGTGTAAAGTTTGCGTTGGCGTTGATTACTAGCTTGCTCAGTTGGAGGCGTTGGTGATTGTTGAGGTGTTGGCTGAATAAAGATTGCTATTTGAAACTGTCTGGCATTACTTCCCTGAAGGGTGACATTGACTAGGTAGTCGGCTGGCAGAAGCGAAACCCTTCGAAAGACGACGGAGGTCCTACTTACGCTCCCATCCTGAGCGACACGCGCCTTCCCTCGCCATCCTGAGAGAAGCGGAAGACGAAGAACCCCGTTTTCTTTACAGTGGTACCAGAGCCGTGGGGTTTTGTCGGAGAGTTCCTGCCGCCGACGACGCTAGAATCGACCGAAGATGTTCCAGGGAGACGACGACGATACGATAGCCTACCCGATGCCAAGTCTGATCCGCACGCCTGCCGAGACGTCGACGCCAGCCGCGAGGAGAGCGATGATGGACGGGCCGCCGGACGGGAGCCGTTTGCTGGAAAGTATCGGCTTCGATGACCCAGGGCAGGTGAGATCGAGCTTCCGAGAAGACAGGGAAGAAGAGATGACCGTGAAACCAGAGAGAACGAGCTTCCGAGGAAAGACGGGCGAATCGACGACGGAAAAGATGAAATTGAAACCGAGTTTCCGCGAAGAGACTGAAAGACCGAACGAACCGGGGACTTCGATGCCGAATCTGCTGGAAAATGTCAGCGACTTGCTGCGAAACCGCCCGACGCCGATGAAACCAGGCAAGTTCGATGGGACGGGCTCGTTGGAGTCATTCCTGGTGCAGTTCGAGGTCTGCGCAAGGCACAACAAGTGGACGGCCGCGGACCGGGTCGACTACTTGCGATGTTCGCTAGAGAAGGCCGCTACACAGCTTCTCTGGGACTTCGGCGCTCAACCGAGCGTAAGTTACGAAGAATTGGTCGAACGCCTTCGGCAGAGATACGGGACGGAAGGCCAGGCAGAAACCTTCCGCGCCCAGCTGTACTACCGCCGTCAACGCCCGGAAGAAAACCTGAGTGACCTGCTGCATGAAATCCGACGACTGGTCGTCTTGGCCTACCCGGTGCCTTCCAACGAGACGACGCAGATCATCGCGAAGGATGCCTTCCTGGAAGCGATGAGAGACCGGGAGCTCTCGCTCAAAGTACGCGAGCGAGAACCGAAGAATCTGGACGAGGCATACCGGACCGCCCTGCGTCTGGAGGCCTATCAACGGACGAACGATGCCGATGATCGCCGCAGACAGCCAAACCGAGTGCGAGGGACGCAAGAAACCGATCTGAGCGCCCAGCTTCAGGCTCAGATGGACCGCTTCTTGAATACTCAGCGAGATGAGCAGCGGAAATGGCAGCAAGAAATGGAGAAAAGAATGGACGAACAATTCCGCGTGCTTCGCCGAAGCCCTCCGACGACCGACGAACCGAGTCATGAAATCCGACCTGAGCGAGACCGCCCGGGCCCTCCGGAGAATCAGCGACGCGAAATGACCTGCTTCAACTGCGGACGAGCCGGTCACATTGCCCGTAACTGCCGGCGAGATCGCCGATACCAGAATCGCCAGAATCGCCAGACCGCGACGACCGAGCCCGATGCTTCGACGCCACCGGACCAGGTGGTCATGAACCATACGACGCGCCCAAGAATGCCGGACCGTGCTACGAACAACGCAGTCTACATCCGCGGAGAGATCAACGGACGATCGCAGCTATGCCTGATCGACACTGGATCGGAAGTCAGCCTGGTGCCTTCATCTACTGTCGACGGGTTAGAACTTCGCTCTTGCAATCGCTTCTTGATGGCTGCTAATGGGTCCGATATAAATGTCCTGGGTGAGGTGCGGGTGCCCATTAAGATTACGAACGGGTTTTATATTCATACTTCCTTTCTGGTTTCTGATCAAATTTCTGAGCCCATGTTAGGTATGGACTGGCTGAGAGAACATCGCTGCCGCTTAGGGTTTGGTATGGGATCTTTATTTGTGGGACGCAGGCGTATTTCCCTGGTTAGGGGTAATGGATCTATTTGGTGCCGGCGCGTGATCGTCGCCGAGGAGGTGTTGGTGTCCCCTAAGTCCCAGCGGGATATACCGGTCAAAACCATGTACGGTGATTTAACGACCGTAGCGCCAGCCTGGATGACGGAGGCTAGGGAAATCCAACCCGGGGTCCATCTCGCCCGCGTAGTTGTCGGTGACTACGCAGATGCTCGGGTAAGGGTGGTGAATTTGAGCGAAGACCCAGTCCGGTTATCCAAGGATCGCCCCTTAGGAGAGTTGCACCCGGTAGAAGTGGAATTGTGTGAGACCAACCGCGCGAACGGGGACGCGGTCGGCCAAGCTTCGCCAACTGATAAATTGTTAGCGGATTTGCCCGTAGAAGTGCCGCCTGAGATACGGGAACGACTAGGTGCTTTGCTAGTGGAATATAGAGATGTGTTTTCCGCGAGTGATAGGGACATAGGCAGAACGTCGGTAAGCACGCATAAAATTGAGACGGGAGATGCGCGCCCTGTAAGATCGCCCTTTAGGCGCAGACCATTAGCGAGTAACGACCATGTAGGTGAACGATCGATAAGTATCATGCTGTTCTTGATATTTCTGATGATCAATGGTAGTTTTAGTAAGTGTAAGGAAATAGTGGGAAACCAGTTTCGGGGACTTTTCCGGACCATGAATGCCATGCTGGGGAAGGTAATTAGCAGCCATCAGCGCGATTGGGACGAGGTTTTACCCCATGTCCTCGCCGCCTACCGGGCTTCGCTGCATGAGGCTACGGGCTTTACGCCGAATTACCTGATGTTCGGTCGGGAGACCAGGGCTCCCATCGATCTGGTCTATGGGAGGCCACCGGATGACGACCGCCGAGCCGGTACCTACTCCACCTATGTCCAGGACTTCGCCGAGCGCGTGGAGAGCGCCTACCGCTTGGTGAGAGAACACTTGCGAGTCTCCGCAGAACGGCGCAAGAAGAAATACGACCTCAAGGTGCGACCAGCCGCGTTCGCCCCGGGCGACCGCGTCTGGTATTACACGCCGCGACGATACCAGGGCCGGAGTCCGAAATGGGCTCGGATGTATACCGGACCTTTCTACGTGATGGAACAGACCGGGCCAGTGAACTATCGACTCCGAAGGACCCGGAACTCGAAGCCTTTCATCGCACACATTGATAAGCTGCGGCCAAGCTACGACGACAGTTCCGAAGAGACGGGCGGAGCCGCCGCTCCGATCTTTGACGCACCCGGCCCGAGCGCCGCGATGCCTTCAGTCTCTGAAGTCGACGATACGGAACGACGACCGAAGCGGACGGTACGCCTACCGGCCCGCTACCGCTAGAGGCTTCCGATGTCTGCGAGTCTTCGAGCGACGGACGATGACGATGTGTGCGCCTTCGTCGCGTGCTGCTGCCTGGCACCCCTCGTCGGCCCGGACTCTGACTCGGTCCCCTTCCTTCCCCCAGACGCCTTTTGTCTGGGGATGCGTTGAGCCCTCCGTCCTTGACGTTGAGAGACTATGGCTTTTTCCCCTTTTTTCCGCCAGACCCTTTTGTCTGTGAGTCCGTTGGGCCCTCCGTCCCTGACGTCGAGAGACTATGGCCATTTCTTTTTAATTGTTTAATTGTTTTGTGTCGCCGAGAAACGGCTTTAATTGTTGATTGCTTTTGTATTTTGGTTTGATTGTTGGCCCGTTGGCCGCCGTTGTGCGAATTATTGTAGAAATTTTGTGGGCCGTTGGCCGCGTCTTTGTTAAGAGATTTTGCCTTCTTTTTGACTGTGTTAGTCCCGTAGAGAACACTGACTCTTTGGAACTCTGGAGGACTTTTGATTTTCAGGTGTTGGGCTGCGAGGCGCCCGAGGTTTTTGGACATTGTAATTATGGACTCTGACTTTGGCTGTGAGGCGCCTAGGACTTGAGGAGGTCTTGGCGAGAGTTATTGATATTTTTACGGGCCGTTGCCCGCGTGTTCTGAGGACATTTTGGACTTTGCGAGGGCCCGTTGGCCGCTTTTTAGATAAGTGTTCGGGGACTTGCTGGGGGTCGCCAGGATATAGGGACATATCCATTCGTGGCGGAGGGAGGATGTGGCAAATTTTGGGGTGGCCGCCATTTTCCTGCACTTGGTCTTGGCATGTCGCCGCCGGGGAAACCCCTCTAGCCTCAGCCTCTCTAGCCCGAGCCTCTCTAGCCTCAGCCTCGTAGCCTCAGCCTCGAGCCTCTCTAGGCCTCGTAGCCTCAGCCTCTCTAGGCCGAGCCTCTCTAGGCCTCAGCCTCGTAGCCTCAGCCTCTCTAGCCCCAGCCTCTCTAGCCTCTCTCTAGGCTCAGCCTCGTAGCCCGAGCCTCTCTAGGCCGAGCCTCAGCCTCTCTAGGCCGAGCCTCTCTAGGCCGAGCCTCTCTAGGCCGAGCCTCTCTAGCCCGAGCCTCGTAGCCTCAGCCTCGTAGCCCCAGCCTCTCTAGGCCCAGCCTAGCCTCAGCCTCTCTCTAGGCCGAGCCTCTCTAGGCCGAGCCTCGTAGCCTCAGCCTCTCTAGGCTCAGCCTCTTCCCTGCCTCGGGGAGGGTATATATAGAGCACCGCTCTTGTGTAAAGTTTGCGTTGGTTGTTGGTTGATTACTAGCTTTGCTCAGAGGCGTTGGTGATTGTTGAGGTGTTGGCTGAATAAAGATTGCTATTTGAAACTGTCTGGCATTACTTCCCTGAAGGGTGACATTGACTAGGTAGTCGGCTGGCAGAAGCGAAACCCTTCGAAAGACGACGGAGGTCCTACTTACGCTCCCATCCTGAGCGACACGCGCCTTCCCTCGCCATCCTGAGAGAAGCGGAAGACGAAGAACCCCGTTTAGAAACAGACGGAAAAGCAAAAAAGTCATCAGAAATTTTGGTGGAACTGAGAAAAAAAATTTCAGGAAATTCTTGCCCCCGGGCGCACGAACCCCTAGTTACGCCACTGCTCACTAGCTATGCCATATATGCATGTTACCTGCCTCCTGATAACGTATAAGACCAATTTGTACGCTAAAATTGTACAAAACCTCGAAACAACTCTGCTAGACAATTTAAGTCGTTCAACGAAACGCCAGGCTAAATTGGCCAATACATTTTGGTTGTATTCTTGTTCTGCATTGAACTATTAATCGTAATCGTAATCGTAATCCCGAAACTTTTACAGCGCCCAAAAAAGTGAAGTTGCGGGAACCAGCTTAATCACTGCAGGAGCTTAACCAAAACAGAATCGATAGGCGGATGGTCAAGATCCAAAGGGTCAGGGAGGTAGCCTACAGTGGCGTAACAGCCATATAACGAGGGTGGACAAAGTCCAGGGGCCCCCGAGGTCCAAAGGGCCCCAAGCTTTTAAAACTAAAAAATTTAATGCACTTTTTGTCCGTTTTCTGTGACAATAATTATTAGGGAAAAGTCATATTAGGCCTATGTCAATAATGCTTTTCAGTTACATGATGTAAAAAACCACATCTATAGCCAATTTCATAATTTTGATATTGACGACTTAACACAACAAGAGTTTTAAGTGTTTTAGAAGACGTTTAGTTTGTTTTAAAACCACTGAAATTTAACTTTGAACATACTTAATTTTATCCATATTAGCCCAATTTTTCTAGCTTCCTGTTAAAAGCTGTGATTGTGCCCACTGAGACAGTAGCCTACAATCATCCAAACCATTCCACAAGTCTACAGCTCTTGACGAAATTCTGTTCTAATGATCCGTTCAGCTTCTTAAATGCCGAAAGGGACTTGATAGACACATTTGCGAACAGAAAGCTAGAATACCCAAATTCGTGAGGAACTACAGACTAGACATGTTCACTAGCCTACATTACTGTGTAGGCACTGGTGGCTCTTTCAGCTTAGGCCTACTGCGCGCTGTTTTCATAACTGATGTAATATAGCCTATTCGTTTGTAATTACATTTAACATCAGAGAGCGCCTCAGGGCTGTTAAGCCTGTTAAAGGCTTTGTTTTTTGTTTCTTGTTTTGTTTAAACCCAAAAAACCAATAAAACGCAAATTTCGGTTTTTTGGTTTTTAACAAATTTGAAATTAGAAATGAGAAAATTTGCGTCTCTTCTTTGCTCTTGGCAATGTATTGTTGTATGGTCGTTGTTAATTTCGTTTTATGATATTCTACGGTTCTACTGTTTTAGTTAATTTCATTTATATGCATCTGATTATTTGAACGGCATTAAGCCATTTTTATGAGTTTTATGATCCCAAATAGGAAACCTTAAAAACAAAAACAAGAAAAAAATTAAAAAAATAAAAAAACAAAAACAACTTTTCATTTTGAAGAAACTTGGGTTTTTGCACCCCTGCTCTGTTATATCATGAAATGGCGCTATAATTATAAATGTTCAATTATTTACGTACATACATGAGATACATAATGGGTAAGGGCCCCCAAGCTTATAATGTCCAAGGGCCCCCGGCTAGGTCGCTACGCCACTGGGGAGGTATAGAGTCATACGGCTACGGTGGGCAGTGGCGGCGCCAGAGGGGGATAGGGGCTTAGTTCCCCGGCCCCTAACTGCGGCTCAGCCCCCAAAAAGTCGGAAATCACTGCAAATCACTGGGAGGAGGGGCAAAAGGGGAGGGCTTGGAGCTTTAGCCACCCCAAACCTGAAACCCTGGCGCCTCCACGGACGGTGGGTGGTGTTTAGAGTTGGAACGGTGAGGGGAAGAGGAGGAATCAGGATAGGCTGAACAAAATTGCTCTATAATTTGAGTGCTGATAGGAACCAGCTGTCACTCGTACATGTAGTTTTGTGTAGTGGTGTTTGTGTTCTGAAAATTTTTGAATTTCCACACTGTAATGGTAGCATTTTAAGCTGTCATCAGTGGCGTAGGGGGGGACGTGGGGAACGCCGTTCCCCACTTTTTTTCTCACACTATGCAAAATTCTTGCAAGATGGCACTTTTTGCTTACTTCAATATCCAGGCGTTCCCCACTTCATTTTTTAGGACTACACTACTGGCTGTCATCTAAACAAAATTGCTTTATTATTTGAGTGCTGATAAGAATCAGCTGTCACTCGTAGCTATTATTATTATATTCATGAAATATTTCAGAAATATTGGGGGATATAAGCAGCTCCATCCCCCCACCTCAAGTTTTGGGGGGACCGTCCCCCCTGTCCCCCCTAAGTCTCCGTCCCTGCTTATGTAGGCTACTGCGCATTGCGAGGAACATAGGACATTAACCTACGATAATTTAAACTAGGCTACTGTCGGAAAGTGCCACGAAATTTCCAGTCATGAGTTAATGTCCACTAAGGAATATGTTTTGCCGACCTCACAATAACAAGTCTGCACAATAGAAATTCAACGAATAATAGTAATCTAGGATGTCAATAAGTAATCTAAACGGTTTGTAGTTTTTGAGAGCTGTTAAAATCTTTACGCAGTTGCGTAATTGCGTAATGCTATAGTTACGCACCTGCTAATAAATGAAAAGTAACGTTTCAACCGATTTGATGACATTTATTTTTACAACGCCATGTCAAACAAGAATGGCGTCATTATACAAAAAACACTGCATAGAGTCAATTAACTAAGCTCGGAGGTCCACAAGACAGAAATGCAGGCTACCCAACCATAAAACCCCACGGGTGACTGGAGGTACATGTAGGTTTTTCCCTTCCACACGCAGCGGAAACTGCGGAATTGGGTTTGCTCCCATGTAACCAAGTTACATGTCACAGGGTAAACGCCTTTTGGACAAATAAACTGAAATGTTGTTAACATACCGCATAGGCTACAATAAAATTTCTTGTTTACATGTCACACGATAAATGCCATTGGGAAAAATAAACGAAAATCGAATACAATAACAGTTCTTCAGAATAGCTTCTTTACATGTCACATTGGATTCTTGGAAGCATTGCTGGCACCACTCAGCCAACAACCACTGACACCACTCAGCCAACAACCACTGGCACCACTCAGCCAACAACCACTGGCACCACTCAGCCAACAACCACTGGCACCACTCAGCCAACAACCAGCAGTGGGCTACCACTCACCACTGGCACCACTCAGCCAACAACCACTGACACCACTCAGCCAACAACCACTGGCACCACTCAGCCCAACAACCACTGCTTCCACTCAGGCAACAACCACTGGCACCACTCAGCCAACAACCACTGAAACCACCAGGACAACAACCACTCAGCCAACAACCACTGGCACCACTCAGCCAACAACCACTGGCACCACTCAGCCAACAACCACTAACACCACTCAGCCAACAACCACCAGCCAACAACCACTGGCACTCAGCTCAACCACTGTCGTGGCACCACTCAGCCAACCAAAGGTCGGTGGACGGACGGGGTAATGGTCGGTGGAGCCCCATCCTCGCTCACACCGTGTGTCACCCATCCATTTCAGCTGGTGACTCCAAGTTGCACCTACTTTTAATTTTAATTTCCGCTTTTAATTTTCATTCCCGCGCTTAAATTTCATTCCCGCTTTTAATTTCATTCCCACAAATTCATTTTAATTAATTCCCACTTTTCACCACTCAGCCAACATTTCAATTCCCACTTTTCATTTTCATTTCAATTCCCACATTTCATTTTGATTTCAATTCCCACGTTTCATTTTGATTTCAATTCCCATTTCATTTTGATTTCAATTCCCACGTTTCATTTTCATTTCAATTCCCACGTTTCATTTTGATTTCAATTCCCACGTTTCATTTTGATTTCAATTCCCACTTTTCCATTTTTCATTTCAATTCCCACATTTCATTTTCATTTCAATTCCCACGTTTCATTTTGATTTCAATTCCCACTATTCATTTTGATTTCAATTCCCACGTTTCATTTTGATTTCAATTCCCACGTTTCATTTTGATTTCAATTCCCACGTTTCATTTTTTCAATTCCCAAGTCAATTTTGATCAATTCCCACTATTCATTTTGATTTCAATTCCCACTTTTCATTTTCATTTCAATTCCCACGTTTCATTTTGATTTCAATTCCCACGTTTCATTTTCATTTCAATTCCCAACTTTTCATTTTCATTTCAATTCCCAAGTTTCATTTTGATTTCAATTCCACTGGCAATCCCATGTCTCATTTCAATTCCCACGTTTCATTTTCATTTCAATTCCCACTTTTCATTTCAAATCCCACATTTCATTTCAAATCCCACATTTCATTTTGATTTCTATTCCCACTAGTTATCCATTTTCATTTCAATATATATTATAATAAGACTTATAATAACACTAATAATACTACTACTACTAATAAATAAATATTAATTAATAAAAATAATAAACAATAATAATAACAGCCACCACTCAGGAAACAACCACTGCCACCACTCAGCCAACAACCACTGGCACCACTCAGCCAACAACCACTGGCACCACTCAGCCAACAACCACTGGCACCACTCAGCCAACAACCACTGGCACCACTCAGCCAACAACCACTGGCACCACTCAGCCAACAACCACTGGCACCACTCAGCCAACAACCACTGACACCACTCAGCCAACAACCAAAGCCAGCACTCAGCTAATGGTCGGTGGAGCCCCATCCTCGCTCACACCGTGTGTCACCCATCCATTTCAGCTGGTGACTCCAAGTTGCACTACTTTTAATTTTACCCACTGGCACCCCATCCTCGCTCACACCGTGTGTCAACCACTCCACCACTCAGGTGACAACCACTGGCACCACTCAGCCAACAACCACTGAGCCAACAACCACTGGCACACTCAGCCAACAACCACTGGCACCACTCAGCCAACAACCACTGGCACCACTCAGCCAACAACCACTGGCACCACAAACCACTGGCACCACTCAGCCAACAACCACTGGCACCACTCAGCCAACAACCACTGGCACCACTCAGCCAACAACCACAACCACTGGCACCACAGCCAACAACCACTGCACCACTCAGCCAACAACCACTGGCACCACTCAGCCAACAACCACTGGCACCACTCAGCCAACAACCACTGGCACCACTCAGCCAACAACCAGCCAACAACCACTGGCACCACTCAACAACCACTGCCACCACTCAGCCAACAACCACCTGGCACCACTCAGCCAACAACCACTGGCACCACTCAGCCAACAACCAAAGCCACTGGTGGCACACTCAGCCAACAACCACTGGCACCACTCAGCCAACAACCACTGGCACCACTCAGCCAACAACCACTGGCACCACTCAGCCAACAACCACTGGCACCACTCAGCCAACAACCACTGCCACTCAGCCAACCCAAAGGCACCACTCAGCCAACAACCCATTTCTGGCACCACTCAGCCAACAACCACTGGCACCACTCAGCCAACAACCACTGGCACCACTCAGCCAACAACCACTGGCACCACTCAGCCAACAACCACTGGCAGCACAACCACTGGCACCACTCAGCCAACAGCCAAGCCACCACTCAGCCAACAACCACTGGTACCACTCAGCCAACAACCACTGAAACCACTGCCAACAACCAAAGCCACCACTCAGGCAACAACCAAAGCCACCACTCAGGCAACAACCAAAGCCACCACTCAGGCAACAACCAAAGCCACCATTCAGGCGACAACCACTGGCTCTGGATGTCTGCAACAGAATCTGAAAGAACAAGAACATGGTGCATGTTAGCGTCAATTCTATCGCCCTCTGTATGACCTCCATTTCTCCATGGTGAACATGAGACACCACATAAAAACAACCAAAGCCACCATTCAGCCATCAACCACTGGCACTACTCAACCATCCATCACTGCTATCCAACAAATCTAGCAGGTGATTTTTCTTGCTCCTTTTTAAATGATCCGAACTGGTCTTTTAAGACATCCTCTGTTGCATTAAATATATCCAACAAAGCAATTTCCCTATGAACTTAGCAGGTGATTTTCTTGCTCCTTTTACTGATCTGCCTTTTACTAGAAGCCCTAAGTATCTCCTTACTTTGATACATGATGTCTAATGTGAAAATAAATTAAATTGATTTGTTTTATAGTTATTTATGGTGTAGATATCAGTATAGCTTAACTAAAATGAAATTGTTAAATTACAAATATCTTAAGAAATAGCAGAACAAGATGCATACAAATATTTAGTTAAGGCAGAGAGCGAGTACAGACAGAAGATTAAAATGCAATACTGTACTTCATTAAAATCCTACCTAATCAGCATCGGCATTAATTAATTCGATTTTCATTTCCCTAGATAACATACCGTTGTAGTTCTTTAGGCTTGTATTCTCACTCGACCTTGGCATCGTGTAGAAGTGAAATCTTGTCATTTCTTCTCAGCACATGAAGTCGCTTGCCCCAATACCAAACTCCATCGTAATCTCGTCGACGGATAGTTCAGTCACTCAGCAGTTCACCAGACCACGGACAGTATCGTCTCACCAACTTCCTCAGTTATCTTCGACTCGAAACTACAACTACAACTGCACGACTCAACTTCATGGACTGTCTCTAGTCGACAATTTAACTCTGACTTCGCTACTGTATTTCGTGTATACAGTCGCTAGTATCGTATCGTATCTAAAGATTTATATAGCGTCTCTATCAGAATAACTATTCAGAGGCGGTCTCAGCACGAAATCCTGGGGGAAAAGAAACGTCTTTTAAGAACGAGAGACCGGTGAGGAAAAACTAGTCATTAGTTTAGCCCTTTGTGAGGTGGGAAGGTCATTCCAAGTAGAGGGACCAACCACAGCAAATGCTCAGCGTTGAGCCAAGGCAGTCCTAGTCCTAGAAACAAAAAGATCAAGCCAATCAGCAGAGCATAAGGAACGAGATGAGGTCGCAGATAACGACTTTCGCATACAGTCGGAAAGATACTTTTGGGCACTACTCAGTTGCGCTACTACTACAGACTGTGAATTACTGTTCATTAGTGAACATCGTTCAATCAAACTAAAGGCTGTTCTGCGATACAATCAGGAGCTGAACTCCGAATACTTCAACTGGAGTCGACCTACTCCATTTGACACCTGAAAACGTTCAACTGGTAATAATTTAAGGCAATAATTTAAGGCAATAATTTACGTCATTTTAAAAGAATTTATCAGTCACAGACGACACATTGCACAACTGTTATATTAAAAATGAAGACTCTGGCTCCTTGTTTTCATACATCTAAGGTCAACTGATATATAATGTATATTATAAATAAAATGGTTCACATTTCTACCACTACCAATATCAATAACACCAATACCAATAATACAAATACAAAACCAATAATACTAACACTAATAGTAAGAATAATACTACTAATAATACCAATACTACTAGTAATAATAATACTAATAATACTAATACTAATAATAAACAAATAATAATAACAGCAGTTTTATAATTACAGCAGTTTTATAATTACAGAAGTTTTATATAGCACCCCTTCAGACAGTCTACTCAGGGGCAATTATTAACAATGAAAGCAATTATAATACTAACAACCGTAATGACAATAGTAATTTATAATTTATAATAGTAATAACAATTAAATAATAATAATTAATAGCAGTAATAATAACCACAGCAGGACTAGTAACAGAAAAATTACTATACAGACTAAAGAAATTCTTATGCATCGTTATGGAGAAATAAACAGACTACGCCTAAGCTGATGATGTCAAGAGTTGTTTTAACCCAAAGTTGAAAGTTTAAAAACGCTGATATCGATACAAAGGGCAGATTTGAACGTGAGTGTGGCAAATAAATGTATGGCGTTATGTCCTTTTTAATTATAATTTTTTCATTTTAATTTTAATTCCCAATTTTAAGTTTAAATCCCACTTTTAATTTTAAATCCCACTTTTAATTTTAAATCCCACTTTTAATTTTAAATCCCACTTTTAATTTTAAATCCCACTTTTAATTTTAAATCCCACTTTTGATTTTCATTCCCAATTTTCAATTTCATTCACACTGTGCACTTTCATTCATACATTTTATTTTCATTCACACATTTTATTTTCATTTGCACATTTTATTTTCATTCACACATTTTATTTTCATTCACACATTTTATTTTCATTCACACATTTTATTCTGGTGCACGCTTTCATTCATGCTTTTTGTTTTAATTCCCAATTTTAGTTTTACATTCCCATTTTGTATTTCATTTCTATTTTGTATTTTCATTTACATTTTGTATTTTCATTCCCATTTTGTATTTTCATTAGAATGTTTAATTGCGTTCCCATTTTTTATTTTTATTCCCATTTAAGTTAAACAGTAGGCCTACTTTGCAACTAAATGCTTTATTGCACATTTTTAGATGGTTCGACTAGACGTCGAAGTGTTACAGTTAGGCTGCAGGATTTAAAAGTGATACCAATAACATCATCAGCATGGCGTAGTAATAGCAATAGTAGTAACCAAAATAGTAATAATAATACTATTCGATGAGGCTCTAGCAAATCAAATCAAATTAAAAATAATAAAACAATAAAACAAATAATGAAATTAAAATTAAATAATAATAATGATAAGTAGAAGAACACTAACAATTATATATATAATTACAATAATAAGTAAAAATAACTAAACATAGTAGCAATAAATAAAAATAATAAAAACAGCAATAATAGTAATGATAACAATAATACTACCATTAACTGCAACCGTCGATATATGACCAGTGCAAACTGTTAAACATGGTAGATTTATATGTAAAACTTGTTAACAATACCAGCATCTAAGTAGGCTAATAGAATATATCTAGTAGTACAGAGAACGACTACACCCAAAAAAAACTATGAAAACAAGGGAGCCAGAATCTGGTGAATTTTGAGTATACCCTGTTTGCAATGTGTTATCTACTTGGCCGACAAATTCTATAAAAGTCTGGCAAAAATATTTACAGAAAGCTCCAGCTGAACGTTCTCCGTCAGTGGAGTAGGTCCAATCCAGCTAAAGTAATCGGAATTCAACTCCTGATAGCATCGCAGAACAACCTTTAGTTTGATTGAACGATGTTCACAAATGAACAGTAGTTCACAGTCTGTAGTAGTAGCGCAGCTGAGTTATGCCCAGAAGTATCTTTCTGACTATATGCGAAAGCCGTTATCTGCGACCTCATCTCATTCCTTACGCTCTGCTGATTGGCTTGATCTTATGTTCCTAGGACTAGGACTGCCTTGGCTCAATGCCGGGCATTTGCTGTGGTTGGTCCCTCTACTTGGAATGACCTTACCCCCTCACTAGGGCTAAACTAATGACTGGGTTTTCTTCTTTGGTCTCTCGTTCTTTAAAGACGTTTCTTTTCCCCCTTGGTTTCGTGCTGAGAGCGCCTAAGAATAGTAATTCTGAGAGAGGCGCTATATAAATCTTTAGATGCGATGCGATATTAGCGACTGTACACACGAAATACAGTAGTGAAGTCAGAGTTAAATTGTCGACTAGAGACAGTCCATGAAGTTGAGTCGTGCAGTCATAGTTATAGCTTCGAGTCGATGATAACTGAGGAAGTTGGTGAGACGATACTGTCCGTGGTCTGGTGAACTGTTGAGTGACTGAACTATCTGTCGACGACAATACGACAGAGTTTGATATTGGGGCAAGCGACTTCATGTGTTGAGAAGAAATGATAAGATTGCACTTCTACACGATGCCAAGGTCTAGTGAGAATACAAGCCTTAAGAACTACAATGGTAGGTTATCTAGGCGAATGAAAATAGAATTAATATATCCATGCTGGTTAGAGATTTAATGAAGTGCGTGATTGCATTTTAATACAAGGTAAGTACATACACACGAACTGCAGGTCAGAATAAGACAGCAAGCTAATATAGAGTAGGCCTACACCGGCAAAAGATCAAATGCCAACACTTACAAACAAGAGTTAGAATCTACATACAAATGAATACAAATGATACAATACAGAATAATATAGGCCTACCACTGATTACATTACATAATTCTTATATCCTATGCTATAGAATAATATCCTATGTTACATGATTATATCCTATGTTATATCCTATGTTTTAACTCGTTGTGACTTTAATTAGAGCTATCAAATTTATATTATAAGACTCGTGTTTACATTTTATGCCTATACTTAGTGTGATGTGACATAATTCTAGCTGCCAAGTGAGACTAGGTTAAGGCGCAACACAACCCTTTGTCATTGACAACAGTAAAATTCCTTTCCATATCTTCACATTACTGAAACTCCAGCGTATTCTCCAGTTGATAACTATCTGGAGTTCTCAATAGCTTTCATTTTCTATACTAAAACTTACACTCCTTTCTTTAGCTTAGGTAGTTTTGGAACAAAATTTATGACTTTCGACGTTACCATTTTCGAAGAGAGCCTCCGTAGAATTGGTCATCCTACTTGCGCCGTGAAAATGGTCTGAGGAGCGTCAACATCTTTCACACAAACCAGACTTCGTGCACGTGTTTCATCCTGCGACGTCTTGTGTCTCCAGTCGAACAGCCGTTGAAGTTGACGAAATTTCCTAACTTAACTGAACTTTTGCCCTATTAAGAAAACAACAACTGATTCCAGTCGACCTCTTCCCAGGAAAGCTTCAGCTGATCTGCCAGAAAATTTAAAGCTCGTAGAAGTAAGCCCTTGTTTTACACTCTTGTTTGGCGCCCTTATCAGGCAGCCAATCAGCGGACTTCGTCACGGGTCAGTGATTCTCTCTGTCTGCAAAATTATATAGCGCAGCTATTGGGTACGGCCACGAGCGATACATTGTCCAATAATCATAAGAGTCTTGCTGAACCACTTTGTTTTGCAGCTTTATTGGGAAACCAAATAATTGTCTGATGTCGTCATTTATAATTTCTTTAGGCCTATCCTTGAAATCAATGCAATTTTACATAGCAAACACGTCTGTACTTTAATACTTTGCTGGAGAAAGGATAACAATTCACATAATTAAAAGCTTTAGAAATGTCCAATAATATTTATTTAAAGATACCCGTTACTCTGCCTTCAGCATTAAATTTCGTAGTAGTAAAAAGTATTGCAGTGCTTTTGATAGGCCCTTTTACTGAGTAGCACTCTCTAGGCTAAAGGCCTGTGTGAAAAATTAATTGAATTATAGTCCTTGAACCGCAATTCCCGTTCCCTTTCAAAGTCTCAACCATCATTAGCCTACTGATTGTGTAGCCTAGGCCTAGCCGCCTATAGGCCTACTTGATCCACAACTCTTCTGGATTTCACTCAGATAAAACTAGGCCTAATTTCATAACAACTTTAACAAACTTTATATTAAACAGACGAACAAGCTGCTCACTGTTGTTTACTGTATCTGTAAAGCACTACTAAAGATGCACTTAGGCAAAATTTCGAGAGCAGTGGGAACGCTGTTCTACGTGTTCCACCCACTTAAAACTCTGGGTTTGAAGGTAGGCAGCAATGCTCGTTGTGGGGTTTATAGGTAAGACAAGCCTGTATAAATCCTATTCTGAATCCTACGGGAAGCCAATGTAGCTGTCCGAGCAGAGTTAGGCCCTAATTAATGACTTTGAGCGGAATATGGACTCATAGCCTAGATCAACAGAATTTTGAATCAGTAGTAACGGCATACACATTTTTGGAGAGCTAGAAGCAGTAACATCATTCAACTTTTTTTATTGAATTTGAGGGTCGAACAGATGTCCAACCCTTACTGGAGAAACTTAAAGGAATACGTTTTCGACAAGATGCCGGTTAATGAACAACCGTTATTTGATTACTTATATTTTCTTGTATTATAAGAAACGGGTGTTCAAGAATGCCACCCGCCGTAAATGTTAAAACGACCAAAAATTATTAAAGCACATAGCAAAGCTGCATATAACGGCTTAAAATAATTTTATATTTTGTGCTTGCTATCAGAAACTGAGTAAGTAAATAAAGGTATAAATGTTGAGATTTTTGTGACAATGGAATAGAAATCTGTTGCAATGCCCTCTTGCGACTATAACAGAATAAAGAAATCTGTGAATAAACTATATGCCACTATGGAAATTTCAGATGCTCAGCAGAATATGAACATAATTTCCTGAATTCTCATGCCAAATAACTCACGTCCAGACCAGTAGGCTACTGAACATAAAACATAGGGCCAATTTCGTGCTGGATGGATGTCCGAGAGATGCCAAACGTTATGTTAAAAATCTACAAAACAGAGTCAGCCGCATGGTGCGCTCCAGTGCGTAATGACCCAGAACCAATTGGTTGAACTTACTTACTTATTATTATAGACCGTTACAGATCTGAGATCTACCATGAACCGTTACATTACTAGCCTACCAACGACCTCATATATATATTTGCGACCATTATATATATATATATATATATATATATATATATATATATATATATATATATATATATATATATATATCGATTAACTTTACTAGGCCAGTATAAAATCCTTGAAATTCAATATCAACCCACAGATTTATTATGAAAAAGGTTTTTTACATGAAAAGTTTTAAAATAGACCAGAGAATATTCACTAGAAATGCTAATAATTTGCGAATTGGGGAAATATGAAAATTTTGAATTTTTGTGCGAGCAGACGACAGTCAGCTGACGGGTTTGTTTACGTTCGAAGAAAACCGGTAAATACGAATTTCGTGTTCGAAAACGCAGTGAAACTAATAATTTTGGTGACATTTGGATGATATTTATTATCTGAGCTGTGTATATTGTTTGTTTAGACGAAAATGAAACTTTAATTTATAGAATTTAGACTTTATTTTTGAACTGACGACAGTCAGCTGACGGGTTTGTTTACGTTCGAAGAAAACCGGTAAATACGATTTTTCTGCTGGAAAACGCAGCTAAACTAATAATTTCGGTGAAATTTTGATTATATTTATTGTCTGAGCTGTGTATATTGATTGTTTAGACGAAAATGAAAGTAAATAATTATATTTCTGTAGTGTGTATGTGTTCTGGTCATTGCACCATGCTTCCTAAATAGATAAAATGCGTCCTGCGTCCCTATCAACTGGTTAATTGCTTTTGCAGAGTATGCTCGGTAATGTTGTAATATACTTAAATATTATACAGCAAATAGGTTAAAATTAATGCAATAGGACGAAGGTTTTGGACGCATTTACTCTGAATAATATGGACGCACTGATGCATAGATGCATTTTACCCATCATGTGACCCATGCCCAATAAATTTCACGTTGGGCCATGCTTACATCATTATCTTCACCGTCATCATCTTCATCAGTTAAACCTGGTCAACTGGTGACCAAAAACCAAAGGGGTCTTAAAATTATTTTCATTGAGTTGTATTTCTGTTTCAGTTCACTTTGAAACAACTGTAAATAATTCTGGATTCACTTTCTTCATATTTAAAAAAAAGAAACACTATGAATTTTTGCATTGTGTGTCAGCGAGAAGGGAACGATATGCAGAAACTTGGTTTGAAAGGATTACAGTCTCTAATCCAAGTGTCACACAGAAGAGGAGATGGACTTTATAACAAAATGAAAGGCGATTGTTTCAGTGATGACTTCTATCCTTCATGCAATGAGACCAATATGGATACACTTGAATCTCACATTCCGACTGATCTCTTCAACTTGATCACAGAAATTATTTGTGGCCGAAAGAAAGAAAATATTTCATCAAAGAGATTAGCTTGATCACAGTTGGATCTGGAGGAGGATTTTGTCAATGGGTGGCAGACAATTTTGATTGGAATGAAGATACCATAAGTGGTCATGACACAACCCATGTTATGGGTATAATTGCATGCCAAGTAGGAACTTCTCATACAGCTGTTTCAGATGAATCACTTGTCAGGCGAAAAACTACAGCATCCGAAATCTTGAAATCTGGTTCCTTCTGTGACATTCTTCTACCGTACAAGCAGCCATTGAAAGGAAAGATGACTGATGTAATTATCCAGCCGCTCCGTCCAATAAAAATCTCTACGATAGGATACCAATTTCTTGATAACTTATGGCTTTTCTCTTCTCGGTTACTGAATGTGAAAACACCAAACTGGCAAGGTTTTATGGCACAGGCGTCAAATGGATCATATCTATGTTCAACTGTAATTTTCAATCCAATGATACCTCTAAATCCACAGACATTTGAGTCAGTGTACAGCACAATGGTTTTTATTCACAAACAGTCCAACAGACTTGGACAACATTGCACTGTCATCACATTTGATCAACCTTTGTATCTGAAGGCATACACCATAAAACAGGAAAGAAATGATCAATTTCAAAATATGTTTGTTAGACTGGGTGGATTTCACTTGTTAATGTCATTTCTTGGTTCAGGCTGCAAGCTAATGGATGACAGTGGATTAGAGGATCTTTGGTGTGAAGTCTATGCCAAAAACTCATTGAACAAAATCATGGAAGGAAAATCCTACACAAAAACTCTAAGAGCTTGCTTCCTGACTGATGCTGCATTGCATATGTTGCTGTTAACAAAAGATGAAGACTCAAATTTAGCAGGCAGCAAAGATGAGGATATGTTTGTGGATGATTTGAATGAATCCATGAACCCACAAAATGAAAGTGATGAAGAAATTGTAATGCTTGACCCTTTTCACGTATATTTTGAAGATCAGCTGCCAGTTACATTATCAGAAGAAGTTGTTGATTGTAGTTTTGTGGAGCAATCCAGTGACACTGAACAATTTATTTTGGATGACGAAATGCCATTTATGTCAACTGAAGAGCTTGTCACCACCTCTGCATCAGATTTTCAGTATACATTGCAAATGTGCAGGACAGTGCGAGAATGCTTGCAAATTATCTTTTAATTTAGATGAACAATAGAGGGTTTGCCATATAAGGTAATCCGCCATACTGGAGTACTAAGCAAATGCTTCTTGACATTGGATACATAAGTGAATGGCGCTTATTATAAACAGTAGAAATGGTTTTCTGTGTTGGGAAACCCTTTGTCTAGTCAGTAACAGTGTTGTAGTTTCACTGTAGTTGTTTATGTTGGTAGCAGGCCAGATATTACTGTTATCAGTCTGCATTGTGTTAACATTTTACTTCAACAATATTAATGTCATAGCAAGTTTGTTAATGCATTTAATTGCTAAACCTCACAACAAAACTGTAAAACATAAATGAATTCGAGTTTTAGCTCAACAATGATGTCACTCTATATGATTGAAACTATTAACATGCTCTCTAACTGGCAACTGCGTCTCGATGTTCATCAGTTATCTTTTCATTTCTTGTTCAATAATAACTCCATAATTATGTGCTTCTTTGAAATATTAAGAGTTGACAGAGAAATGAGTTACACGCCTGTACTTTGAAGTCACCAATATAAAAGTAATATTTGTATGTAAAAAGCCTGCCTCTAGTCTTATCAGTGAATTGTTTTCAGTCAGTTTCAGTTCTTTTCTCATGAAAAGATTCTGTTGTTTGAGCTAATGTCTTTTTCCAGAATCGTTGAGTAGCCAAAAGTCATCGTGGAAAATGACAGACACTAGATTTACAAGTCAATCTGCAAGATGAGGAATGACCTGGAACTTTTTTGTGTGAAGCTTGGATTAAAGACTGCGATCCTTTCAAACCAATATTTCACATCATTCCCTTCTTGCCGACACATATTGCAAGAATTCAGAGTGCTCCTTTTCTAAAAAATATTAAGAAAGTTAATTCCTGTAATATCAATCCTAAATTATTTACATTTGCTTCAAAGTGAACTGAAACAGAAATAAAACTCAATTTTGATGGAAAGAATTTTAGCACCATTTTATTTATGGTTACCAGTTGACCAGGCATGCCTGATGATGATGATGATGATGATGATGATGATAATGATAATGATGATGAAGAAGAAGCCAATGATGCAAATATGACCCAGCGTTATATTTATTGGGCATGGGTGAAATGCATCTATGCATCCGTGTGTCCATATCA
This sequence comes from Aporrectodea caliginosa, assembly GCA_020284085.1. NCBI lineage: Eukaryota > Metazoa > Annelida > Clitellata > Crassiclitellata > Lumbricidae > Aporrectodea > Aporrectodea caliginosa. Next base: position 138,343 of record JACEVL010000859.1, on the reverse strand, counting down.
AAGAGTAAATGCGTCCCAAAACTCCGTCCTATCGGATTAATTTTAACCATGTTACCTGTATAATATTTAGATATTATTATTATAGCATTCACGAACATAGCCTACTCTCCAAAGGCAGTTTACGCGGCCATATGGACGCATATAACCTGTTCATATCTAGGATGCATGGTGCAATGCCCACCAGAACACACACACACACACACACACACACACACACTACTGTAACACTTGTACATTTAATTTCATTTCCGTCTAATCAATATACACAGCTCAGATAATAAATATCATCCAAATGTCACCAAAATTATTAGTTTCACTGCGTTTTCGAACACGAAATTCGTATTTACCGGTTTTCTTCGAACGTAAACAAACCCGTCAGCTGACTGTCGTCTGCTCGCACAAAAATTCAAAATTTTCACATTTCCCCAATTCGCAAATTATTAGCATTTCTAGTGAATATTCTCTGGTCTATTTTAAAACTTTTCATGTAAAAAAACCTTTTTCATAATAAATCTGTGGGTTTAAGACTTAATTAATCGGCCTAAACGTCCTCGCCGAAGAAATTTAAATCTGTGGGCTCACGTGATTTTGGTTAATGCATATTCATAAGGGTCGATCACGGCGTGACAGTAAGACGTTTGCAAGATGGCTGGGTTGATGGAGCTTTTGACTTCGTGGGTAAAATTGTTCGTTCCTGATCCGTGCTTTGACGAGTTTTTCGTCAACTACAATTTCTTCCACGGTGCGGTTTGCTTTTGATGTTATTTAGCTGAATACTGTAATTTTAAAGTTTATTTCTGTGTTGACGTGGCTTGTAGGCCCTACTTGTCAGTGTTATCTTTGAGGCCTCGAGGCCTCCCCGCTCGACTTTTGATACCAGGGACCGGCTCTCTTTAACCACCTTCTAATTCACACATTGATTGCATTAATTTTGTTATTATGTTTGCTTGATGTTTTGCTAAGCTGAGTTTTTAAGTTAACGAAGGGGCGGCCCTGCCAACGGAACGATATTGTTCCTTTTGGGTTTACCCTTTGACGCCATGAACTACTGCAACAAATGTGCATGAACTTGCATTTTGGTTGGTGATCAATAATGCTTGTGAATTGAATTGAAAAAGTTAACTATGAGTTCTTTCAACTTCTAGAATTTGTGGAGAGTATCAGCTGTTTCTAGTGGCAAGGTTCTCGTTGATGTTTGACCCTAAAACTTATGTATATATTTTGGCCCTGCTTCCAAAGTTCAACTTGTGAAGTGATGTGAAATAAGAAACAAGTCACTGAAGTCAAGGCTGTTGTGTTAGGGTATTTTGTCCATACACTTGTGCCATAAAGCAGCCAAATGATCGTATTACTCCATATCACACATCTGATGGACGCATTTTCTTTTGCATAAGTTCTTATTTTTCATTGCAAAATATATTTAGCAGGGTTTTGTGAACTTGTATTTCCTGTTTTTGTGAACTTGTATTTTCTGTGAGTTAATTTTTTGGTTCTCTGATTTTGTAGGTGCTTGTTTAAAGACTGTTATTAGCAAATGTCTGGGATATGGAATCATTCTTGGCTCTATCATGGGTAAGCGCTTTATCATACCTATCTAGATACTTTATGCACCTTTCGTGTTATAATTAACATGACATTTATTGCACCTTTATCCATCATTGATATTACATGACACTCTATTCAACATTTATATATCTAGCCAAAACATGTCATTTTTTTTACTGTAGACAGCACTGTTGATGCGTTGATCAAGCATTATCGATTGGTTTTGAATTTGTGTTATTACAAAGTGTGAATATTGTTAATGGCTGATTTGGGTGTTGTCATTTTAGTCAAAGTACCACAGATTACTAAGATATTGGCAGCAAAGAGCGCTGAAGGCATCAGTATTGTTAGTACAACGCTTGAACTGACAGCAATTACTGGAGTATTGGCTTACAGCTATGCCAATGGATTTCCTTTCAGGTCAGTTTAATTTGATACCCTAACCTTGTCCTTTTTATGGATACTTGATCTTTAAGGCAGCAACATAATTGTGCTTTTATTTAGGTCAGCATATATATAAATATATATATTAGGGCTGTGAACGTGTATCCGGAGGCCCAGGTACCCGTTTGAAAGATTCCACCCAGGCCGGTAAAAAACTACTCGAAACCAAGGCCGAAGAGGTATAATCCGTTTAATGCTTTAAACATAATGCTAATTGCTTAACTACGGTCTAACTGCTTAAAAACCGGCAGTTGGCTGTCGCTTCCTGTGAAGCCAAGGTGTGTGTGGTGGGAGCAGTGGCAGATCCAAGATTGCTTGCGTGGGGCAATGGTATTTCAAGAGGAGTGCCACGTTGTAACAGTCCACCGTGCATATGTGTTTAATGACATCTTATGGCAACAAAGGACATTGACGTTGGCAGAAATTATTTTGAACAGCTCTCGCCATTTGTGTGTGGTCTGAGGGACACCAGCATAAAACCAAGAGCACGGCATGGGGGAGGGGCAAGCTGTCCCTCCACAGCGTCCACACCCATAGCGAAATCTGCTGCTGGATGGGAGGCCTATGGCTAAATCCGCCACAGCGGAGGATGTAGCCATAGGTGCAGAAGGGTTGGCTGTCGTATCCCTTCTGGGTTTTTTGCCTGCACCCTTCAGACCAGACCCATACATGGGTCTGCCATAACGTTGTGCCCCTCTGGAAATGTGTTTCCCTATGCAAGCTATCCGGCTCTGGCCGGCGACCGTTATCATTCAGTGTAGCAAGTATTTTACAAAATTTAACTCTAGGGATCAATGCAAATTAAGGGGCCATCTTTTATTTACCCAGTGATGGACAGATGGGCTTTCAGTTACGCGTTCAGTTTGGGCTCGGGCACTCGTGTTGCATTTTACTAAACTTTTGACAGCCCTAATATTTATGTATTTATGGTTGTGTTGAGAGCATTTTAACAACCTTTCAAACAGGCCATGCTGAAAAGCATATCTACAATTCTAAATACACATCGTTATCCCACTGTTCAGTGGTATATTTAATGATTGCTCAGCAAGGGGCCATGCCTGTTGCAAAAAGCTGTGAGCAAAGTTCTTACAGCCAGGTGTGCATATTTTTGGTTGCTCTGATTTTATGTCATTTCCAACAGTAGCCCTCAGATTATATCTATCAGTGCAGTATGTTGTGGCATTTGGCAACAGATACTGACGACAGAAATGAAATTTCTGTATGGTTTTCAAGGCTGGACCACAAATTGACAATTTCTCACTATGTGCCAGGAGTTGAACATAATGAACTAACATGGCAGCTAACCATTGGTCATCATGCCCCACTTGGCCCACTGAAGAGCTATGCATCAGATATGCATTAAGTAGTTTGGTACTTGTGAGCTTTTCTGGTGAGCACTTCTGTAGGTATATCATTTGAGAAAAATGACAATACATGTATGTCCTTCCACATATTAGCAGTTTCCTGACTCATTTATTCTTCTGTTCTTTTTCAAGTGCTATTAGGTAGTTATAATATTTACTCTTTGTGACCATCCAGCTGTTGATGAATCGATCTGTTCATTGATGATTTCAGTGACTCATTATTTACTCTTTTCTTTTTTCAGTCTTTCATTCTGCTGTTCTTTTTAATTGAAGTTCACATGTATGTCCTTGCCATCAGCTGTTTTGTCTTTTGCTCTGAATATTATTGATCTGTTCATTGACGATTTCGTTGACTCATTAATAATGAGTCATTATTTACTTTTATGCCATTGTTCTTTTTAATTGAAGTTCACATGTATGTCGTTGATATCAATTGTTTTGTCTATAACCTGTAGATATTCCCTGAATTTAATCTTGGTTGTCTTTTCATTTTTCTTCCCTCACCTATTTCTTTCCCTGCCTTTTGGGTGACCTAATTCATGACAGCAGGTATATGCACAGAACAAAATAGCAGTGTTTTTGTATGTTCCACACGTTTCATAATTTTAATTTTATTGCATTTTCAACTCCTTTCTTGACCTATTTCTTCCTTTGTTCATTTGGTGTCCTAATTATTGCTCTTTCTTGTTTTGCTGCAGTGCATATGGGGAAGCCATCTTCCTGGCTCTACAGACGGCAGTCATATCATTCCTTGTGCTGAGATACACACGAGGTTCCACTGTTGGCGCCATCTACACAGCCGTGTATGCAGCCATTTTGGCTTACCTGTTGTCTCCATTGGCACCGATGTCGTTGCTCTGGGCGCTGCAAGCATCCGTTATATTACTTGTGGTTATGGCCAGGGTAAGTGATGTGTAGTTATTGATCCCCCTCTCCTGCTCTCTGTATGTTTCTCTTTGTACCTCGCTTTTGGTGACCTGGACTGAATGTAGCCAAGCTCTTAGTTATGGTCAGAGTAATAATTCATCATTATGCCAATGGTAAGTTACAGACAGGTTAAGTCATTTGTAGAAATGGCTGGTATAATTTATTTGTAACTATGGCAAGAGCAAATCATCTATGGTTGAGGTCAGAATAAGTTATCAGTAGTTATGGCCAGGATAAGTTGCTTGTAGTTGTGGTCAGAGTTAGTCATGTGTGATTCTGGTCCTCTACTGCTCATGGCAGAACTGCTTTCATTAACTTGCAGGTGAAATTAAGTGAGATTTTTGGAATCTTAACTGATTCCCCGTATGTTCGTTGTTCTTGCAATACGATGAATAGGCTAGCAGTGTATGCATCTAGATATTTGCACAGTGCGTTTAACAACCTTTCTAAGGCACTTCTCTTTCATTGAAGTATGTTAGAGTTTGAGAAGAATAAGTTCATCTGAAATCAAATGATACTTGTGCTGTTCTGATAAATCTCTAACATACATAGAAAACTAGCCAACACAATCATGCCAAGGATGTGGCCTCTTCTACATGAATGCATTCTCAGTAAACGTGGTTAGTTTTTGTGATATTAAATATAAGGTTTGTTGATTATGGCATACAACATTGGTCTTGCAGATGATTCAGGCTGTCACAAACTATCGAAATCAGAGCACGGGTCAGTTGTCCGCTGTTACGGTTGCTCTTCTGTTCTTCGGCTCAGTCGGACGAATTTTCACTTCGTTCCAAGAGACAGGTGACACAACTGTCATCCTGACGTACTGTGTCTCTTCAACCTGCAATGCCATTCTCTTATTCCAACTGGGTTATTACTGGAAGTCCACCGGTAAAGAGCTGCCTCATGTCAATAAGAAGACCAAGTGATTTCGGAGTGCGCTGAACGACCCTACACTTCAGAAATTGTGTTTCAATATGGTCAATAATAAAATGACATATTCTGAATTGTGTCTAGGCATGATAATATATTGTAAGATTTTGAAGTTACTTGTTAACAAGTTAGTTGTTTTGAATATTGGAAATTACTGTTTATCAGTTACCTGTTATAACAACATCAAACACTGTTATTCATATATTTTATCTAAATGTCTTGTGTCCGATATATCACCTGGTTAATCATAACTGTTGTGTTAAACGTGGTGTATGTCTTTTGCGCTACAAGAAGATAGTTAATTGTTTGTTTGAAATTGTCCAGTTTATCCATTTTGTGTTACGATTTGAAGTAGATGGTGGCCCAGTGCTGTACTTGCCTGTGATCAGACGATTGCAAGTTCATGTATAGTACACGTAATTATTTGCAAGTTGTTTGGACATGATTGCGTCACGAGGCAATTTGTGTATGCAGTTAAATGATAAGATGTAATGGCAAACTCCTGTGATGCAATTGGTATCCTAGATTTGCTCTGTAGGAAGAGGAATTGGAATCTACCCTGCATTCTATTTGAGACAATAAGATAGATTAGCCACATTTGATCTCTTAGGAATTTTAAGAAGCCCGTTTCCAACTTTTTATTGGTAGGTGATATCGCATGAGGAGCCTGAGCATCTTGTCCATTGTCTGTTTATGCTGACCGTTATATTGCTAACCGGTTAATTAATGGGTTGTAGTGCTGCTAAATTGTGTTTCTGTGTTCCTTGTGATATGGACACAATGCGGGTGATTAGTGTAGATTGGTGATCTTTGTCTGTGTGGTCACTCTACAGGCCCAGTGCTATTTTGGTTAAATTCTGTTTTTCTTTAGGACTAGAAACCTCATTTTTTAGCCATCTTACACAAAGTCATAGCGAAATATTAAACTGAAGTCAGATTAAATTTTATGAGTGTGCATCGGAGTCTGTGTAGTTTTGACACTGAGTCACCATGGCGATCGGAGGAGTCTTGAATTCCGTAGTACAGTGGTCCTTCCATGCAATATACATCAGTGTAATACAAATTCCAAATGCTGTAAGGTACTTCAAGGAATTCCCAGTGTAGTTTGCGAATGAGTTGACTTAAGAAGCTGAACATGTTGAAATTATAACTAATATTTAGGAACTAGAGGCCAGCATGTCAAAGCAACGTATGAGAACCAGCGTAAACTGCTCCATGGCGCAATTTTTCCTTTGTTCGTTTTAAATGTTAGGCAATCACAAGTAACACTCAATATATTTATTTTCTAGGTCATTGAAAAACATTAGGCATGTAATGCAGTTCAACTATATTTATATAGTGCTTTCGTAATGTGACAGATGAGTCTGCTTACAAGTTTTACGTGTACGTTGTGTTGCCTTAACACTTTAACGACGAGCTGCATTGGTTTCCCAGTCGCTTTTAGTACACTCTTGTCCTTAAAATGTTAAATAATTAACCATTTTTGATGAATTAGGATAAATTTGTTCAGGACTTTACATTTATAAATTGAAATAATTGTAGTGATTTTGTGAATGATGTGGGTCAAAATTATTATTTTGTACCACAGCTTATTTTCAATTTTCTTACTTTGCAAGGAAGATAGTGAGTATGCTCAATTTGTAGACTATTTGCTTCATCAAGCCTTCTGTTGTTCTTTTCATATTTGATTATGTGTCTGCTTAAGGTTAATATTTTAAGTAGCTGTGCTAACTGTGGGTTATATGTCTCGGTTTATCTGAACGTGCCAATTAACCACTTTCTTAACTTCATTTGTCTTGTCCTCTGATCTTTGTGACAGATAAATATAATATTGCAGATAACATAGCTGCAGTGTAGGAAGTTTTCTGTTGAAATAAATATCTTTGCCGCTTATGTCAGTTGAAATGTGATTCAGTGTTGTAAGAGTTGTGCAGGTTTTAAATGGTGAAATAGGTTTTTGTCTCTTAGAAAATGATTCTGTGGTCTCGGTCAGTTCCAGTAGAGTTAACCTTCCGTTAAAACATATCGGTAGCATCGATCCATTCTGCCTGGTCCAGATTACCCAGTAGGCAATCCATGCAGCTGCCTTTGCTGTGGGCCCTTGTCCAATGGTGTCTAAAACTTCTACTCAGCAGTTTGTCACCAGTTGTTGGCGGTGGGGCTTCTCAAAGGCAGGAATGGGAGATTCCAACATTAGTTTGTGCCTAGAGATGCCAATAGTGCCATAATCCGGACTTGCATTCTGAAAATTTGTTCTTTTCCTTTTTTTACTTGTTGGGTTTGCAAGACTGATGTTACGTGACACGGAAAAATTTCACAACCAGTTCACTAATTGGTACATGTACTTTTGATGACAATTTATATGTGTCATCAAAATATTTTATGACTTGTGGAAATATCTTTGATCTGTTTTCGTCAGTATTTCTCTGATCTTGTATTATTGTCATCTCCAAATTAAATCCATTATCCCCCACCAACATTGTCACTTATGTTTTTTCATTTATGTGTAATGACTTGCTAATGAAAATTCGGAAATCTGTGGAACATAATCATGGGTGGCCTAGTTGGGGGTCATCTATTGAAGATTCCGCCGAGGGGAGGGAGGGGTCAACCAAATGCGGACAAGGCCAGATTATGCCTACTGTGGATGTCCACATCTAATTTTGGTATACATAATTATGCAGTTATTTTGGTACAGCTAGCTAAGACTTAAAGACTTAAACATAAGCTGCAGTCAGACAGCAGTTTGTATTCACTGTTGGATCTAATTAGAGTCCCTTGATTTGCTGCATTAAACCATATAAACGTACCCCCATCTCTGTAGAACAGTTAGCCCTCCATCCCAATCTGGGCATTTGTACTGCGTTACAGTGCGGACTTCTGCAAAGAGGTTGGGTAAAGTAATGCCACATGCAAACAAAAGGGATGAAGGTATCCAGAGGTTATTTTTTATGGACGTCCTTTCTAGACGACCATAAATGGTACTTTAAGTTCTCATGTTCCAGAGCCACTTTGCTATGCACCAGAAAATGCAGGGTTAGCAGCTTGTAGCGAATAGAAACCTTAAGAGCAACTTGTTGCCTACTTGCTGGATTAGCTTCAGCATCAGGACTATGCTCCTGGTGAGATCAAGCCAGTGCAGGTCCAGCATACAATATAATTATTAATAAAATAATTATGTCCGAGTCTGTCATGGAAACATGCCTGTCCGAAGGAGGGTCAATAATAATAATGTTAGTAATAACCTATACAGCAGTGCTGTCCAACCCTTTTGACCCCGCGGGCCACTGAAGAGGTTGTTTTTGAAGCCGAGGGCCGCACCATTGAACTCAAAAGCAACGACTGAAATTTATTGAAAATATTAACTGTATTAAAATTAATTGTGGAACAATAATGATGAATAGTGTATGTATGGAATGTGTATCATGCTTTACAATAGTTCAGTAAAAAAATAAATGCTCAAGCACGAATAGCTATGCAATTAAGGCAGTGACTTTGTCTTTTCCTTCATTTTTACAGAAATTGCAAATATTCTAGGAGCTGGGGCGGGCCACTTAGAATCGCGGGTTGGACAGCACTGCTATACAGCCTTCAAATGCTGTCTGCAGTTGACTCTCCGCGGTACTCGGCATAGCCTACTCGTATGAATGATTTTTATAAACAGAAAGGAAAGCAGTAGCCTAATTAAATTCGCCAGAGGACGTTATACAATACTCTACGGCCTCGTCCTCACAACCGTGAAATTCCACGTTCTGACCTCACTAGAAAGGGATTCATTACCAGATGATTTTCACTTATTAACATGTTTTAGAACTTTGCTATTCGATATTATTACTATACAATTATTATTACTTCTATGCGTTATTTTACATTCTAGTTTGATGTCCCATTGTGCGTTTGCTAATGAAGTAATAAAGGCTATACTTACTTACTTACTTACTTACTTACATACTTACCCATTGCAGAGCAGCAGAAATGACACGATTTCAGTAAAGAATATAATAATTCATAAAGTATCTTTATTAATGTTAAAATTCGCTGGAATGTCGTGTCGAATCTTAATGAGACAAAATGCCTCGCAGATGTTATTTCCAAACAGAATCAGCAGTTATGGAGTGAAATGGTCTCAACGCGAAGTTGGGCGATATTTAGGGAATTTCATATCGTACCGTCTTCATTCTACCAAATACACGAGACAACCGAAACTTCCACTACCGAAGAATTATTTCATTACAACTCCGATATATTACTTAAACGCAGGTACATTGCCCTACTAGTTTCATCAGCCCACCTTCTATTATGGGAACAATTATTTCCATAAACCCAGCTTCCATTTAAGCAAAGAATTAGTTTCATGCATCCAACTTCCATTTATGTAAACAATTATTTTCATCAATCCAGCTTACATTTTAAGCTGACAATATAAAATAAATTAGCAACGTAAACTACGTTTTTACGTCAGTGTATGTATGTGTGTGCTTAGGTATGTAGCTGATTATTTGTAAAATGTAGGAATCTCACAAGGGTGCTCAACATGGCAATTTGGCAGATCTAGAGATGCATCTCAATATGGATTGAAAATGGTTAACATTTAAACTATCTGTGGCTAAACAGTACATATGTTTAACGGTAGACTGTTCCAGGATCATTCATTCATTCATGTCGAACACTTGTATTGCTCCCCTTCAGGAAAACTACTCAGAAGCGCTGCCAACTCCAGCACGGCCAAAAAGAACAGTCTTAAGGTGAGAAAAAGAACATAGGAGAGAAGGTCCTAGGAAAGAGGCAAAGCTCTAGAGGGAGGCCATTATGAGTAAAACCGAGCACTTACTGAGTTGGTGTTTACATGCTGAAGCATCACCTATCGAAGGAAGATACAAAGCTAAGTAGTGTTTGCAATGATAGTCCAATATAGGGGAAAGCACGATGTGTCTGCATCATCGTACAGAAGTGCATATACCAGCAGGTCTATGCATGTGTATTTAGGTGTGTGTTTGTGTGTGTTTGTGTGTGTGTGTGTGTGTGTGTGTGTGTTTATGTAATTCTGTAATTATCACTGGATGTTTATATGTGTATGTGTGTATGCTTGCTTCTAACAGTTCCTCATATTGGGCATCTGTACACCAATGTCCTTGCTGATGCTGTCCGCCGATGGTACGATGTACTCGGAGTTCCAGTTCTGTTCTCAACAGGTACAGATGAACATGGACTTAAGGTGGGTTGAAATCTACTTAAATTTAAAACAGGTATGACTTCAGCCATTTCTCCATAAAAATTTCCTATTCTTATTTAACTGGGCTGCAGTCAAAGTGATATAAGTGGATGTTTGAAATTTAATTAATACACTTAATTGGGGAAGATTGTGTTACAAGACAAAACTATGCTAGTACGAAATTTATAACTTCATAGAATTCAAAGGACGATACAAATCTACTGTTTGTGATGTATTTATTTCTGAAGACCTCAACTACAATATGGAATAGCTGCCACAATTTACCACAAATAGTTTAATTAGCTTTTAAATGTTAAAGAAAGATTTACTGTTCATCAATTGGATATAGGAACATTTTTTTAGATAGCAAATCTGTTCTTTATATAGGTGCAACAAGCAGCTTTGATACAAAAGAAAGATCCATTATCATTCTGCGATCAAATGTCAGATGAATTCAAGGTAGGTAACACAGAAATGAAGTTGTATAATATCTTCAGTTTTTATTGTAGGGTAGCCAATTGACTGAGCACTTGTGTTGTTGACAGGGAGCTAATTATTATTATAAAAATTGTTAACGGACGCAAGGTTACAGAAGTGCAAATCTGAGGTGTGGTGAGATGGTCACTGCAAATAGCATGGCAGATCTAATTTAATCTTATACCTTGTATTCATTCTAATAACTGGGTGAGTTATTAATCTTGTTCCTTCTATCCTAGTAATTGTAATTACTGGTAGTAACTTCTGTTGTGCCGGTGTCTAATGCACAAGGTATCAACCAATGGCATGTCTATGCACCACTAACTTATATATGATCATATCAGTTCCCAAAGGTCAGTTCAGTTAGTCAGACACACAACCTATGAGGTTAAGTACCCTGAAACTGGTACGTCTAAGTCAGGATCAGACAGGCAGCAAACTCAGAGAACTAGAAAACTTTTGACAGATCGCCGCATGAGAAGTAGACTCTTCTATGCGCACTTTTGTCGAAACGGAGAAAATCGAAAAAGAAAGTTTGGGAACTTACAATTTATCACTGAAAACTCTTTGGTGGGACAAAATGGAGATAGAATGTTTGGAAAACATTTATGTGGACATCTGCAACTTCAAACAGTCACAAAGATTGATGCTTATCGCATAAGAAAACATAATTTGAAGGCCGCTTTCGGAATTTGTTCACAAAGAACAAAATAGTACAGAAACAGCCATATACTAGTAATTGTTATTATGATTCATCATTACATGGATCATTATAATTGTAAGTGAAATGAATTATGACTGTTGTGAAAATAAGGTATAAGAAGACCATTTTCTAAGAATTGTAGAAAGATGTAACTTTTCAACATAATATTTCTTAACTGTAATAATCGCTATCATTGTATATTTACAGTCATACAATGTAAGCTTCTTGTTTCAGAATTTATTTCAAGGTTCCTGTCACAATCTGTTCAAATAGAATGAAATGTTTCTGAAACAGATCAGCACGGTGAACTGTTAAAATGATTTATCGTTATAACAGGAACATTATAATTATCAGAATCTTAAAATTTACGATTCCTAAGGAAACCCTATAACACTTATGCTACACAACACTTAGTCTAGAACTACAGTACTACGTTGTCTTAAATGTGAAGTAGGCCTACTACGAATTATGCATTATACAATCACAGTTTCCGCATTATTAGGTCAACTAAATGTATTAACGAAATAAAAATAATGATGTTCAAGTGACATGGCCTTGTAGTTCGTAATGTCAGCACAGTGAATCATAGGAAACGATTATCGTAAAACGACGTGGTACCGTAACTGCAAAAGTAATGTTGTTGAAGCCAGTATCTTAGCATTGTCACAGTGCACATTCTTCATGCTTCACTATAATTACTTCCTCCTAATTGATTTCTTTGTTCTCAAAGCCATTGAGGCTATAGGAATATTATCTGTAGATTGAGTGCATGGTTGCTTCTTTCTGGCAGTGTCGGATTTAGCCTCTGCTTGCTTCAAAGACATTGCTCTATTTCTTAACGATCTATGTGATTCTGAATTGTCACCACTGTCTTTCTTCTTCCTTTGCTCCAATGAATGTTTGCCAACCGATGTACACCGTCTTTTTGTCGAAACTTCGGACACTTTTGAGGCACTACTCTGTGCACTTCTTGCTGAATGAATGACTTCAGGTGTGGTCAGAGAGTTGTCCTTTTCTTCTGAGTGGGATGAGGCAATAATTGTTTCCATGAACTCCTTGTCTGTACTAGGCATGTAGATAAACATACTTCTTAAGTCAGCGACTTTTTCCTTGCTTAGACTGTTCAGATGTTTAATTGACTCAACCTTTGGTAACTGGAAGTCTTCGCTGGAACACTGACAATCTTTTCGAATGCAAACAGTGATGTAGTTCTGTTCATCGAAGTGGGTCTTGTATTTGACACAGCAAAGTTTCTCTTTACTGTATACCAACATCTTAACTTTGCTGTAGGGAATCAGACTGAATTTGAATGAGGCAGACTTTGCAACCTTTTGATAGTTGAGAAAGTTCTTGGCCGACAGTTGAGTGACAGTTAGTGGCTTCTTTCTGTTCACTTTCAACATCAGCCTTGTCAAAGCTAGTGGACTGAAAACTTCTGTAAGCTGTAAAGTTTTCTCTATCTGTGAATGTATGTTGTCTACCTCCTGTATTGACGAATGTCCTGGTTCACAGAACTTCTGAGTTACTTGTACAAGTTTTGGATGACTTTTCATGAAGTATATCAATGCTAGACTCATTACAGAATTTCGGTTCTGTGGTACACAGGAATCTGACCAAAGCACAAGTTCTGTTATATCTGGGTTCTGTTCAATTACTTTACTGAGCATGGATGTCATGGCAGTTGCAATATCATTGCCCGTTCTACCAGACTGCCCTTCATGCCACAATACAGTGTATCCTTGTTTGCTTCCTGAGAAATGGCCAGTTAAATTGTACATGTTCAGTTTTCGCTTATAGAAGATGTTGCTAATGTTTGCCCTAGGTAATGTTATTACATTCTGAAGGTCAAAACATAGGACTGCAACCTTCATGTCTCTGTCAAGTGTCCTTTCTCTACTGGTTGCATCCTTACTTGTCAGATGAGAACTTCGTCTGGCATTCAGTTGCTCCGTGATGCTGTCATTGTTCTTTGCACAGACAAATTCTTCACAGAGGTCACACCGATCCTTTTTCGGTTTTACAAATGAGAGATTGAAATGCGTGTTAAAAATGTCTCGGTATGTGTGCACTTTCACTGGCATGATGTCACTTTCCTCACACAGACTTATGTACATATCATACATTTTCTGCAAGTTCAACTGTTGTTCCAGAAACTCTCGACCAGTTGATGATCTGCAATAGTGTGATTGAACTCGTGGGAATGAGTTAATGTGATCTTTGACAGTTTGTATGGCAGAACTAGGTATAGTCTTCTTTTGATGACGTCCTCGTTTGTCAGGTCTTGCTGTGCCTGTAAGTGGATTACGAATTGTTTCGTGATAGTATGATATACGTCTCTGGCAGATGTCAAGGCAAGACAAATAGAACTGCTTACACACTCTTACTTTTTCATTGTCAACAAGAAATGCGTATTTGTAAGAATACACTTTCTTCCTTGAATCAGAACACGCAGATCTTCGACGTACTGTGACCCGGTTTGTTGTCTGTTCGTAGAAGCTGTTCTTTTCTGAATCACTCATTTTCCAGAAACATTCATGAATTGCACACCTAACTTCACCGGATATTTTGTCGCTGCACTTAAATCGACATTTAATGCAGGATTCTCGAGCATTTACGGAACGCTGCCTCATCTGAGAACCTGAACTGCTTAAATATTCTAATCCAGCCTGCCTGTTTTTCTTACGCAAGACTTGTTTCCACAACTCCGGTCTTCGTTTCCTTTTCCTGCTTTGTTGCCTTGGATCCACTGAGGTGCTTAGCACTGCAGTGCTTGAAACAGACTGAGAAACATTGGCAGTGACAGTAACATTATCGCTAGTGATGTCTGCAGAAACAAAACCTTCAGACTGATTGCTAATGTTACTTGATAGAACATTTACAGATCCGTCAGGGTAAAGGATTAAGAGACGTACTTCGCTGTCTTCTACAGGGGCAGCTGCTATGAACTCATTTTGGTTTATCACAGGACATGATATCACGCTATCCAATTCGGTGTGAAAAGTTTGCAAGTCAATATCCTGTATACCTTCATGCCTCCCAACAGTGCCTACTGATGATCCACATGACTTAGACAGCGTATGCAGAGATTGCAATTGGTTTTGGTCTAATTCATCACTGACTAGGAAATCATCATTGATATTGTCATGCCAGGCAAAAGTGATATTCACATTCTCATTCACTGGACTCACTTCAAGATTCATATTCATATGGTCACCTTCCATGCCTTTGTTGACATCATCATTCACTGGACTCACTTCAAGATTCACATTCATATTGTCACCAGGTCCTTCCATGCCTTTGTTGACATCATCATTCACTGGACTCACTTCAAGATTCATACTCATATTGTCACCTTCCATGCCTTTGTTGACATCATCATTCACTGGACTCACTTCAAGATTCACATTCATATTGTCACCAGGTCCTTCCATGCCTTTGTTGACATCATCATTCACTGGACTCACTTCAAGATTCATATTCATATTGTCACCTTCCATGCCTTTGTTGACATCATCATTCACTGGACTCACTTCAAGATTCACATTCATATTGTCACCAGGTCCTTCCATGCCTTTGTTGACATCATCATTCACTGGACTCACTTCAAGATTCATACTCATATTGTCACCTTCCATGCCTTTGTTGACATCATCATTCACTGGACTCACTTCAAGATTCACATTCATATTGTCACCAGGTCCTTCCATGCCTTTGTTGACATCATCATTCACTGGACTCACTTCAAGATTCATACTCATATTGTCACCTTCCATGCCTTTGTTGACATCATCATTCACTGGACTCACTTCAAGATTCACATTCATATTGTCACCAGGTCCTTCCATGCCTTTGTTGACATCATCATTCACTGGACTCACTTCAAGATTCATACTCATATTGTCACCTTCCATGCCTTTGTTGACATCATCATTCACTGGACTCACTTCAAGATTCACATTCATATTGTCACCAGGTCCTTCCATGCCTTTGTTGACATCATCATTCACTGGACTCACTTCAAGATTCATACTCATATTGTCACCTTCCATGCCTTTGTTGACATCATCATTCACTGGACTCACTTCAAGATTCACATTCATATTGTCACCAGGTCCTTCCATGCCTTTGTTGACATCATCATTCACTGGACTCACTTCAAGATTCATACTCATATTGTCACCTTCCATGCCTTTGTTGACATCATCATTCACTGGACTCACTTCAAGATTCACATTCATATTGTCACCAGGTCCTTCCATGCCTTTGTTGACATCATCATTCACTGGACTCACTTCAAGATTCACATTCATATTGTCACCAGGTCCTTCCATGCCTTTGTTGACATCATCATTCACTGGACTCACTTCAAGATTCATACTCATATTGTCACCAGGTCCTTCCATGCCTTTGTTGACATCATCATTCACTGGACTCACTTCAAGATTCACATTCATATTGTCACCAGGTCCTTCCATGCCTTTGTTGACATCATCATTCACTGGACTCACTTCAAGATTCATACTCATATTGTCACCTTCCATGCCTTTGTTGACATCATCATTCACTGGACTCACTTCAAGATTCATATTCATATTGTCACCAGGTCCTTCCATGCCTTTGTTGACATCATCATTCACTGGACTCACTTCAAGATTCACATTCATATTGTCACCAGGTCCTTCCATGCCTTTGTTGACATCATCATTCACTGGACTCACTTCAAGATTCATACTCATATTGTCACCTTCCATGCCTTTCTTCACATCATCATTCACTGGACTCACTTCAAGATTCACATTCATATTGTCACCAGGTCCTTCCATGCCTTTGTTGACATCATCATTCACTGGACTCACTTCAAGATTCATACTCATATTGTCACCTTCCATGCCTTTGTTGACATCATCATTCACTGGACTCACTTCAAGATTCATATTCATATTGTCACCAGGTCCTTCCATGCCTTTGTTGACATCATCATTCACTGGACTCACTTCAAGATTCACATTCATATTGTCACCAGGTCCTTCCATGCCTTTGTTGACATCATCATTCACTGGACTCACTTCAAGATTCATACTCATATTGTCACCTTCCATGCCTTTCTTCACATCATCATTCACTCTTATCTTAGCAGCCTCGACCACTTTATGTCCTCTCGACCTGAAATTGCAGTTTATGTAACACATAGAACTTTGAACATAATTTCATAGCAACTTATCTGTGCCTGCAAGATTCGCATTGAACTAAGGAGTTCACATTGAATTTCAGATGGTCAAAGTCATAGAAAAGATTAAATGTCCATAGCTATTACTCAGTTATCACTTAGATTATGTGAAATGTTCCGAATTCAGCTTGGTAATAATTTCAAAAGTTCAGTGTTACGTTGGCCTATATGCTTTATTCTTCGATTTGTGCAGAGGTATTCAGTGTTATCTTGTTCCATAAGATGCAATTGTTCACATAGAACAAAATAGCTTTTCGTAAACTAGCGCTTCGTTACAATTTAGAAAGTCCACATTCCCTGGACACTCAGATCTTTGCAAATTTCTTAATTTAAATAATAACATAGAGAATATTATTATGTGAAGTTGCACGACATTATGTAAAGAGATGCTGGAAAAAAGAACTCTTATAGTACACTACACCGATGTCTTAATTACATGCAGAACATAACTATAACACCTCGAGGACGCTTAGTCCTACGACAGCAATAATTATCATTTAAGAAGTCAATATGCATCACTTCTACTTCGATTCACCGGCAGAAAAGTGCTCTAATTTACCTTCTCTTGCGAAATGATGTGAAATATTCTTCATATCTTGAGTTAGTCTTCCTGTTTCGACTTGGTCTCTCCATTTTGTCTCTATGTAATAATTCTGTTTTCCTTCCGTCACAGATGACGCTTACTATATTATAATGTTCCATATGCATGTGCGAATCACAATTTGCCGTTCAGACCACGTGAGCGTAATGGAACAAAATAACCCGGAGTTACATTTATGAGCACTACTTGTTCTATATTATCCACGTGATTAAATCTGTGAAATATAATTGGTGTTTCACTTAGAATATTATAATACCTATCAGTTAGTAAGAATATGCAAGAGGAATAAAATAATTCTGCTCTTATCCCAGTATAGGCACCATATTAACAGTCGCAACTTTGTACGAAGATAGAATAAATAACTGTGCATCGGACTGTGTACTTAACTCCAAAGTAAACAAAAACGTAGATAGAACACTATAATTCTCATGCGGCGAGATGTCAATTTAATGAGTGTATAATTTATGTACCAATCATCATAAATGTGGTATAAATATTTTAAAACTGAACGATGTTTTCTTTGTTTTCATTAGAGGTTATTTCAGAAAGGCAACATAAATTACACAGATTACATCAGAACAACTGAAGAACGACATCACAAAGCAGTGGCTGAGATGTGGGTGAGTTGTTAAATTGGACTGACTAGCTTGCTGACTGCCCAGTTTGTTTGATGGCTGGCCTATTGACTGACCACTGGACTTACTCATGGACTAACTCATTGACAGACTGGACATTGACAGAGCCCTGACTGACAGGGAGTGACAGAGAGAGTGGTGTATGTTTGCATGAGTAAGTGATCGATTTAGTGATTGACTGATTCATTCATTCAGAGCATTTATATAGCACCCCTTCAAGAGCCTACTCAGGAGCGCTTCCAGCCCACGCTACGACTAAAGAAAACACACTTGAGGGACTTGTAGAACCCTGCTGGATGAATCACAAGTAAATTGCAGAGCTTAAGCGGGAGGTCATTCCAGATGGAAGGGCCCACAACCGAAAGCGCATGGCACTGCCTAACAGCCAAGCGAGCCCATGGAACCAGAAGCAAACCTCTGGTCACAAAGCGAAGCACCCAACTTGCTGATTATCTAAATACATGAATCACTTACTTAGTTTTGATGGTTGTGTGTTTGTCGTGGATATGCAGGAACGACTCGAGGCACGAGGTCACATCTATAAAGGTCGCTATGAGGGATGGTATTCAGTTTCTGACGAGACATTTGTTGGCGAGGACCAAGTCAAGGAGGTCATCGAAGGAAATGGAAAAACCAAAAAGGTACGACATAGAAACCCAGAAAGTGAAACCAGGGAGAGCATTAATTAGTCAGAGCTAATGTAACGTGATAATACATTGCAATGCCTTGGATTGTATTGAAATGTATGATGTAAAGAAGACATTTTGCACAGTGCAGTTCAGTAACAAAACATTTTGAGTGGTGCTTTGTGAAATAATGAAATTCTTGGTTAGGCGTTGTCAGCCACCATGTGATTTGTAGACGTGATCCTCATAAAGGTATAGGCAGTAATCTGTAATTTGTTTCTTAGAAATTTCTTTAATTTCTGGGATTAATTGTTGCTGATGTGCGACAGGTGGTTGACTGTCTTGTAAGTATTATTGTCATTGGACATTTATGTAATGGTGGTTCAAGAGAAACTAAAGATTGTGAGTAAAGGTTGTGGAATGTCACTGGTGTGATAGTAGAGATGGTGGTAGGTATTCAGGAAAAAGGTAATGGTAGGGTAAGACACTTGTTTACATACCTCATGTAGGACCTTCCCAGAAGCATGTGCCCAAAGTTGAAGGATAGTTCAGCAAAGGGTGACTTTATGTTGGCATGCATGTACTGACCATGAAAGGGCATGGTGGGTTCCAGATGGCACTGTATGCCACAGACGCTCACCAAGCTAAATAGTAACTCTGCTCGACATGGTTTAATCTCATTGCACCTGTCAGTGCTATGTAAAGAATGCTAGGATGTCACTTCTGTCTCGTTTTCGTTTGTAGGTTTTTGTTGAGAGTGGACATCCTGTTGAGTGGATGGCTGAGGAGAACTACATGTTTCGTTTGTCTGATTTTGAAAAGCCTCTCACAGACTGGCTCAACAAAAAGGGTTTGCCTTTGAATTATTCAGTGGAACGAGAATCATGTTTTGAGATTTGTCATCCACTAGCGACTTTTAGTGAACTTGGCTCTAAGCTGAGTGCTTCAATAGCTCACTAGTTCACAGTTCTTGTCCAAACTGGGTAGCCTATTGCTCCAAAATATCTCAGAGATCACATTTGCTCCCCTCTTTCTGCAGCTTCTCATCGACCTTTCCACTCCTTGGACTGGCATGACTGACTCTGCTCCTTTTTCTTTTTGTATGATGGAGAAGTTCGAGAAAAGAGCATCACGCTATTTACTTCCAAATCAGTTTGGCTTTATCGTTTTATACTCTGATGTTTCTTTCAAATGAATAATTTTTTGCAGACATTAATGCTGGTGTTTTTATTGATAGTCTAATGTCTGCAGCTTTTTTGATCTGGCATTTGTATTGTTATTTGTGAGGTTCTGTTATTTAAACTCTCTTCTGAGGCATCAACTGAAGTTGTCAACCCTGTTATGTTTGTGTTACGTTTGATGTTACGTTAACTCGCTTAACTTATATTCTGCATTGGAGATGTGATTCAATTTAAAATGTAAAAATCGATTATAATGAAAGACTAATACTTACTTTTGTTGCTGGAACTGGTACAACCACTCTGAGCTGTTCAACTGAATACCAGTGCCCTTAATTCCTGTACTAGTGTAATCTAATCAAATGATTTATCATAATGTCCAAGACATCATTCTATGGTTGCTTTGTAAAGTTAGAAGCATGGCTATTAATCTGACTACTAACGGATTAACAGCGATGCACTTAATGCCAGAAAAGTGAATGACTGTATAAGGAACTAGAGATTCAATGGCACCCAGTGTTTTGGGTTCAAAACCTGGATCCCATTTTCAGTGTTTTATCAGTGAGTCTATACTGCAATCTGTTGTTGCCTTGATAGTTATACGTCCGGACGTCTTTGAACCACTCGTTCGACAGTTCATCACAAGTGGGCTTCCAGACTTGTCGATTTCTCGGCATCGACCTCGAATTCCCTGTGGAATTCCTGTCCCTGGAGATGAGTCACAGACGGTGAGCGTGCTTCTGATTTTTAAACAGACAGACATTGGAGATTCGTATTTCTTTACAGTTGTTAGTTAACTTAACACTTTAATGACGATCGCGTACTAAAATGCATGGAAAACTAATCGCTCTCATCGTTAAAGGGTTAACCAAGGAAGTTTCAGTTGTTATAAACTATGGTAAAAGTGTTTGTTGTTGGTGACAGTGCTGCTAAGAATCATAACAGTTTGGCAAGCCGTATGTATAACAACTCGCTTGGGAAGTTCACATAAGGTTCATCTCGTTACAAATTTAATTAATTAATTAATAATAATAATCTCTTCAATGCCGCTTCATCTCTGTCCAGCACCAAAATGGCTTTACCTTCACAGTCAGCTTTCTGGATAACCCCAAAAAGTGGGGCAAGACTTGTTTTTCCACTGATCTGCTTCCACGTGTTCCTAATCTAATTATAATTTTTCTCACCAAGGGATTATTCTTACCTCAGGCAATAATAATAATAATAACAGAACAATGACAATTATAATAGAATGATGAGACAGCAGTAACAAATTTATTATAATTTAATAATGTAAAATAAAATTTATGCACAGTGACGCTTTTCTGAATCATAGACGTTCATCTACCAATCAGGTGTTGTGGCACTTGGCATTTATGGTAAATCTAGGCTAATTAGTCTAGTAATTAGGTTAATTAGTCTTTATTAGCTCGTTTTATAGTCGGAATATTATTAATGTTTTCCAGATATATGTTTGGTTGGACGCATTAACGAATTATCTTACAGTTGGTGGCTTTCCAGCTGTAGGGCACCAGTGGCCGGTTGACTGCCACGTGGTTGGAAAGGACATTTTGAGGTACAGCTTTTTAGGAGTTTTGTCTACCAGCAACTAGCCAAGCACAGAATGTTTTATTGGCCACCTGCCTTTTAGTGGTTGGAAAGTAAATGGCAGATTCTCTAATGCATTGGCCTCACATTTAAAGAGTGTGGTTGAGGTCCTGGGAAAGAGCAAACACCAAACTCCCTTTATGAGTTGCTAAAGGTGCTAAATAAGTAGCCAGAAACATGCACAAATACATCTCAATGGGAGAATTTGTTTACCAGTGTTGCCAGGTGGTAGTACCAGTGCAGATTTGCATTCTTGTAGCACCATATTAATGGCCAAATACATTACATTATATGCATACCCGGTACATTCTGTTTTTCTCGACTTGTCTCAACACACATCCCTGTTTACGTTAAGCCACACCTGTTTCAGCTCGGTTAGATAAGATAGCCACACTAGCAATGCTTTTTGAGATGTTTCTGAAAGGCACTACATAAATGCTTTGATGTGTACATAGAAGGTAAGTTCATTCTATCATACATATAATTATCAAGTGTATTACATGAATATCCATCAGCAGATTGTTGAGTATCAATCAATCAATCAATCGTTTATTTGTAGCCAAACAACGATAAACAATAATATTACAAATCAGATTGCACTTTTAAGTATGGATTGTTGAATGCCACAAGGGAAGGCCCTGAAGGGATCAAAGATCCCGCTAAGTAGGGACACCTCTATGTAATTTCAATAGAATATGTGGCGACCGAAAGATGCTTTACTTAGTATAACAGTTGTTGACTTGATTAACATAAAAATCTTAACTAACCTTAACTAATTTAAACTAAATATCGAAAGTAAAAGGAATGAGTGGGAAGTGCAGTTAAACACATGGAAATAAAAGATTAATACATCAAAGCATTAATAATCACCTTCAACTAAATAGAGGAGGGTGCAAGTATGTCTTTTCTTAGACTTGTGTTGACTCCATTATGAAATATTGTAAGATTTCTGACACAAGGCTGGTACTCAAAATGTCAAATGATGGAAGGTTTTTGTCAGTTGTTGGTGATTTATATAGATTTGCTGTGATCTGTGGACCTACATGTCTGTTCATGAAATTTAACCATTCGACAAATTTTCATCTGCAGTAGATAGTCAAAAGCACTTTTGTATAAAATGACTCTAAGAAAATGATTCTTTCCATTACGTTTTGAGATGTTCTATAATAAACGTCCGGTTTAGCAATCTAGTAAAGTGAGTAGCAGACCATTCATTGCTTGCTCTTTTTCGTGTGGTAGGTTCCATGCAATTTATTGGCCTGCGTTTCTAATGGCAGCCGGACTGGAACCTCCTCGTTCCATACTCTGTCACTCCCACTGGATGATGAAGAAAGAGAAGGTAATACCACACCATCCTCACAATCACCCAATTAGCAGTCAGTCATTCTAGATTTTTAGTCGAATGATTCAACTCTACATTTATAATATTATGTTATATTGTAATGCATCATTATTATTATATTATTGTTTATTATATTATACTAGATGTTTGCCCATCCTAAGATAGTTGAAAAGAATTTGAAGAATCAACCTGCGCCCACGGACCACATGTTGGATGATAGCAACGCTACCTACTGAAATGAAATGAGTCCAGTTTATTATGACCTTGATAATGTATAGGATTTTAGCAGTGCCACCTACCGAAACGAAATGAGTCTAATTAGCATAACAGAAAAAGTTCACTTCATAAATGATTTTATGACATTTCTGTTCGTTTATGTTATTAATTATGTATAAAACGTTTGGCATTTTGTATAACACAAAAATTGTATTAGAATAAGTCCAGAAATACCTGCCAAGTGAATGTTTTTTTGTTGAATTAAGCATTTATGTAAATTTTTGAAAACGATGTAAATAATGTATAATAATGATTGTTTTACACAGATGTCGAAAAGCAAAGGTAACGTTGTCGATCCATTTTATCGCTTGGAAAAGTATTCAACCGATGGGTTAAGGTATTACCTGCTGAAGGATGGTGTTCCACATTCTGATGGAAGTAAGAATCACTGCCAAAACCACAGTTTCTTGTCTTATTACAAATTATCCTTAGACTATGTAGGATTTAAATAAAGTTCTTACAGTTGCTGACATTTATGTTTACACTGTTCAGCATTAAACTAAGCTGTATGCATGATTCAGCATGCAGTTCTTGCTTTAGAATCTCTTGTTTCAGTGTGCTATCAGTTATATTGTGACAAAGGAACAATAATAATGAATAATTATAATATAAAACGATAATAGTATACAGTAAGTACAGCTGAGTTTGAAGAAAGTGGTGCTGTACATAAGTTCAACAATGAATGTTTGTTTTGAAATAATTGCATGCACTTCATTGTTGCACTTATTATGTAAAAGTCAATGAATCTGAATCTAAGGCATGAGACGAGTGGGAGTGCACAGCTTGTTCAGGGTCGTTATTGGGAGGGCCCGATAGCGCATTGGATAACATCTGGCACAGAGAGCGAGAGGTACCGAGTTCGAGCCCCTGTTGGGCGGATATGCTTTGTAGGCTGCTATTAGCGCCGTGTATTGCAGGCTGTCTGTTCTGTTAGTAGTTAAGATTTAAATTGCATAACATGTAAATGTACAGCGCAGTGCATTTGTCAGGCGCTTATTAAAGAAAAGATATTATTATATTATTATAATGGATGGAGTCCACTTAGCTTGTTCAAAGCCTCATTTATTAGATTGCAGGCCCTGGATAGACTGCTATATCATATCTAATTATATCGTATATAATAATTTATAAAGCGTCTTATAGCACACAATAGACCACCATGCCAATTGATATGTCAGGTGGTCTAGTATTTGTCATTCCAAAGCAACAGTAGATGAAAACTAACTAATAATAGCCTAAAGGCCCTAAACTTGAAGACTCTTGACCGACAAATAATTTTGTCTGAAGAGTATTAGAAAATAATGAATGATCTTAATTTAAATTGTAATTCTTTGTTTCTGTTGAGATTACAGCGACGAAAGAGCTATAGAGTGCATTAACAGTGACGTCGTAAACACCTTTTGCAATTTGTTGAGTCGATGTTCGGCTAAGGCAATCAACTCAGACCAGATATTTCCAGCGTTTGACGCCACAGTGTTTGAACAACTTGCTCTACCTGACGAGCAAAATATTATGAGTGATCTCTATCATTTACCTGGTCAGTATATATATATAATATAATGTATATATTTAGATGATAAAGATTAGTGAAAATATATTACACATGGCTCAATTTAAAGCTCAATTGAAACATTATCTCTTGAACATATAAAAAGAATAGAATGACTCGATAGATTGTACCTTAGTTAAGATTGTTTATAATGTACTACTGTGAACATTATAATCTGTTTTGTTTTGATTTTGTTTGTTTGTTTGTTTTAAATTTTGTACTGCAATGTTTTGTTATTTAGTTGTTTGGCTATGATTTAGCCCTAAAATTGTTATTTAAGTTGAATTTTCTATAACTATATGATCATAAAAATCGTCTTGCCATCAGCAAATGTAATATGGAAAAGGGGCAGCCCTGCAATAGCGGATTATTTTATCCTTTAGGGCTGTCCTGTTCACGGCATCAACAGATTAACATTTATTTAAAAATGACTGATTGTTAATTAATTGTGCTGTTGTTGATTCAATAAACGGCTGATTGATTGATTGACTATACGTACTTACTTTAAATAAATGTATAATTGTATTAGCTGCTTAGTAATACACATGTGCTATTAACTGGTAAAAGTTTATGTATATTAATATTCGTTTGTAGTGTGCATATTCATAGTATATGGTTAGTATTATGCATATTAGGTGGTAGCAATAGATATACATACATCAGAAACTCCTTATACTGCTGTGTGTGGGACCCATATAAAGAGCCGCTTTGCGACAGTGTATTATAATATAATGAGTTTCCTACAGTGGAATTCAAATCTGTATTAATGCCCCTAACTGTATTATATTAGAATTTTTGCCTTAAAGAAGTGTGTTTAATCTTGCTTTATAGATTTTCATAAATTGAACACCTTGAAGTTTTACAACAGACCTTCATTTGATGGTTGGGTTATGGAATGAACTATATCTCAGAATGTATTTTAAGTTTTAAGATTTAATCAAAACCTTAATATTATTATTAGAGTGTCTTGATCATGGTAATTTTCTGTGACATCTACAGGCCCCAAAGTTGCGGGCCCTGTGCAACTGCATGGTTCACCACTCCCTAAGGCCGGCACTGACTTTATACATGTAGTTTTATCTGGCTTGCAACGACTGTTGGTACAGTAATTGGTTATTAAATTATTTATTAATTATTATTAATAATGCTCTTATTATTTCATTTGAAATATTTATTTAAATTATTTATTATTATTATTGATTAGAAACCGTACATAATGTAAGTAATAATGATTATTATTAATGGATTAATAATTAATAAAACCAAGGTGCAAATGTGCTGTTCTATAAGTATTTAAGATATAATTTAATCTTTATGCTTGTGTGTAGACATTGTGGATGAACACTATCGCAACTTCAATGCGAACCGCTCACTGGACGCCATCATGAGTCAGCTGTACAGAGCAAATGCTTTCGTACAGCGTTGTAAACCCTGGGAGCTCGTCAAATCGACCGAATCTCGTAACTTTGTGAACTGCGTACTACACGTAGCGCTCGAAAATGTGAGGGTAGCCGCCATTGCGCTTCTTCCTGCAACTCCAATCGTCAGTCAGAAGGTTCTAGATCGTCTTGGATGCCCAAAAGAGGAACGAACATGGCACCATATGATTAACGGTGAAAAGAAAGATCGTCCTCTTGGACTGGATCTTGGACCACTTTTCCCAAGGATTAGGTGATGAAGCAGATATTTTAATATGCAGACGATCTTTGGGTTAAAAAAAACTGTGACTGTTCGAGGAATATATTTGATAAAACAGTTAATTGAAATTCGAACAAGATACTGGTTTGAAGATGTGAATAAAACCTTGAATAACATGCAGTTAAGTGAAAGCAAGTCTGTGGGTAACGAATAATTTAAAGTCCCACTAGAAAGTGTTCTGCACAACTCTCCTGCTCTCAGTCTGTCTGCGTCTGTCTGTTTGTGTTCCTCTGATTGTCAGTTTCTCATGTTTCAAGTGTGTCCATCCACCCAGCTTTATTCTTTAAACGTTAGCAGGGGTTGGGCTGGGAGCGCTTCTGAGTAGTCTACCTTGAAGTGGCGCTATTTAAAACTGGCCATGTCTTGCACAGCCTGCTGCCCTCATTTAAACCTGTAATCTTTTCTCTGCGTCCTCGTGCCCACAATAGAGTTTACCTAATGCTGATAGGTTGTCGGGCAAATCTTTTATAATGTTATATTCCTGACTTGTAAACTTAGATTGTACACCAAAGTGCGGTTAGCAGTTGGTCTTAATAAAGGATATACTTACTTAATAATAATAATGATAATAATATATTAACTAGCTATCGACCGATCCATTTATCCACCCACTAATCCACCTACCCATCAATCTCCATACATCCTGCAAAACGAAGGGAAGGGATGAGGGGCTTAAAGACAGCGATCCATCTGTGCAGTTGTCGAACTGATGGAGTCCTCGTCCTTTATTGTCAACCTCCTGAAGAGTCCAGCCAACAACCCCATTTCTATAATGCTGCTTAAAAGCTAAGCACAGGCCACCAGCTTATTCATGAGCGCTGCGTCTTGTCAGACGGGTTGTCCAGATACACCCAAGTGGAGGTCCAAGCAGGTTGCCAGAGACTGGAGATCGCGTTGCTAATGAACAACTGTTCCGGCTTCTCCATAGCTGGACACTGGCTCCTAATCAGTAGTCTGCACGAAATTCCTCAAACGTCGTAAACTAGTTATCAGAAGTGCAGTACTCCACAGCTGCTAACGCGATGATGCCTCAAAGAATTTAACGACATTTTATGGCATAAAAGGTCATTGAAGTCGATAGGCCAGAATTTTGTACATTTCTCACTTTTTTACGTTAAACCAAGGTTTCTGCTTCCTTATGTTTCCTTATGCCTATTACATCAATTGCAAACCTTTAAAAAAATTTAAGGGTATCGAAAACGAGTGTTGTACTATCCATCGTTTAACGAAATCATACAAGGGTGTTGACGACGCCCTTATTCCACCTCACAATTCTCTGGGTTCAATACCAGTTGACCCTAGGCCTACCTCCTCCAACTTAGGGTAGAGTGGGGCAAAAGGCCCACTTTTCAGGTCAATTGTCATATCTCAAAAAGTTATTACCCTATAACTATGAAATATGTGCAGGTAGATACATCATTCATTTTGCTGTATAAAAGTACCATAATAATGTCTATCTACAGCATCAGTAATGTGTGGGGATGATTTTCTCTCGACACCCAAAAAGGGCGTCTTGCCCCGTGGGTGGGGTAAAAGGCCCAAACGTGTGAGGCAAAAATCCCATGGGTGGGCGTTTTACCCCGCACTGTGTAACTTTAGTTATAATGCTGAAAAATGAGAACACATAAGATTTAATAGACAGTCCAATAGGCCTACACATGCACTGAAAGTGACCTAAGCACAGCCGAATACGTGCAGAATGTCCCAGGCCTATTCAAAAATACAAAAACTGTCAATAATGTCCATTAGATCTCTCGTAGCAAGTCCCAGCTCACAAGACACAGCTCACTCGATAGACTATCACAGCAGCCGCAGCAGTCAGAAGTAAAAAACACTTGGCAACAAGAATCAGGTGAATCGAGTAACCAAGATCAGGAATGGACATGCATCATATACCAAGTACAGTTATAAAATGCAGTAGGCCTAGTCTAGTCAGACTCGCAGTTTGGGCAGGTGAAATAGGAATAACCATCTGTGCAAGCCTCGTGTGCCCACTTCGCACACTGTTGGCACTGGACCCATTTCTCACGGGACATGCTGTTAGCGAAAGGTTCGCCGCATATCAGGCATGGCCATTCCTCGTCTTCACTGCTGGTATCATCGTGTGTCGCTTTGCGCTTCTTACTTCTCACCGCTGCGGTTTTGGTTTTAGGAAGAAGTTTCGCTCTTTTCTTCCGTCCGGTTGTTGACGTCGAAGGCTGTGGGTCGTCGTTTGAACTGCGTTTCCTTTGTTTCGTTGACTCCAGGCTCTTAATGAGAGCGGCACTCTTCGCAGCGGCCTTGAAAGCAATGGCGGAAGAACGTGCTTCCGCGACTTTCAACTTGTCTTCCAATTCATTCTTGTATGGCGATCCTGTTAAAAGCGTTGCAGATTCAGCTTTACGTGTTCGAGAGCGTACACCAGAGATCTTCGGACGAGGTGATATTGCCAAGATCAGTCTCCGAGCTGCAATTGCACGCATCCACAAAACCATTTATGTAGAAGGCCAGAGTACATCAAGTTCAATATAAAAAGTAGGCCTATGGCCTACTTAGAAACTTAAAATTAAAAGGAAAATGTTCACCAGGCCTAAACTTATATTCACTGTGTTTCTCATAATTTAATTCTAACTTGACTAACTACCAATCATCAACTTCATTGATGTAAATGTAGGCGCGGGTTCTCGTCACATTCTACTAATAAACGAATACAATAGGCCTAATAATCAAATGGCTAAGCAACACTAAATGTAATAAGTTACCTACCTTGTTCAGCATCACTCAGTTGAGCAGAAGCCTGTGCATCAGCAGTCACCGGCTGAACGACGGTGGGAGTCGGAGGGACCGACGGTGCATCAGCAGTCACCGGCTGAACGACGGTGGGAGTCGGAGGGACCGACGGTGCATCAGCAGTCACCGGCTGAACGACGGTGGGAGTCGGAGGGACCGGCCGGTGCATCAGCAGTCACCGGCTGAACGCGGTGGGAGTCGGAGGGACCGACGGTGCATCAGCAGTCACCGGCTGAGCAGCGGTGGGAGTCGGAGGGACCGACGGTGCATCAGCAGTCACCGGCTGAACCGGCGGTGGGAAGTCGGAGGGACCGACGGTGCATCAGCAGTCACCGGCTGAACGACGGTGGGAGTCGGAGGGACCGACGGTGCATCAGCAGTCACCGGCTGAACGACGGTGGGAGTCGGAGGGACCGACGGTGCATCAGCAGTCACCGGCTGAACGACGGTGGGAGTCGGAGGGACCGGCAGTGCCTCTTCGGTAAATGTTGCTGCCTGGAAGTCGTCGTCAGTGAACACCTCTGGATCGAATGGCCACAGTCCACTGCACTTAAATCCATTGACGGCCTTTTCGGGTGTAGCCGTTCGCAAATATGCAGTGCCAAATATGCCTGCCATGTCGTAGAATGAAATACGTTTTCCCGGATGGGAGACCATCCAGGAATCGGCAGCAACATTGTAACCGCTCTTGAGCGACTTGAAATAGCTTCTATCAAGCGGCTGCATCTTGTGGGTGGAGTGCGGTGGAAGAGTGAGAAGATGCAGACCATTCTCACGTGAAAAAGTGATAGCGCTCAGAGTCTTGTGGCTGTGATGACCATCAAGTATTATAATTTGCGGATTGTCTGTGGATGCACGAGTGAAATCGACAAAATGCTGAAGCCATTTAATGAATAGCTCTGAATCTGTCCATCCGCTTGTACTTGTGTATCCCACAGATTGTGGTGGTGCACCATTGAGCAGAGCTGGAATCATCCTTTTTCGTGGATAGATGAACATTGGTGGCAAAAATGCACCAATCGCACTCATTGCGCATATCACTGTAACGGTTGCGCCTCGCTCGCCACTTGTCACTTTACCAACGGTTCTCTGCCCCTTAGTAGCGATGATTTTCCCTGGACGTTGCACGTTGGTGATTCCAGTTTCATCCATGTTCCAGATTCTTGATGGTGTGCATGGAACATCAACAAGTAGTTGCCTGTAGACGTCAAAGAATTGCTTGACTTTAGGTCTGTTGAAAGCCACTGCACGCGATAGATTTGTTCCCTGTGGCGCACGTATTGAAAGATCTGGATATCTTGAGAAGAACCCAGAGAGCCAGTCCTTCCCAGCCATCTGACTTTTCCTACAGAACCTATGATTGATGCCTGCTGCCTCGGCCATGTCAAAAGCAAGACGCCTGACATCTCTTGGAGTGAGACCGTACAAAGCCTTTTCCATATATTTTATATGATTGCAAAGTTCAGATTCAAGGGCAACAGATAGTACTGGCGTATGGCATCCCAACTTCAACACACCTGGCATCGTGGTATGGTGGTCACGATGTCGGCGCAAGGTTCGCGCGGGTATGCCCATCTCCCTACTCGCTTGAATGAGAGGCATGCCCTGACTAAGGGCTTCCAATGCTGTAGCAAGTCTCTCTTCACCATACTCTCCTCTTTCCGACTTTCGCTTGTAGACACGTACCATGATGTAATCTAAAACAATTCATTGCAGACTCATTTACCATACCCTACCAAAACGATTATCACAATAGCAAGCAAGCGAACAAGAATTTAGCAACAAGCCTACTTTACACGTGGGTCGTTGCGGGGTAAAACGCCCACCATGGGCGTTTCACCCCATATAGAGGGTGGGCGTGTTACCCCAAAACCCCCGATTTATCGAAAATATTTACAGTGTCGTTATCCTGCAATATCGCTAATACATCAAGATATAATTGAAAACGTCGTTGCGAGCTCTGTCTGTCTGCCCATAACTATATCGAATCGCATACCACTTGCTTTCGCAAATCGTCAAACTGTGAGGTCACAACATTTAGCAAAAGTGTCCAAATAATTAAGAAATGAAATATTTTCACTTACCGCGAAACGAAATACACAAACTCGATATCAGAAGGTAACTTCAGATGGCGCCAGCATATTATGTATAATTTTATAGCGCTTAAATACTGCAGAGGCTCTACGAAGGCCCTAGGCGTTTCACCCCACCTAGGCCTTTTGCCCCACTCCACCCTAACGTATAAGAACAAATAACTACATTCAGAGTACTTTATAAGGTAATGGTTCATAGCCTAATTACCTTCGCCATCATTAGGCCTTGTATAGGCCTATCTACTTAAACTCAACACAGGAGCAAAATAATATCTGCAGCTGGTTAATGCTTGTTCCAAGATCTATCCTGTTTCCGTTAATTCTTGACCTGATTAATGTTTATGTTCTTAAGATGTTGCTATAGATATAACTGTATATAAATCAGACATTCTAAAGCTGTTTATAATATTGCATCGGTTTTTTGTTCTACTGATATTCTGCTACTTTTTGCCACTGTAGGCCTACACATTGTTGTTTGTTGTTAAATATGAACGCCTGTCTCGCGATAACAAACATTACTTACTTACTTAGGCCTACTTCACACTAACAATAATTCACATCAAGTCGTAATCTTCTTCGATATTATCAGTATAAGCCCTGCCTCCTTTAACTCAACATAGGATCAAACATCGGCAGTCAGAGCACACTTCAGAAGGCGACCACGGAGGTCGACGTAAGAGTTGCTCTCCACTCGACAGCTGCAGGCGAGGACGGAGGAGGAGGAGGCAGCCGATGTTAGGGTCCTGCCTCGTGTACTGGCTGTCGGTCCCCGATCGGTCGGTCGGTCGGCCAAAGAACAATACGCAGGTGATCGGCGAAACAAGGGGTGGCTGTTCGCGTGTCGGTGATCCGTTTCGAAGCGTGACGCTGAAAGGGCTGACCAAGAGAAAATTAATAGTATCAGAGGCCTATTGAACGAAGTCAGTCACGGAGGATGGCGCGATACTCGAAATAGATACAACAGATAGGAGGAAGATCGTCTGCTGCCTTGTCGTCGCCGTCGTCGTCGTCCTATGTTGCGACGAATACTAGGCAAATAGGCTAAACGCCGGAACACAGATAAACCCATTCACCCCATACACACACATACAGACACACACACACACACCCACATACACACACACACACACACACACACACACACACGGACACACACACACATCATTTGAAATTCCAGTTCAACGCATCACGCTCTATATCACACTCTATACGAAGACAATATCCGATAATATTAGATACCATTGTATCCAGTGATTATAATGTGACCGGGCATTTTCTCTGGCAACAAAGTAGGCCTATGCTAAGAACAGAAATTACAAGTTACCTGCCAACATGTTTTAATATGCATGCAAGCACTTAATTGTGATGTGTCGCCAAAATAATGGACTGTTTCGTAATCGTAGCCTAAACTCCAGATTTATAAAGTGCACCTTAAGAGCGAAGTGCAGGACAGCAACTTAGCCACGAGTGTTGCATCGAGGCACATAGTTTGTCCAGATATATCTAACGTAGAGTCAAATCCGGTTGCCATAGAGACCAGGCAAAGGAGGCAGAGGAGCTGCAGAGGCGGGTTTTGTTCATGTCGAGGAAAATTGGAAGGTGGAGAATCAGGTGAATCAGAGTAGAGATTATTCTTGGAGAGGTGATGCTTTAATTTTTTTTTAGTGGAAAGCCTGAAGAGATTGATAGAGTAGACCCAGGCAGATGATGGTTGGTGGGTGAGTGGCAATATTGGTTGAGACACCGAAAATTTGAGGAATTTAGGAGGGAGATTGTTCCAGTCTTCCAGAGTCGAGGTGCAACGTGGTAAAGGGATCGTTTGGAGAACTTGAGATGAGCTATAGAGGTAGAGAAAAAGTGAGATAGGACGATGGTCTCGTAGAGGGGATGACTGGATGGTGAAGATAATGAATGCCTGTGTTATGGCAGCGTTATTCTTGCTGTGCACTTTCTGTTCTTCACAGTAATAATTATAATTACAATGATGTTATGTGCAAGATTAGGTTGACTCTCTTAGTCACTACATAATGAACCCTGAAGACAGGCCAACATCCGGTCCTTAAGTTAATAATGCGGCTTCGTCAGATCCTTCTTGGTTTGACCTGGTCACAGTTGCATCAATTTCTGTGTACCCGATTGTTGCAAAATATGTATCGAAGTCGATGTTGATGCTGATAAGTCGATACCCGGCTAGATTCTCTGCTGAGTGAATGACTCGTAGTGTAATGTAACAAACGATTTATTTAGCGCTAACGACGGAAAGGCATGCATGGTGGGTGTCCTTCCCAGTTTGCCAGCTGTAGTGTTAAAGAATCACGCATGTAGAATGCCTGTATATCGTCGTCAACTATTAGAATGTTGGCATTGGTCTTAAGAAAAACGGCGGAGATAGACAGTGCATACAAAGAACGCCCTACAGTAGGTGTCTATTGTGAGTCAAACAGCATGACGAGACATTCCAAACGCTGAAAAGTTTTTAAGCACACTGAAATGCCAACACAAAGTTTAGGCCCTACTGAATTGACGATACAGAACACAAAGTTTACTGAATTATTGACGGTGCAGAGTCTTTCCCTTCTCTGACCGACCGAGGATCGTTTGACACGGCTCAGACAGAGCATGAAAAAGAAGGCAAAATTTACACGGCTATCTCCAGACTCCTACAAAAAGTAGCCAATTGCCCAACAAAGATAGAATGGTAATGATAGCACACCTCTAGGTCTAAAGCTACAATAGTATAGTCTCTAATACTATAACTGCATAATCATGCATTGATCATGTTACTTGCTGCGTTTTGACAGCAAGCTACGAAATAAACGAAATTACAATACAATACCATCTAGGGATACTCCACAACAACCAATATATGTAAAGGTAACACAGTTGCTTACAAAACTCTATAGAAACTCCTATCAGAAGCTGGTTTTGAGGTCAAAGAACCATTCGGCTGAGGTGCACATAGAGCGGTAGCAATCCAGACATGGAACACCTTTCTACCTGTCAACTCGAGATGGTATTCATTAACCGACCAATGAGTGATGACAGTGGACGCTGAGATGGACAGCAGATTGCGTGGTACAACACACAAGCAGTTATCCTTCCAAGCATTAACCTGGCTCGGATGCCTTAATTTCACTGCGCCTCCTGCCAGCAACGACAAAACCTACATCGCTCAATGGAGCAACAAAGAACGAACAAATACATTCGAGAAAAGCAGTTCATATCGAATGAATACGGACTATGCTTCCCAGCAATAATATATATTATATATGCATAATATAGGCCTATACATATATAGGCTACACAATTACATAGACAGTTTGTTTCTTTCTTGTGTCCACTGAGCGTTCATCAGGAGAACACTCTTTCAACGTTGCCATTGTGCTCAGGAATACAGAAGAAATATTGGCAAATTTTTAAGTAGGCCTAACTAGAGTTTCTGGCCAAGTAAGAATTAAATTTATATAGGCGAATCGAGAGAGGAATGGTAATTGTACACAACATACTAATTGCAAGCTGAGTCCAATGGCATGCAGGACTATGGGAACATACATGTTTAAGTAGGCAACATTCCCTTGCCAGACTACCTGTAGCCCTACTCCATAAATTGATGTTCACTACGGTATAGCATTGTCACCATCAGCCCCGTACGTACACTCACCGTCGATAAGGAAACTGCATACGACAAGAGCGTCTTCGAAATTTGCAGACGAATCTTTTAGTAGCCTATCCATTGAACCTACGACATAAAATAATGATATTCCAGAAATTAGGAATATTCACCATCAATTGACACATCAACCAAGGCATTCATTTTCATAATCTTATTCAACAGCTCGTGTCAACGCATGCACTGCGCCATTCTCTTGGCCTCTGCTGTGCCACTGCGCAATTAAAAGATCTCATCTATATTACTATCTAGGTTATGTCAAATAAAGAAATTCTAATCCCTGAGTTGATTGTCGATTGTTCGAGTCATCTGCAAGTTATTCGATCCACATTGAACTACAAGTCCGATCCATTTTTTTATCACAGTTGGCATGGAAACAGCCGAAATGGCGCACAATGGATCGTTTCTTTCCTCGCTTCATCTGGTGTCTCTTTCAGATTATAAATCTTTAATAAAATAAACATTTAAGTCAACATCTCGATTGTCGGGTTTCAGACTAAAGAGTGCAATCGTCGTATAACGGTTAGAGAACTATCCCACGTTCTATTGAATAAGAATTTTCGTATTTGTTGCACAGCTGGCTTTGATGTCTTTGACTGTGAAAGATCTCAGTTGACGGGTTCGGTTCTCCTGCCGTGCTCAAAACACGCAAAGATACGAGCACATTTAAATAAGAAAGCCAGAGTAATTTGCGATTTGTTGATGCCGATCGACTTGTCTTTAATATCAGACTCTGTTGGTTGAACAGTGTTGGTCTTAGTCAGACGTAGGATGGTTGACAACACGTCTCTACCGACAAGAGCTGTAACGAGCATGTCTCGCTGCAGTGGCTCACTGCTGAACGTTTGTAGCCAGAGTCACTTAAATGTACAACTTATGAGGTACTAACTAACACGATTGTAGCCGAACTACTAGCACGAATGTAGCTACAGTTACTGGATCATACGGTCGCTATAGAAAAACGTGTAGCCTACATTTAGTCATTTACATTTACTGATACGTGTGAAAAGTAGCTACTGGCATGAAGGTACTCAGAACTACTAGCACGAGTGTAGTTAAAAATAATAATAATACGAGTGTAGTCGGAGCTACTAATACGATTGTAGTCGGAACTATTAATACGAGTGTAGTCTGAGCTTCTACAGCACGAGTGTAGTCTGAGCTACTGGCGTATGTGTAAACTTGTAGCTACTGGAGCGAGTGTAGTCGGGCAGTACAAACACGAGTGTAGTCAGAGCTTCTACAGTGAGAATGCAAGCCTTGCAATTCTCACGTGTGAACTTGTGGTTACGGTTGTCAGAGTTTCTACATGACGAATGTAGTCGTAGCTACGGGCACGTCTGAACTTGCAACTGGCGCGAGTGTACTCGAGAAGTACAAATACGAATGTAGTCAGCTCTTCTACAAATGCAAACCATGCGACTCGCACGTGTGAACTTGTGGCTACTGTAACGACAGTTTCTACATGACGAGTGTAGTCGTGGCTATTGGCAGGTGTGCACTTCCAGCGACTCGCTGCACTTCTGGCACGATACGCGACAGCACCAGTGAAAGCGACAGTTGCACTGCCAGGTACGCGTCTGCTCCACCGTCACGTGACCACGTCCGCAGCACAGCCAATCACAACCGTCCGTCGCCGAACTAGTCCGATTGCAGACTCGGCCGCGAGTTCCAAGCGACTTAAGCACAGGATCGAAGACGCAGAAGTCTGGGGACTTCTGGAGATAGACGAGATCGCGGCGCTTCGGTTTGTGCATCTGGTCGCTCGATCTTCTCAGCTTCAGCAGCACAGGTCGCATCGCTCGGTGACCTTTGACCGGCTCGACGCGACGGGCTCTCTGGTACTTGACCTTGAGACGGTCCCCGATGACACGGAAGCGAGGTAGCGTCGTCCAACACGTCTTCGATGTGCAGGAACCGGAGTAACCGTGACACTTACAGGCGACTGTCATGCTGTCCAGTAACACCTGTTCAACAGAAACAACGCTGCATGTAACGCACAGGGCTACGTGTGTAGCGCAGACACGTGGGGGCACGGCGTCCGGATGGATAGAGCGGTCGGCCTGTAACGCGGAGAGTAGGCATCGGGGTTCAGATGTCCACTCAGACGGTCACTCTTTAAGGACTTTGTGCAAAGTCTTTTACGCGTAATATCTTAGCTTCACCGATGTTCTGTCGCATGGTCGTGCTTGTACTACTGAAATTTGGGAGAAGCGCAATATCAAATACCGATGTATTTTTAAAGGCTTGTTTTTGCGATACGAAAATTAAGCTGTAATGCATACCATGTATCCTTGCAGATATATGCTTATTTAATCATTATGTAATTAATTGATTTAGCACAAGATGGCAGGAAAGAAGACAGAAGTGATGGCCATATATATACACTGCCCATTTGACTAGGCAAATCTTCAGTCAACCTTACAACGCCATTGTTTATAACAGTTACATTGTAGCGTAATCGTAATTGTTAGCTCAACATTTCTATAGCGCCACTCGAAAGCTAAGCGAAGAGCACCAGCTTATTCAGGAGCGTTGCGTCGAGTCATATTGGTTGCCCAGAGTATTGTCAAAGGGAGATACAAGTCCGGGTAATTGAATGGACGGCGAATTAATTCATATCGAACATTTATATTGCGCCCCTTGAAGATAACTATTCAGAGGCGCTCCCAACTCCAGCACCGCTTAAAAGAACAGTCTTAAGGTGAGAAAAGAACATGGGTCCTGGGGAAAAGACGAAGCATCAGAGGGAGGGCAGTTCGAGGGGTCCACCACCAGGGGTCCACCACTGAGAAATTGCGGTTCTGCATAGTGGGGGTACGGGCAAAAGGGACAAGGATGAGACCCTGTTCAGATGAGCAGAGGGATCTAGAGCCCATTGCACTGAGGACAGGGCAGCAGAACGAGGCATAGTAAGAAGCACCAGACTAGAGCAGCTATCAATAATGAAAAGGAACTATGTATGGCAAACCGCAATTCGGATCACCTGGCTTGTTCAGCTGTATTTATTTTTCTTAAAGAAAGTTAGTTACAGAAAACGGGCAGAAAAGACAAGGGCTAGAAGAGCGGCACTCCTGTCATGAGATCTCCCAACCGATTTTAAGGGGTTATGGATCTGCCTTACGCCTTTGCTTTTCGTTCTTTGCGTGCCACGCCTTACTAAAATTAGACGTGATGGTCAATGCAGCAATGGCTGGAGTGGTCCATGGAAAGTTCCTTCGATCTGTTTCTTATCTACTTCAATTTATTTACACATCGTAACTGGACTGTGTCTGATTTCCAGGTCAACAATCGGCCTTCATACCATTGTTTCAGTACGATTTCACTTGAAGCGACCAGATGTATGCATGTGTATGTTTGTATGTATGTATGTATGTATGTGTGTGTGTATGTATGTATTTATGTATGTATGTGTGTATGTATGTATTTGTGTATGTATGTATGTGTGTATGTATGTATGTATGTATGTATGTATGTATGTATGTATGTATGTATGTATGTATGTATGTATGTATGTATGTATGTATGTATGTATGTATGTATGTATGTATGTATGTATGTATGTATGTATGTATGTATGTATGTATGTATGTATGTATGCATTATGTTAAAGTCTTACAACGGCTGAAGACCGAAAAAGACTCGAGAGACTTCTGCAGCGAATCAAGCATGCCGGATATCTTCCTCCTAACTCACCGGATATTGATCAGATGGTGTATGATGCTGACGCCAGTCTACTGTTGATTTTGTAATTTTGTTGCGTTTGTGTCAACGAGTTTGTGAAATAAAGGAATAAGTAGTAGCTATAGAATCCGTTAGATTAGATTATTCACTCTTGCGGCAGATACCATTAGATTAGAATAGATTTTTATATTAGATTAGATTAGGATTAGATTGGAATAGATAGGAATAGATTAGTTTACATAATAAGATTCATTCATTCATTCATTCATTCATTCATTCATTTAAGAGATTTATATAGCGCCCCTTCAAGATTATCTACTCAGAAGCGCTCCCGACTCAACCCCGGCTGAAGAGAACAGTCTTGAGGTGAGAGAAGAATGTGGCCGCAAGGGCTCTAGGCATTAGGCGTAGATCCACAGGGAGCTCATTCCAGATTGCTGGGCCAGCAACAGAAAAGGCACGGCGCTGCATAATAGAGGTCCGTGACCGGGGAACAAGAAGCTCAACCTGCTTAGAGGAGCGGAGAGAACCACGGCGCTGGACGCTCAGGGTGGAGCAGCAGAGCTCCTGTAAGTAAACAGGGGCCAGATATTAGATTAGATTAAAATAGATGTAGAGAGGTAATTTTCTTCTGCTAACCTTTCTTCCTGCCCTGTTGTTGTGTAGGTTCATGAGAGACCTCGAGTCTTCCTCGATCTCTTTGGCGTCGAGGAACATTCGACTGAAGTGCAGACCGTACTTGTAGTTGGCGCTGCACCCTCCCCATTTCCACCCCTGCGGGGCCGATCGACCCTCCCACAGGTTCTTGTCACAGCCGCAGCTGCTCAGGTTGCCTTGACTACAGGCCTGAGTGACGTAGAACGACACGGCTGCCGAGCGAATGGCGTACATGAACGCCGTCTCCTTATAACCTACATGTACAAAGGATCAAACACAGGATGACATTCATTGGCAGACGATCCTTTTACTTTACAACCTTGCCTTAACCAGGGACGTAGCTAGGAAATAATTTCGCGAGGTTTTTAGTTGTTTTTGGAGGGAGGTCCATTGGACATGGTCGTAATATGGGTAGTCGGCCAATAAGGCGCCCTGCAGAGCTGAGCACCCGGTCGAGGCACGCCAGCCGACCAGAGGGTAGGCCGGAGTACAGAGAAGAACAGTAGTCTGAAATAAGCCAACATCGGGAAGCGAACCGCGATCCGTACGCTCTCTTAAGTTGAGAAAGAAATTAAATAGGAGACTGCGCGGACAAAATAATACATGGACAGAGTTACAAGATCAAGGTCCAGCAACCAAAAATCTTGTTCACCACGAAAGGTTCTAGGTTAAAGCATGACCAGAGACAGGCAATTAGAGGACCTCGTTGAAAAGTGATGAGATTGAGTTACAAGGACTGATTTAAAGCATTTTGGTTAGCCAGATATTTGAATTTGAAACAAGTCCTTAGCTGTTGGTTAGCTGCTGTTTAACGACACTGTGTCATAACAAAGATGATTAGAGTCGCCCTTCTGCTCTTTCAATGCTTGGGACTGGCACTATGAGCAGGAATCCAATGCAAATACTTAAGTTCATGCTTCATATTTTGCTCATCATATTTTGACGTGTTAGTTACATCTCTATTATAGCCAAATAGTTCTGGAGTCTTCGAAGTTTCAGCATATTTGACTTATTGATACCAAAAAGAAACGAGTTACAATAAACCAAATTGACTGGAGACCAATGCGTTTACCAGAGTGATCCTTGAATACACGAGGATATAATGTCTAATTCTTCGTATATTACGAATATATTATAATTATTATTAGACATTATATCCTCGTGTATTTCTAAATCTTCATAAATATAATTATATTTACGAAGATTTAGAAACACCATTTACATAGGCCTATAGTCAGTAAGAGACACTGTAGAATCAAATGAGTTATGAGGTTCTGCCTATAGGCAATTGTAAACTGCTTTCTTCACACGCTAAGAACTTATAACTTCGTTTAATTGTCTATAATAATAGAGACAGAAAATATGAATTTCGACGTCTATGGCCCTGTGATCTAGAAGACGTCGCTAAACACTGGAGGTATTTTACCTTGTGAGGTACTTTCAAAATGCGTCACATTAAGTGTCTTGATCAAAGAATTAATACATACATACATACGTACATACATACATGTACATGCACACAGGCATACATACATGCATGCATACATATATATATCTCATACATACATACATACATTCATAAATACATACATGCATACATAGATACATACATAATACATAGGCCTACATGAATACATACATACATGCATGCGTACATAGTATACATGTATACATACCTACATACATGCTTACATGTATGTGTACATATCTGTGTACATACATACATTCATACTTACGTACGTGTATACATGCATTTATATATGTATACATGCTTTCATACATATATACATGCGTGCATGCATGCATACCACTACTGACTGAACATTTCAATTTAAGTTTTTTAAGAAGTGATGGGTTGATGTCAACGGCACGATAGTCACAAGATGTTGTTAAGCGATCAATTCTCTAATTATTTTTGTCACATACAACGTTGTGCTTACACATAATTTATACATTCAAATCGCTTTCTTCCGAACCTTCAAACTTAACATTTTTTTTTATCATCGCTACAAAGCGTTAACGAGAGGTGATCTTAACATTAAATAAGGTAAAAAAGGTCGATATATGCGTCCCTGGCATAAGACACCTTTAAACACTGAATGGGCCTACTTTCGTCTGATATTCAAGTGCGTATAGTTGATGACTGTAATTTCTGGTATTTTAATTGGGCCTGTGGTTATGCTATGCGGCGTGTATAGGCGTAAGTTGTTTGAATGCAGAGAAGAGCATCAATAATATAGATTACACATTCATTAAAATATGGAGTCGATGTTGTATGATTGCCTATTCTTTTACGTTATAAGTTGCCAAACGTGTTACTATTGCTGATAATGGAAAGTAGGACTTTCTGTCTTACATGGTTTCCAATAAATTATTTACTGTATGACTGCGTGATAGTCTATACTCTAGTGGTTTGCATGGTGGGTTGTTTACGCAGAGGTCTGGAGGTCAAATTCATTGACAGCCAGACAGAAAGACGTTTAGAAAATTCGCTCCACTTGCGCGTGCACCTAGCAAAGTCAAATATGAGTCCACCAACCGTACACTAAAAAGGGCGACTTAGGATAGGTAGAAAATGTTTACTGGGCTGTCTATTGCAGAACAGTACATAGGGGCCTGCTTTAGCGGAAGACTGTTTCTTAGCTCTTTCTCTCTGCCACTGTAAAATCGAAAGCACCCTATACGAAGTATTTGGCCCGGGAAAAAGTAAACCCTTGTTAGTTCTTGTAAGTCGTAGCGCTACCCAAACACCCTGAGAATCTCCGCCTTGATCGTAAACTTATGTTGGTTTAGTCAGCTGAGCTGGTAGACTTGCTAACTACCACTTGTTAATGACTACAGGCTAGATTAGGCTAGATTAGGCTTAATTAGATCAACAGGGTAGTTTTATTAGCAGATATTATTTTAAAATGAAGACAGACGCTCAAGTCAATCAATTAATAAATCAGTCAGTCAATCAATCAATCAATCAATCAATCAATCAATCAATCAATCAATCAATCAATCAATCAATCAATCAATCAATCAATCAATCAATCAATCAATCAATCAATCAATCAATCAATCAATCAACCAACCAATCAATCAATCAATCAATCAATCAATCAATCAATCTCTACTCAGAGGCGCTCCCTACCCAGGCCAGGCGGAAGAGAATTGTCTTAGGAGACTGATACAACGGAGAGCAGTTGACCCTGGGGGAGGAGACGGATCTCCAGAGGCAGCCCGCTCCATGTCGTTGGGCCAATCACGGTAAATATCAGGCGCTGCACTGTCGCATAGCTAGCAAAAGGGTCATCCAGGTCGC
Source organism: Aporrectodea caliginosa (assembly GCA_020284085.1). NCBI lineage: Eukaryota > Metazoa > Annelida > Clitellata > Crassiclitellata > Lumbricidae > Aporrectodea > Aporrectodea caliginosa. The sequence continues at coordinate 95,821 of JACEVL010000859.1, read as the reverse complement.
CGTTGGTGGACAAGCGAAGGAGGCGGCGACCACTGTAAGGCAGACGAGACAGGGCAGCAAAGCTCTCGAGAATAGATAGGCGCCAAACCCAAGAGGCATCGCCAGAGTCCCAGGGAAGAAATGCCAGCGACATCTCGCTTACTCAGCGGCAGTAATTGTCAATTTCTGAAATACACTGTGAGATGAAACCGTCGTAATCTCAAATAACAAATTCTATAGCGTATAGCGCTACTTAATTAAAGCTAAGCGCGAGGTACCAGCTCATTCATGGACGCAGCGTCCGTGAATGAGCTGGTCCCTCGCGCTTAGCTTCAGAGATACCAGGGATGCCAGAGATACCAGGTGAAGGACCGAATCCGGTTGCCAGAAGACTAGGGAGAGGAGGCAGAGGAGATGCTAAGGCGAGTTCGGCTACGACCAAACAGATAGCGGGCAGAGGAGTGGATGGAATAGGGCAGGTATTCTTGGAGAGGCAAAACTTTAATTTTGAGTGGAAAGCCTGAAGAGTGATATATATAGATGTCTGTGGGCGAGCGGTGAGGACGGATTCAGGGAATTCTGGAGAAAGATCGTTCCAGCCATAGCAGTTTTCTAAATTATTTGGGAGAGGAAGGTGCCTTAAAGGAGTTTATGAGTGTGCATGTTTTTTATACCTATCTGCTGGAGCGGAACCTTGGAACGAATCCTAATTCACCTGTGATATGCGCCTCTCTTAGGCCTACCTGTTCAGAACTAACATACCTTGGGATTTACTTAAGAATCTGCGAAGGACGTATACCTTCTCATATAGCTATGGTGGATTTTGCTGCATTTTTAGTTCAGTTTTTTAACCTAAGAACTGTTTATTACTTCTGATGGAACTATTTCAAACTCATCAGCGGTGTATGTTACTATTTTTTCCTGTTCAGGATAATTAACCGTAGGTTCTTGCCATGGGCGCACCTAGGGGTGGTTTTACGGGTTCAAACCCCCAAATAAATGCATTGCTGTTCTTAAACACTAAAAATGTAGAAAAATACAGACATTTTCAATTAAACCCCCGAAAACTTAAACCCCTCCGAAAGTTTTCCTGGCTACACCCCTGGATCTTGCGTAAGAACTGTATAATCTAGGAAGGAACTGTTTCTAGATTAGTATACCTATGTTGGATGTTGCAACAATTCTAGCCTCTGTTCCTCGACTAGGAACTGTTTCTAACTTCCGGTGGAACTTGTCATAACTTATATCTGAGGTGGATGTTGCTGCATTTCCAGTCTCTAACTTACCTGTGGGATGTTCCTACCATTATTCCAGTCTCTGCTCCTTACCTAGGAACTGTCTTCCAATCGTCGACATTCCGTCGTCGATGTCTCCGAACGTCGTGCAGTTCCACCGCTGGAACCGGAACTGGAACTGGCACTCCTTCAGACCCTCCTTGTCTCCCTCGCCGACGGCCGCCATGGCATCCGGTTGGCTTTGGCAGATGGTCCTCTGCTTCGGCGACAGGCCAGGGATGCGGTTGCAGATGGTGCTGGCTCCCAGCCCATCAACGCCGAACGGTGATTGTTCACTGAATAAGAGAATGCAGGCGAGGCAGAGGACCAACAGTCTCCAGACCAGAGACCCTAAGTAGGAGACCAACGGGACCATCTTCCACCGACTACGTGGCCTCGGCATAGGACATCGGCCAACAGCTCTGTGTAGACCAACGAACTTTGATATCTTCCACATTCACAGAGGATACTAATAGGTTCTCGAACGGACAAAAGGCGGAAGATAATCCAAGTACTCTGAATGTGGAACTCATGTAAAATGTCGACACTATTCATGTGAGGCAACGCTGAAATTTATATAGCACACGCACTTGACGAACCAGAGTTCCGAACTCCGAACTCGAGATATGCGATAGAAGTGAATAATCCAAAAGCCTGAACTAAAAATCTCGATCCAGAGTTAAGTCATTGAAACTGAAGGTCCTTAACACCTCGATGGAAAGACCAGAAACAAAGGTTGCATCACTAATGTGTTCTTGCTTCTCTCAGCTTCTATTGAGCCTCTTATCACAACTGAATTCGATAGTATTCACACCCAGTCAAAAAACGAGCAAGTTGCATTGGCAGTGCTCAGCGAAGTTTAAGGTTTCGCTAAACGCTCACTAAACATGAACGAGTATGCACCTCCATCAATGTCGTCTTTGGAAAATAACTCCATTCCAGATGCACAACTTACGATTTCTGAAACGGAGATTTGCTTCCTCAGACAACGTGACTACAGCGTTTTCCGAACGTCGAGCTGTATAACGTGTGTAAATGAAGCCACAATCAAGTATTCCTATAAGATTATCCAATCACAACCTGTTAGCATTATCTCTGTGACGAGCGATTGGTCAATACAGGTGTTGGCCTGCATCAGAAACGCAGCGATCTATCTATCAATTCGAAAACCGCTCCGCGACGAAAGTTCACCGCAGAAAAGTGAATGAAATCTTGTAAAGACTCAGCAATGCTGTCCGTGACAGCCCATGCTGCAAGGTTCGTGCAACTAAAATATCCAAGGCCCAGCCGTTATTAGGAGGTTACAGTAAAAAGCCAACGCTAGTGTGTGGGCCACTGTAACAGATAGCCAATTGGCGATGTCGCTGCTCGCTCTCCCTACGCATTCGCATGATAATCGCCAACGCTTTCAAAGTGCCGTAACGATCAACCGCTTTCTGTTGGATAACGACTGAAACAGCGTAACACCTCTGAACTGCTATCAGCTGTACATAGACAACCATTCGTTCTTTATCAAGGCTCAGATCTGTTTTGAAGATCCAGTGATAAGAACCGTTGCCATGAGTCTATAATTGCCAGCGTTTCAATGTCTGAGTCATGAATGTCTATTAAGACATCCACCACGTAGATCTGTTAGGAATAATCGACAAATTGCTCGACTTGCATGGTACGTATCAACAAATCTTCTCTTTGAAAGAGAAATTCCTTTCGCGGGAGTCAGAGCCTTCAGAGCAACTTCACTCGACTCTCGATCCGTTAATTTTGCTAAGTTTCTCTGTTGGTAAAGTCTTCTTCTCGCCCAGAAAAGTTTGGTCTACCGCAAAACTAACTTGTTCGTCGTATGCGTATAGTCATCGCACAGTTCGAAAGGATTCAGTGTGACGGGACATCAGTTGCGTTGGCGGTACCTTGTCCACTTTGATCCTATGACCCACACTCCTCCTCCGCCTCCTCCCTCCAAAGGAAGGTATATACCTCTTTCTACGCCAGGCTACCTTAATCCCTATCGCGGCCGATCCGCCACATGTTTTGCTTTAATTAGTTCACAGCCTAGACAGTACCCGAGCATTATAGGCAGCTTCTGGAACTTACATATGCTTGTATGTGTGCTTGTGTGTGTGTCTTGGTCTGTCTAAAGATAGATCTATGGGTGTCTGTTTCAAAAATAAACTATTATTGAATAGTCTGTCTGCAACGTATAGGCCTACGTACAGGCCAAACCATGCGATATGGCTTCACGCTGTGTGCCTATATGTAGGCATAGTCTCAGTAAAATACACCTCACTGTTCAGCTCTTAGGCCAATACAGTGCAAAGATATGTCATAACGTCTAGGCCATGATTATATATATATATATATATATAAATTATATATACATATCACTCTATGCATTGAAATACTGATAAATTCGTCGATATATATTAATCGACGTATTCAGAGGTATGAAGGGCTTGTGTGCATATGTATATAAATAAAAGATATTGTTGGCCTGTGAATAGAAAATCGGCAAATAAATCCAACTGGCGGCTGACAAAGAAGTTCTGGCTTCAATTGAAGTCGTCACGATCTTCTGATTGTCCGATAATTACACATCTCTGTATCGGTCGGCGAGCGGCTACACCGACCGCCGACCGTTCTGCTTCGCTTCCGTCTGACTCCGCCGCCGACAAGTATCAAAGGCCGCCTGCCCTACCCCCTCTCTCCCTCCCTTCCAGCCCTACCACCCCTCTCGTACTCCCGCGCTCAACTGTCGGTCATTTTGCGCCCCAGTGATGACACAAGGTCCGGGAGCGACGACTTAAGTACGGGTGAGACCTAAGTACGGTGCAACTGATATAATTATACGCGTTTTATGAAGTGAGTGAGTGAGTAAGAGAAGCATAATGTGCTTAGATACGACCGGGTGGACTTCTGAGAGGCAGTTTATTCAGATCAACTTAGAGCACAATGGGATGAAAGAGGCGGTTTAATTAAGGAGATGATTGGCACATTATGTGCTTTGAGCGTCGACGGGACAGCACGGCAGAAGAGAGCAGAGGAGGAAGGAGAGCAGAGCAGAAGAGAGACGAGAGAAGGGGAGAGTACGAGATAGAATAGGAGAGGACTAAAAAGGGTCAGGAAAGCAACGAAGAGGGCAGGCTAAGTTACCATAGGATAGGATATGAGACGTTAGGATAAGATGTGTTAGGATAGGATAGGATAGGATATAGTCTAAGTAAGTAAGTAAGTAAGTAAATAAATAAGTAAGTAAGTAAGTAAGAAAAGTAAGCAAGCAAGCAAGCAAGTGCGCAAGCAAGTAAGTAAGTAAGTAAGTAAGTAAGTATTGTGTTCCCTTATTAAACGCTGGCAAACGCACGGCGTTTTACATTTAAAGTTATGAAATAGTAGCTGGAAGGTTATTGAAAAGTTAACTAAAAACACAATAGCCTAGCTGTACAGCATCCTAGCCAGGAAACGTCGCCTGGTTAGGGAATCAAATCTAGAAAGAACACGATTATGTGAGCGTGGCCGTAGATCATGACCAGTGTGTAGGACAGAGGGAAGTAGGTAGTGGAAGATGTGTCCAGGATTATTTAAGATGTTTGACAGGAAAGGACAAAACAGTATAGGAGAACAGAGGAGATAGGAAAATGGCAGGAGAGAGGATAGGAGGAGAGAAAGGATGTGCTCATCTTAAAGAGGGCCAACATTTGCCGTTGTGTATGTGAACTGTTAAGTATCACTAGATCGGCATTACATCAGAATTAAGGATTTATCACATAACATCACAAGACATATAGTATAGCATTACCGAATAACATTAGATTGCAGTATCATCACTATCACCATCAGTTCCTGACACCATCCATTTGGCGGCGATGGGTACGAATAAATGATCGCCATTGTCCTCGGTCATTTGTCAAGTTCATTGCTCCACTTAGTGTTAGTCAAGGTGATGCTATGTTCTCATTTATGTTGTCTATCCAGCGTGGTCTTGGTCTGCCTTTGTTTCTCTTTCCTTCGAATCGATCGCAGTAGGCTATATATAATGCATCTTAATTGGAAGATATCGCAACAAATAATATTACTTCCCAACCTTACATTATTCTGGATCACACTATAATAGATTTCGATACGAAGATTATCTTTTCGAAATTCAGGCCGTGGCGTGCATAGGATTTTGACAAAGAGATTTATGTCATTTATGACAAAGGAGGTTTATGTCAGTTTTAACCAGGAAACTTTTATGCTATTTTTAACCTGGAGATTTCTGTCATTTATGTCAAATACTACTGTGGAAAATCTCACCTGGAGCTGAAATTTCTTACAGAAAAGGATCCATGGATTTGAATTCCAATTAGCACGACATTGACCGGTCACAGAACCAGAGACCCACATTCGCTTATTTGACGGTATACCAGAAATGTAAGACCGGCTATGTCAATGATTTTAAAGCAAGCTCCGCAGTAGATTCGAAAAGGTGGGCTACATTCCGGTCATGCAAATGTGTCCACACGACAATCAGCGCTTTGTCTTAATGCATAGGTTTTCTACATCAACCGCATAATGAATTGATGAGGCTGCAGGAG
>JACEVL010000859.1:0-85000 GCA_020284085.1 Aporrectodea caliginosa | reverse complement strand
ATCACAATTCACAGAACATCAACCGATGATCTATAAAAGTAAAACCGTGTTCATCGTCACCATCGGTGTGTACACGTGACCTGTTGCCGGTGAATTTCGGTCATTGTTCGTGATTGGACGAAGAATCTTCGCCCTAATTGGCCGCAGTCACCGGTCAACAACAGAGGTCGCTACAATCGTCTAAGATTATCGTCTGCAGCAGAGAAGGCAGAAACAGAAGCGGCGGCGCCGGTTATGACCCGAGGAGCTTCTTTTCCACGCCAGACCAACTGGCGAATGAATACGTCGGACTGTGGTCGATCTAGCCCCGGGCTTCCCCATCTATATAGACTAGGACCAACCAACTTCAGACCGTAACAATATATGGACCGATGGAAAATTTTATTAGCGATAATTTTGTACACTTCTGGAATTTGACAAGATATCTCGCAACGGGGCGCCTAGGTCGGAGGCGAGAACGATTTCCCCGCGGATAAATGTATGTATGTATATTATATGCATGTATGCACCTATGCGTGTATGTTTGTGTGTTTGTACGTATGTAAGCCTATGCGAATGTTGCATCTTTGAATGCATGTGCATGTATGTATGTATGTATGCACTTGTGTTGATTTGTTTGATCCTCCATACCTACCATGGCATATTATTTCTCAGTCCTATCTAAGAATGCCACTTATACGAATGCTACTCATAAGAATGCTACTTTTAAGAATGTTCTGTATGAAAATGTTCCATATAACAATGCTAACCGATTTACGTTTAGCACCTTCGTGATGTTCTTGTACGGCGCTATATAAATGGCCATACACATGCATGTAAATGTAATTGAACATTTATGTAGAGCCGCTCAAAGTGCAAGACTTATCAGTCGCTCGTTGCGCTATAGCCTATATGATGTTTAATAGGTAAAACAACAACAGGTGTCAGAGCTCACAGCGTGCATACGATGATGCTACCACCGAGCTGCCCCTCATTATAAGAGTATTATAAGTAAGTAAATAAGTAAGCAAGCAAGCTAATAAGTAAGTAAGACTAGTATATCCTTTAATAAACCAATTATTGCTAACCGCATTTTGGTTCATATGTGAATAGCATTTATGTTTTAGATAAGCCTAATTGTCTAAGAATTTCCTGTAGGTCCCCTATCCTTGGCTTTAAACGACTGCATGAATCATCCGCGTTATCAATGTACTGCGCGCCAGACAATCAGCACGTGTCCATTGTGAGCTCCTGGGCGTAGTGAGTATATGGAGTCTGCTTAATTGGGGCAAATTATAAGAATGCTAGATGCAAGAATACTCCTTAGGTCTATGTAACATGTGAAAATGTTCATTGTAAGAAGTTACTTATAGGAATGTTACTTTTAAGAATACGGGTGTGCAGTAGGCCTAGTTAAACAGAAAGTGAGACAGTTTCTTTGCTGATGAATCAGTCTCCGTGACTGATTTGACAGACCTTTGGGGGAGGTATTCCATTTCCCATTGTGTCCACTTCATAATCGTTTCTCTTGAATGTGACCCAACACCAGGCAAACCTTCGCGGACCCATAAACCAGGCGTCATGCACTGCTAAGGTCCCAATGGAGACAGCTCTTATGACAGCTGTACAGATGGTATGTCGACGGTAAATTACTGCGCCTGAGATCAGCCTCAAAGCGACTAAAACAGAGAGCACGTCTCGTTTCTCCCAAAGCTTTTCCTCAGAGGAGGACTCTACGAAGATCTTGCGATCCACTCATGCCACCCCGGAAAGGTATCAAAAGCACGCACGGTGGTATGCCTATGATAAAGAAAGACAGAGTAAGAGAGTGAGTGGTTAGGCCAGGTGTCGTACAATCGTTTAACCCGCAAGTTAACTAGGTTACCAAATGCGCGAATAAATCAACCAATATCAGACACTGGCGGATTTAGAAGTTCAGAATGATTAATGAACAGTCTGAAATTCTGAATGCCATAGGATTTGTTGTTGCTTGAAAAGTGGAACAAAGTAAACTGGTAGGGGGTGTTGTAACTTGTAAATGGTGGAGAATGGCAGGGATGGGCAAATTACTCGGAAAAATGTAACTGAATCACAAAATACAAATTACTTTTGGACATGAAATGTAATTTAAAATTACAAAATACATGGGAAATGTAATTGAATTACAAATTAACAAATTACAAATTGCGCAATTTCAAGTAATTTCAATTACGTGATTTCAATTAGGCCTACTGCCCATCCCTGGAGAATGGCTAAGGCACTGTAAAACGTTTTAAAATGTTCTACTTTCTAGAATTGAAAGCAACTATCGTTGCCAAAAACTTTCTGATAATCTTTTTCAGTCGAACATGATATGTACATTAAGCATTTAGAAATTTCTAAATTTGTTGTGGTAGGCGTATTGGTGAACGATCTGTCTACCGACTTCACTTATTCCGGTCTCTCACTACCTTTACTTTACTCGTTCGATATCCCGGTTTTTCTTACTTTCCCCTCATTCTTTTTCCTGTTTCCGTTATTTTCCCTCCCTTTTTTCAAATTCTTTTTATCTTGGTCGTTCGCTTTTCCAGTCGATTTCTCTAACTTTTAACTATTTATTTGCCATCTTTCTATATTTTCTTCCCTCATCCCTTCATTTTGCTTTCGTTTCCAAACTTTCCACTTTCGCACATTTTCTGCGACTTTTTGCTTCACTTTATCTATATCCTCCGTTATTTCCTTTGGCAGCCAGTAGATCCATTGTCAGAGTTGGTTTCACTTGGGAATTAATATCAGGTACGGCAAAAATATCTTCTTGCCGTACCACCTTAAAAAGTGGTACGGCAAAATCCTTCGGTGTTTACCTGACCCTAAAACAATGGAAGGTTGAGTGGGCGCAAGGTGCGCTTTAAGTACTTTGTTGTTTACCTAACCCTATATGGAATTCCGCATTCCGCATATGGCCACCCGTCCATTCACTAACGGAACAAAAACTTCAATGAACTTTCCAGTGTTGTATAGCAAGACCAAGCAGTCACACAAATTGCTAAACAACTGATGCCCGCCCTAGACTCTTCACCTGTAATTCATACCGATTGGAAGTTAATTCAACAGTCCACCTCCAGTCAGCAAGGATTGGCTATGTTTAGTCGGAAGGTGACTATTCCAATTTTCCAGGTACCTGACGAGCTAATGAAGACGTATTGGACAGAGATAGAATCTGATAGGCAGATAAAGAGGAAAAGACAGACAGACCAAGAGAGAGAGAGAGACAGAGAGAGAGAGAGAGAGAGAGAGAGAGAGAGAGAGAGAGAGAGAGAGAGAGAGAGAGAGAGAGAGAGAGAGAGAGAGAGAGAGAGAGAGAGAGAGAGAGAGAGAGAGAGAGAGAGAGAGAGAGAGAGAGAGAGAGAGAAAAGAAAGAAAGAGAGAGAGAGAGAGAGAGAGAGAGAGAGAGAGAGAGAGAGAGAGAGAGAGAGAGAGAGAGAGAAAAGAAAGAAAGAGAAGAGAGAGAGAGAGAGAGAGAGAGAGAGAGCGACGTAACAAAAAAGGAGAGATTGCGGATGACACAGAGTGAGGTAATATGCAGAAGCAGAGACAGCGAGCCACAATGAGAGATATGTAAATTATGTACCTATTTGTTATTGTAATTAAACATTTATATCATGGCGCTCTTGAAGAGCAACCTGGCGCTACATAAATAGGTTGGCGTTTAACGTGGGAGGCTTTCTACGTTGGTATGAGCGGTGTACGTGTTTGACCCGCGATAGAGTTTGTGTCCTATCACATATGTATAGTCGTCATCAGTGATTTTTTCTAAAAGAAAAGGTTCCGGAACTAAAAAAATTCAGAACAATTATATGGGAATAGTTTATGCTAATATTTCCATTTCATATAAATCGATGTCAATAAACACTGAAAGCACCGAAATTAAGTTAAAGTATCTAAGTAAATTTTAAATAATTTTTATCAAAAATTTAATTTATTAAATTATTTTTAATGGCTGAAAAAAGGTGCCGGAACGCCGTTCCGGACCGCTCCGGCTGAAAAAAAGCACTGGTCGTCATGATTTCCGGTCGAAGCAATACGTCTTCCGGACGGGTCCCTCTCCCATGGCGTTGGGGTGAAGGTCTTTTCGGTCGATCCTACCAAACGGATGTCCCATCTTTTGTACCCGTGTTTGGAATCCTTGATGGACCACAGGATAATACCGACGCTTGGAAAGTCTATATAACCTGGCAGTACGAGATTTGCGACAAACGAGGTGGGAACCATGGCCTACCCGAATCATTGCGTGAACATTTTCTTTGGATTTCAGTTACTTTGTTCTCGGTATGTCCATAATGGGTTTCGCTTCTATATTAATCTTATTATTGCGTTTTCATTTAATTTTATTTCGTACATGAAATTAGTTTTTTTTATTTTGATCGAGAAGTTCCCTTCTTCGAAGAGCCTCCCCGAGCAAATAATTAATATAAGGACCCTCGAGTTAATCTCGTAGACGTCATCTCATAATGAGACGAAGTAACATCGTCATATATATCTCTTGAGAGAGATGCTATATACATATATATATTATATATATATAGCGCATGTATGTATGTATATATGTATATATGTGTATAGTCTACATAGCGTCTCTCAAAGAGCAAAACAAATTAGAGACGTTCTCTGCCTTAGCTTATATGATGCTAAATGTAATTAAGAACAGAACAGTTTTCTGTTGGCAAACAATGCTCAGTGTGTACTTATGATGTAGGTACATACGAACATAAATATGTGTTTGTACGTTTGTTTGAATATATGTATACATATGCACGTATGTTTGTGTATATGTGTGTATGCGTATAATATATATATATATCAGAGTATATATGTATACGCATGCATGAATGTATGTACGTTTGTATGTATAAGCATGTATATAATACATGAATGTATGTTTGTAATGGAGGCCTTTCTCGATTTGACAGGTGACACCGTGTTGAGGTGACACCATGTTCAGGTGACACCATTTTCAATGACACTCTGATGCAGTCGTGGCTTATATGTCGGTAACTGAGCGCTAATATATATTTCCTTGGCTGCTGGCAAAAATATAAATACCTTTTTCTTAGCCTTTGGTACGTTTTTTTTTCTGAGAACTAGAAACGTGTTAAACAGGTTTTTCTCTCTTCCCATAAATGCTCGAAAGAAATTTTTCGAAAGATTGCTGCACTGAGGAAAGAAAGCCAGAAAAAACTGACCTACTTGCGCTTTGAAATTTATAACAATTATACGCTATTAATAGACGCTATATTTTCCTGTGATGTGATGCCAAGTTAGCAGATGGAAACAGACATATTGGCTATTGCGAGAGGAGACAGAGACAGATAGACAGAGATAGGCAGACAGACTCTGGTCAAGTTTTTTTATCACCTGAAGGATCATATCTACCTCGGGTTAAAATACTAATAATAATAATAATAATAATAATAATAATAATAATAATAATAATAATAATAATAATAATAATAATAATAATAATAATAATAATAATAATAATAATAATAATAATAATAATAATAATAATAATAATAATAATAATAATAATAATAATAATAATAATAATAATAATAATAATAATAATAATAATAATAATAATAATAATAATAATAATAATAGTATGATGATCATGATGTAACACTACTGGAGCTCAAATGCAGAATCTGTAGGCTTAAACTTAACCGTTCAAAGCTTGAAGTGAACTTGCGTGACTCTGACCTTGCATTGAATCACCACTGTCTGGTCTCTGGATTCTTTCACGTATACAAATTCCCAATTGGCATCGCTCTTGGGTGCTCTGCTCTCTACTCTTGGTGCACTTTGGTAGGCCTTGGAGACACGTTCGAAAAAGCTCGTGCGGGCGCCTGAGATACTACAGGACATTGCAAGACATGACGCCCTTACCCTTTTAAGATACTAGTTTAGTTCATCGCGACTTCTCCGCACCGTACGCTGCTGCCCTTGTGCGCAGAATCTGGGCAAAGCTCTATAAGACGCGACCCTACGCTCGGGACTGATTGAGGTCCTAAACCTGCCTCTGTCAATGGCTTCAAGCCTCACTTCCCATCAAAGCTGGTGAACTGGAAAGTCGATTGGTAACCTCACTTCACTATACCAGCCTTTTTTGGCTTCAGCCGCATGTACCCTTTCGCTCCAGTCAATTATGGTTTTATTATTAGGTGACACAATTCTTGCCGACCCATGACACATGGGGCGATGCTGTCCCGCTTGGGGACGACCAATTCAATACAGCTCCCAGACAGTGTCTTACCCACAGGCAATCAACCTGGAAAAACCTCGTCCGATAAAATCATTTTCCCGACCTATATACGCCGGTCTTCCGGACCCACTCCACCAGGCACGCATCAGAACGGTTTTTGCCCCGCACGCTAGCGACTGATTAACCTTATCAACTTGTGCGGGGTCAGACTGGATGACGAGTCGGTCAGGGTAAAGTATGGCCTCCTGTTGTCATCTTCTGAGTAGAGCCCTCGAAGAGGCGCTATATAAATTCTATGATTGATTGATTTTTGATTGAATGAAGGGGTGTGTCTTCTAGATACACGAGAGTCTAATTCCATAAAGGTAGACTCGCGTGCCGAAGACAAAAGGTCTTCTTAGAATAGCACACTCGCCAGTATAATAGATGATGCATTAGTAATATTTTGGCTGTTTGTACTAATAATTTATATAGCGCCTCTTCAAGGAAACGTATCAACTGAACTCCTGAACAAACTGTGCACGACGGCGATCGAATAGAGAGGAGAAGTTCATGTCGCAGTCCTATTTATATAGCGCATTTATGCAGAATCTCGCGAAGGCGATAAACTTGGAAGAGGATCTCGTTAAAACCGTTGCCATAAAATTTTGCAACGTATAAATTGGTCTTATCAGGTTCCACCACCAGGTTGAGTCTACTTTTTTAAATAATGCTAATTTTTGTCTTTTGAGTGGATTCCATGGAAAAATCCTGTGAAATTCACTATTTTTTTGTAGTTTTAGTTATGCATTTATTATGCACCAATCTCAATTGACCAATTATCAATCGATAGTGTTAAGCTATTGTTAAGTGAAGGACTTGTTCAATTTCCCTCACGCTGTAACCGTCTCGGGAGGCTCAAACCTGTTTACTCCGCGTTACAAGGCTACCGTGACACGAACAAGGAAAAATCAAGCTGTCCCATAACCTGTGATAATTATTATTATTATTGTTATTGTTATTACATTACACTACATTATTATTATTATTATTATTGTAAGTTGTTTGCGTGCACTTGCCTCTGTTACCAAGCAGTAAAATTCAGAACTGACGTACGTTCTAAATAAAGAAAATAAAATAAAATTCAGTACTGGCGTAAGTCTAAAACTCTAAATAAACAAAATAAACGAAATAAAATTCAGTACTGACATAAGTCTAAATAAACAAAATAAATAGAATAAAATTATTCAGTACTGACGTAAGTTCTGAATAAACAAAATAAATGAAATAAAATAAAATGTAGTATTGGCGTAAGTCCCAATAAACAAACAAAATAAATAGAATAAAATTCAGTACTGACATAAGTTCTAAATAAACAAAATAAATGAAATAAAATAAAATTTAGCACTGGCATAAGTCTAAATAAATAGGAGGGCAAGTCCTACGATTCACTGACCATGGGATTCGTCTATTACAGTCTCAAGGTCGAAGAGCTGGAAATGAGCGCCTCCCTCTGTTTACGTTAAACTATGGCCATGGGAACTGAACTTTACTTCGTATAGCCAACACTTACCATCGCCGACAGTGATGTCACTTCTTACGGTCCACGCCATCGCTAAGTTTACGACGAGCAAAACGTTCCAAGCAAGCAGCGCTGACATCTTCCCTCGAGTCTTTTTATGTAGGTTCACAGGGAGTAACTCTAATGGAAGAACTTCGTTCAGGAGACAATTCGAACACGAATTCAAATCAACCAACGAAACAGAAAACCACAGCAACGACCCTGATGACGATCCTATAAACGTCTTCGTTAGTGTTTGAGCCTTTAGTGTCTTACAGCATCCTCCTCAGCAGATAGATGACAACAGTTGGTTAGCGTATACAAGACATTCAGAATCCCGTTGTCAGTTCTGGACGCAGTGTGCGCGGCAGTTGGCTATGCCTGGACGATGGGCAACTGCTTATATAGCGCTACTGTCTGAGCTACGAGGGCGTTTATAGTGAAACCATAACTCAAGGCGACTCATGCAGCGGCCGAGAGAGTAATTCGTCTCTGAACGTGGACGACGTTTGATGACTTCGTACGCAGTAACTGATAAGCAAGAGTGTTCGGCGTGTGTGCGTGCGTGCGTGCGTGAGTGTGTGTGTGTGTGTGCGTATGTGCGTGCGTGTGTGAGTGTGTGTGGGTGGGTGTTCTGGGGACGGGGAGCAGCTGCTGCAGCCAGTACTGTTGCTTTCCAGTTACAGTAGCAGCAGTAGCAGCCTTGCATCATTATCAGGCTTCCTGTGAACATCACTTTCCTGTGAATTTGGTCCAAGTAACAGCCTTGTCGTTTGTTAGTCGTAATCGTAAACTCCAAACTTCCAAAGCGCCAATCGAAAGCCAGCGCAGGGCACCAGCTTATTCACGAGCGTTAAGACGCACCTGTGTAAGTCTCTCAGATAGTCACGTGAACAGCGCTTTTGAGAGGTTCTAATAAATGCGCTACGTAAAATCCAGATACGTTCATAGGTCTAGATATGGAAACAGGAGACGACGTCGGAGACTATTAATGTGATTGTCAGAACGAAGATCGATTCAAATGAAGAAGTCGAGTGAATAAGTCATTTCCATGTTCTGTATCTGTTGGTCGTGTGTGCGTGGGCCTACAGGTTGTGGCTTTTCCAGTTATCTAACTGTTTGTTTTCCGATTAACTGTCCTTAATGGCTTAAACGCCGTTTAGGCTAACATATGCAGCACTGTTATGAGTTACTTAAGATGCGTTATATCAGGTGATTAGGTACATGAATACATGCATTCATGCACACATACACACATACACACATTTACACCTGTTTACGTATACGTCTTCGTATACATGAATACAGAGTTGGGTTGGGTTGGTACCCTTAGTCCAAAAGTAACCACAAAATTACGCTTATGCTGCCATGACAGACTTGCACCACATGTGACTATTGATGCCGTGTTCAATTTGCGTAACAGTAATATTACTACTATTACTACTATTACTACTACTATTACTACTGCTGCTCCTGCTCCTGCTGCTACTATTACTACAACTACAATACTACTACTAGTACTAGTGGCGTAGCCAGGTTTTAACACTAGGGGGAGCGAGCACATAAAAGGCCCCAAGTCACAGGCTCACAGCTAACGTCTGTGGCAGATACTTGCTGCCTTCTGAGCTTTATATTCGTTAGAAAGCTGTTTGACGTGGATTCAAACATGCAGTTTCCTGTTGCCTGAACGTGGACTGTCTTGAAACCAGGAAAATCCCATTTATCATGAATATCGTAATCGTATCGTAAACTCGATATTTCTGGAGCGCCCACAAAAGCGAAGTCGCGGGAACCAGCTTATTCACAGGCGCTTAATCAAAACAGAATCGATAGGCAGTAATTATACAGAGAGTCAGGTAGGCAGACCTGACATGCATCTGACATCAGATCTACATGCATTATTAAAAAGGGAGTTACGGTTAACATTCTTTTTCATACTTGATTCAGTTCACATTGGAAACTATGCGTGCAAACTGTTCTAGTAGGACTGTAGAGGTCGCAGTTTTTGTAAGTAGATTAAGGCGTTAACAGAAGCCAAAATGGCTTCAAGCATGCCTCAAACATACTAGGCTTTAATAGCGCGTTAATATCTGTGTATAATAATGATTTTTTCTTTAATGCTAAGAAAGTGACAAAAATATATTTGCCTGTTTCAAGTTTACTCGTCTATGCATATAGCGCGAAATTAGCTCGGTAAGCCGCTCTTTAGGCAGTTTGACAATGATACGGCGCTTTTAGGGCCATAAATAAATTGCGAACAAGCCCTACGGGACTCGAACTCGGTACCTATCGCTCTGGCTACGCTACAGACTGTTACTCCAACTGCGCTATCGGAGGTTACCTACTACTAGGTATATGCAGTGCTCGAACTAATATAAATTGCTGAAGAAATAATACTATAGTATAAGCTACGGACTGACTTGGATTCTTGCACATCCCGTGGTATGGCGGAAGTGAAACTTTACTTGGTGTCGATTTAGCCTCAATTGCTTCCGTCCCTGGGATAACTTTGTCATGCTAGGATAATAATACACGTATATTAATCTGTCCATTCATTAGCGTAGTGACCTTACAAGATCAGCAACCCACGTGATACATTAATAGGCTCAATAGTAATGCTTTGCTCGTAACCATTTTCAGGAAAGTATTCTGCGTCTGACTTGATAACATCGCCGATGATAATTTTCTACTAACTAATTTCTAAATAATTATCATCCTAGGATATTAATATAAAAGATCATTTGTTCATTCATTGGTGTAGCGCCTTACAAGATCTGCCCCTCTGCCCCCGCTTCGTTACGCCGCTGATAATAATGAGTGCATGAAATCGTAATTTAATGATTGTGTGATTAGAAACGATTGGGGTTAACTTTAGAAGAGATTTATAGAAACACTCACAAATCTTTAGAATACACAATATTTATTTAGGCTAAAAGTAAAGATTTCTACAATAAAGCATTCCCGAGACAAAATTCGATAGGGAGTTAGTAAACTGAAGCAAACATTCAGAACAAAAGCCTTAATTAAGTTATATCAAAGAAAGTCCTCTCTGTACTTGAAATATGTATTAATTCATACAGAAATAAACGAACCATGGACTGTTTATAAAATAAAGGAATAAATTTTAAAATCTACGTACAGCAGCCAAAAGAACACCGTATGCTGCAGAACAAATAATTCAACGTGAATCATTGGCATGATAATGCTGAAGACCAAATAATTCAATGTGAGTCATATTGATCAATTGGCATGATATATGATACCGCTCACTCTACGACTTTAGCTAACAAATAGGATTCCGGGAATTAATATGGACCGGATTATCAACCATCTATATAATTAGTAGAAAGCAATACGTCTTTTATAATGGTTTCGCGTCTATACTTACAGTTTGGTTCAGTGTCCCAATGGGATTGCCTTTCCTAATATATATATATATATATATATATATATATATATATATATATATAATATATATATATATATATATATTTCAAACACTTCGGATATGCTCCAGCTAATTATATTTCTTGATGATATCAGTATATTTGGTTCGGATTGAGATCTAGCTGCTCTAAATCACCGATTCAATGAGGAATTAGAAAAGTCTCTCACTGGTTTCAGGCAAATAAGTGTATTATAAGTATCATGTTATGACAGTTGAAACAGGTCTAATATCTTCAATGCTTAACAGTAATACTGACTTACTCTTTAAACACAGTGACTGTAAGTTTCCTTCAAATATAATAGCACCAAATTACAAACCAAGCACTCAGAATAATTCTTGCATAGGCCTATGCCACGCTCGATCATGCAGATGTAATTACAATCAGTTAAGCATTATAATTGGCTATAATTGGACTGTATTATATCGGTAAGAGTTCAAGATGCAGCTAACTCGAAAACCAGATAAAAAATAACAACAACTGTGGTCAACCAAGAGATTTACAATTCCCAAACAATCACAATGTCGAACTGGAAAGGCTGGATACGTTTCGATCAGTTCCCAAGATTAGAGACTTACACAAATACAAGAAAACACAACAAGTGTAATCTCCAGCATAAGCCTGGGGACTAAAGAGCTATTCATTTACTTGTGCAAAGCAGCAACATACACACGTATACCAACAAGGTCCAACATACTTAAATGAATGCATACATGCATACATATATACGTACACATATATACATATGTATGATACGTACATATGATACGTACATACATACATACATACATATAACATACATACATACATACATACGTACATAAATACATACATACATACTATACATACATACACACATACATACATACATACATACATACATACATACATACATACATAAATATACATATATATATATACACATATACATACATATACACATACATATATACATACAAATTACATACATACATACAATACATACATACATACATACATACATACATACATACATACATACATACATACATACATACATACATACATACATACATACATACATACATACATACATACATACATACATACATACATACATACATACATACATACATAGATACATACATGCATTCATACATACAAACATACAAACATACACACTTGCATACATACACAGCCTACTGCCTTCATTAATCTATTTCTCGCTGACGCTTGTTCCACTCATCTTTCAAGATCAATTTCTAATTTCGACAAATACGTTGTCGCATGACAGATGACATAATGTGACCACTAATGTGATCACATAACATGTGATGTGATCAATGTAACATGAACACCTCGCAATTCATGTAATTGATTGTAAAATCATATCATGTTAGACAACGCGACATTAAGTGAGTAAATGTTAGACAACGCTTTTTTACTTAATGTTATGCAGCAATATGTTATGACATAATGGGATATGATCAATGTGACATAAATGTTGAGCAATGCAATGCATAGTTATGTGATGTCATAAATGTAATGGCATAATGTAATGCGATAATTTATGTGGTTTAGTGCATTGAGATATATTGTATGTAAGGTTTTTAGTTCAATGCAATATATGAACCTGCTATTTTCAGACATGACCGATTGCACACGATGTGCATATATAAATGCGCTACAAAAGTTTTGATAAGATTACATGATGTAAACAGCGGATACAACGCGGATACTAATAAAAGCAGCTCTTTACTTATGTAGGGCTATGACTTAAGGACCGACTACAAGAGAATCGAGATCTGGAGTTCTTACTAGTCAGACCATAGAGAAGTTAAAGCTCCTACTGCCAGACGATGTAAAACTTAGAGCTCTTACTCCCAGATCATGGAAGATTTAGGGTTCATATTACCAAACCATTGAGGATTTGGAGCTCCTACCACTAGATCGTGGAGATTTTAAAGCTTCTACCATCAGACCATGAAGAATTGAGAGCTTCTACCACCAGACCATGAAGAATTGAGAGCTTCTACCACCAGACCATGAAGAATTGAGAGCTTCTACCACCAGACCATGAAGAATTGAGAGCTTCTACCACCAGACCATGAAGAATTGAGAGCTTCTACCACCAGACCATGAAGAATTGAGAGATTCTACCACCAGACCATGAAGAATTGAGAGCTTCTACCACCAGACCATGAAGAATTGAGAGCTTCTACCACCAGACCATGAAGAATTGAGAGATTCTACCACCAGACCATGAAGAATTGAGAGCTTCTACCACCAGACCATGAAGAATTGAGAGATTCTACCACCAGACCATGAAGAATTGAGAGATTCTACCACCAGACCGTGAAGAATTGAGAGATTCTACCACCAGACCGTGAAGAATTGAGAGATTCTACCACCAGACCGTGAAGAATTGAGAGATTATACCACCAGACCGTGAAGAATTGAGAGATTCTACCACCAGACCGTGAAGAATTGAGAGATTCTACCACCAGACCGTGAAGAATTGAGAGATTCTACCACCAGACCGTTCTACCACCAGACCATGAAGAATTGAGAGATTCTACCACCAGACCATGAAGAATTGAGAGCTTCTACCACCAGACCATGAAGAATTGAGAGCTTCTACCACCAGACCATGAAGAATTGAGAGCTTCTACCACCAGACCATGAAGAATTGAGAGATTCTACCACCAGACCATGAAGAATTGAGAGATTCTACCACCAGACCATGAAGAATTGAGAGATTCTACCACCAGACCATGAAGAATTGAGAGCTTCTACCACCAGACCATGAAGAATTGAGAGATTCTACCACCAGACCATGCAGTAGTTTAAGCACTAAGCACTACATCAATATGAACGCCCAATACAGGAATTCAGTGTCGATAATGATCGTTTTTATGTGTAACCCGGATTCAAGACTTGGTCTGCTTTGCGACTAAACCAATTAAGACAGGATAGACGTTAAACCGGAGCAGAAGCAGGTTGACAGCTGCTCATCATTGACCTCGCGATGAGTGAGCGAGAAATGTCTTTGGGAACCTCAAGAACGAAATTAATTACAGGACTTTCTTTGCCTAGATCCTCCTCTTATTACAAGACTGCAGTTCATCGTCTACCACTAAGTATTTAAGGGTTATCAGAGCTTCTCCAAATGAAAGATACAGCTCACAAATATGTCCGAATTGTAACAACGTTTTTGAAAACAACAAGCTAAACTAAAGCCTTTCCTCTGATGCTACGTACACACTTACACAAACACGTACATACATACATACATACATACATACATACATACATACATACATACACACATACATACATACATACATACATACATACATACATACATACATACATACATACATACATACATACATACATACATACATACATACATACATACATACATACATACATACATACATATATACATACATACATACATATATAGTACTATACAATAGTATACATACGTACGTACGTACATTGCTGGGATGTATTTTTGTATTTAGTATTCTCTCCGTGCACTCTCGGGTAAATTACTTAATTTCTTTCTCTTTCTCTCTTGATGTATAGAAGCTGATCTTTTTCAGCCCTTCAACAGAACTGAACGCTGCAAATACCTACCCCTTTTAAATGGGAAGACCTCCCCTTGTTCCGACACCTCTGCATACTGATTGTGGCCGGTTAAGATGGCATGCCATAACAGTAGGCGATAATTTTATCACGGATCTTAATGCCAATTTACATTCAGTCGCTACTTAAGTTAACACCAACAAGCCAAACAGGCATATATGTACAGACAGGCAGGCAGGCAGGCAGGCAAACACTTGCACTCATGGACAGACACACACACACAACACAACACAAGTCCCTCCCCCTCCCTCCCTCCCTCCCTCCTCCCTCCCCTTGGTGACGAACAAAAACAATTGGCAATAAAGTAAGAAAGTAGGTTAGTAAGCCATTTATTTACAGAGCATCAACACCATAATGTCACAATAAGGGCATAGACCTCAAATAAATGATGCAAAAGTCAAAGGGTCAATCCAAAAGAGTCATAATTATGGACCCACTGAGGCTGGATTGACCTTTTTCTGGATAATATTTGGCAGTTATAACAGTGCAAAAAAGAAATATACTGTATGGGTGCATACTGTGTAGCCTACTACACAACTGAAACTATAACTAAACATCACTGATAGTTTAAGCCTTAATACCCAGAGATTATATAGTCTTTGAGGTTTTTTTTAACAGATTAAGGGTGTGTAGATGTAACATAAGTTGGAAGATTATTCCATATCGAGGGGCCAGAACATTTTATCGAAATAGTTTCATCCTAGTATGTGCAATCTCAGAGCAGTAATTTAACAAGTTCTAGTGTACCGTAATGATTATGGACAACAGTTCCCTGATGAAAATAACCATCAAATGCAATAGGTAGCATTCTGTGATGATACCGAAACATGAACAAACCAATTTTAAACTTATTTTTGTCCGCCGATAGTCGCAGGTCTATATTATAGGTTCGAAAAAAGAGATTTAGCGCTGGCACACCAATGGCACTTAAAAATAGTTCGAATGGCACGTTTTGGTAAAATATTCAATTCCTTGAAATAAGAAGCATAATGCCACGTTATGATAAATAGTGGAAATTAAGAAATAACATAAAAAGTTTAGGGTAGTTTTAGGGGGGAGTGTGACGAATACTTGATAGTATGCTGACATTCTTGGCTAATTTCTTGAATATTTGCGTAATGTGATCTTTCAAAGTGAGTGAGTTGCTGGTCCAGATAAGTACACACATAAGAACTTAAATGACTCGGCCTGCACATTAAGTTTGCCATCTATTGTAGGCTAAGTCTGCAATTACAAGCTCGCGGCAGTTTGTGGAGGAATCGAAACAGATTAAATTTAGATTTATCAATATTTTTAATTACATTTTGTTAGCTCTAAAGAAGGAAGAAATGATGGTTAACTCATGACTGGCTCTTATAATAAACAGTGATTCTACTGATTTATCAGATATGAAGACATTAGTGTCATCAGCAAACAATATCGAGTGAAATACTTCGGAGGTATTTGCCAGGTCATTAACATATATATATATATACATATATATGCATATATATATATATATATAACTTAATTCAGATAGCGCATTGGATAACATCTGGCGTAGAGAGCTAAAATGTACATGAGTTCGAGAAATGTAGCGGCGGATGTGCTTTAAAGGCTGCTATTAGCGCCGTTGTATTGCAGGCTGTCTGTTCTGTTAGTAGTTGCTTTAAATTGCATAACATGTAAATGTACAGCGCAGTGCGTTTGTCAGGCGCTTCAATAAAGAAAAGATTATTATTATTATTATTTTATATTAAATTAATTGTAAAAGTGCAAAACTGCAGCAATAAAGTGTCGAACATGATGGCTAGAAATGATCGGCGGCGGAAACACTCTAAAATGACCAGCGACTAATAATATAATAGCCTGTTCATAAAAGATGTCTTCGCACCTTCGTTAATTGTTTTCACACACTCCGCCTTTATTAGAAACAAGCATTAATTATTATTATTATTAGAAAAAATTTCATCGCAATATTTTCACAGTTTTATTCCTCATACTAACTCCATGTACTCGATCCATCCATTCTTCAGCTCCTATGGGCCATGTACAGACAGACAGACAGACAGACAGACAGACAGACAGACAGACAGACAGACAGACAGACAGACAGATACCCCTTTCCTTCAGTCCATCTTCCATTTTTAAATGCAAAGAGACACTGGCACACACACACTTAAACGCAGAAGCTCAAACAAACACTCAATACGCACATACATATACAAACTGATTGGACTATACATACAGTATAATGTATACTTACATTATATATCAAGCTCTCTATAATATCTCCATAGCTATAATTACTAACTCCTGGAATATCCGCACTGTGACCTGAATTAATAAACAACGTTAATCAATATGAAGCAAATTTTCCATAGAACGCGTTCTCAGGTTGAGCTACCCGCAAGCTTTTACAGAATGCATCTTATGGTTAGCTGAGATGCCAAGGATTTAAATTGCGTGCAGCTATTAGACTTATAGGCCAATATGCTACTGAAATTATCGTTTCGTCATCATCATTATCATCATCATCATCGTCACTACCACCATCACCAACATCATCATCATTATGACAATGATGATAAAGGCGACAATGAAGACGATGATGATATAATACTACTCTCACCACTATATCACTACTACCACTATTACAACTACCACTATACCACTACTACTACCACTACTGCTGCTACTACTACTACTACTACTACTACTACTACTACTACTACTACTACTACTACTACTACTACTACTACTACTACTACTGCTACTACTACTGCTACTGCTACTGCTACTGCTACTGCTACTGCTACTGCTGCTGCTGCTGCTGCTGCTGCTGCTGCTGCTTCCACTACCAATACTAGTAGTGTTGTTGTTGTTGTTGCTGCTGCTGTTGCTGCTGGTGCTGCTACTACCACCACCACCACCA
Source organism: Aporrectodea caliginosa (assembly GCA_020284085.1). Taxonomy (NCBI): domain Eukaryota; kingdom Metazoa; phylum Annelida; class Clitellata; order Crassiclitellata; family Lumbricidae; genus Aporrectodea; species Aporrectodea caliginosa. The sequence continues at coordinate 67,247 of JACEVL010000859.1, read as the reverse complement.
CCACAACCACCACAACCACCACCACAACCACCACCACCACCACCACTACTACTACTAATAGTAATATGAATCTAAATATTGAATAATTATTATAATCCGTTCTACTTTATTACGCGTTTGAGAATATGCATTGAGAGACGTGTTTAAGTACCAGTATTCTGGAGCCAACTAAGTACGCGCTAACGGAGGCTTCGGCACGATTCTCGGGAAGAGGTTTTAATTAATTGTCAGCTCCAGAAATTGTGAACAGAGTCAAGTTAGTGGCAGGATGTTTGTGTTTCATGCAGAGTCGTCGATCCGCTGTAAAGGTTGGAGTCAGGTAAACCACAGGTGTGACCAACTAAATTACAGAAAAACGATACGATATATATAGAAAATTAACTAACGAACTCTGGCACGACACGTATGAATGATGTCTATTTTCTTGTCCATTGAATGCGAGATATATATCAGTTGAATGGAAAAAAGAACAGTTTCTGTTGAATTAAACTTACGGCAGGCAGACAGGCAGAGAGAGAGAGAGAGAGAGGAGAGAGAGAGGGAGAGAGGGAGGAGAGAGAGAGAGAGAGAGAGAGAGAGAGAGAGAGAGAGAGAGTGTGAGAGAGAGAGAGTGTGTGTGTGTGTGTGTGTGTGTGTGTGTGTGTGTGTGTGTTGTGTGTGTGTTAGTGTGTGTGTGTGTGTGTGTGTGTGTGTGTGTGTGTGTGTGTTAGAGTTAGAGTTAGTTAGAGTGAGAGTTAGAGTTAGAGTTAGAGTGTGAGAGCGAGAAAAATTGGTCATGGCAGCTGGAAGATAGATAAGATCGCATACGACTCATGACTACATGTTTAGGAGTATTAAAAAACAATATTCAGAGTTGAAACAGCGCCGTAATTTGAGAGTTCAGCTACAGTGTCACCGAGAGATGGTTTCTTTATTACACACTGCGCTATGTCATGAACAGACACAGATGAAAAATGTCATTCAAAGAGAAGTTGATAATACTGATAACACTGGGCAACAACAAAATGTTTGTTTGCTACTGAGAACTTTGGAAATGTTCTTAACTAAATTTTGGCGCTGATTTCAAATATGAAATCGAAATTTGGCTAGCATGTCAGGTTTTTCAGGCACGCATCCTTGAGATTCTATATACACAAATGCGAATTCTCAACTCATACTTTTGGCGTAAGGAAAGTATGATAAAAATGTTCGAGGCATTTAATTTTGTGCTTGTTCTTAGTTATACTAAGGACGCTGATTTCAAATATGAAATCGAAATTTACAATAATCGTTGCAATAATTATTTGCAATAGTTATTGACATTGATATAGCTTCATTGAATAAAGGCTTAGGTCTATACTTCAGTAGTGAAGATAAGCTATAGAAAAAAGATAAGAAAGAAGGTAGCCTATGACAAAGACAGACAAAAGACATAGGCAGGTAGACAGGCAGATAGACAGGCAGATAGACAGGCAGATAGACAGGCAGATAGACAGGCAGACAGAGACGTGTGCATCCTACGCCAGTCATGATGACATTGGAGGGTGGGTCATATGTGTTGACTTTTGATAATTAATTTAAAACTTGTACAAAAATTGAAAAACTCTTGGGATGGCTGTATATTCCAGTATTCTGATGCTGAGCGAAGCCAGTCTTAAAGGCTCCGACGATCAAACTGATCGCTAACCGGATGTGGAATTTCTCGACGATTCTGTCCTTGAGGGTGAATCGATGCGTATCGTATGAGTTCTGGTCGACTGCGTTCCGAGTGGAATTCTTCCCTCGAGGGATTGGACCGACCGAGGAAGGCATCCGGTGGATGTGCCGCCTGCTTTCGATGTTGGGGCAACGATCCGGATGGATGATTCTGGATTCGGATTTGCGCTACGGAACTGGATGGACGATTCCCAGGTGGAAGACGCGAAGAGGAACTTACTGGAGAAAGTCTTGATCTGGATTGTGAGGAAGGGTTTTGCCGAGTTCGTCTTCCATTGTTGTTTCGGTTGGTGACGCTGGTGGTTGGGCGAGGTCCTCTAAAGATTCGCTTTCGTGTCAGGACGGGTTTTCTTTTTCGGGTGTCCTTCCTGCGTTTGGACTGAGGGTCGTCTGGCTTCAAGAGGAGTTGATTGACCACTTCCACGTCCTCTCCATAGTCCTGTCCAGTCTCGATGTAGGTCGCTTCGTACTGGTCTGTGTCGAACTCCTCCTCTTCCTCTTCGTCCCCTGTGCTCTCTTTTGGCTCCGGATGGGAACGACTGCTGTTCCCTTCACTTCCTCGATGAACATCTATATCAGATGCCCCTGTTGTTGTTTTTACATTGTCCCCGCCATATGACTCCCTTCTCCACATTCCAGCGTCTCCTTCCAGTGTTTCCGTTTGCCAGTCAGAGCGGATGATTGCAGACTCAGGTTCGTTAAAGCCACCTGCATCAGAATCCAGGATGCCTTCTGTCTCTATGCTATCATCATCATCATCTCTTGTTTCAATATCCACCAAATGCATTGCATCGTGTGACAACTTTTCTTCTGCTGTACGTCCGAATACCGTACTGGTGTTCTGATTCTCTCCATCCGTACTGATATTCTGATTCTCACCGTCCGTGCTGATATTCTGATTCTCTCCATCTGTATGGGTATTCTGATTCTCTCCATCTGTATGGGTATTCTGATTCTCTCCATCTGTTCTGAAATTCTGATTATCTCCATCTGTGATGATATTCTGATTCTCACCGTCCGTGCTGATATTCTGATTCTCTCCATCTGTTCTGATATTCTTATTCTCTCCATCTCTGTTGATATTCTGATTCTCTCCATCTCTGCTGATATTCTGATTCTCTACATCTGTGCTGATATTCTGATTCTCTCCATCTGTTCTGATATTCTGATTCCCTCCATCTGTGATGATATTCTGATTCTCCAGCGCTTTCTTCGTTTCCTCCTTCTGACTTATTGTAAACCCTTCAATGCTTTTCGAAGAATATTTCTTGAGCTCTTTCACGTTCTCAGAGGGCTGATAGACTCCACGTTTTTGCTGATGAAAAGAAGGCTCGTTGCTGGAGTATTTACTGCCTTTCCATCGTTTCCCCAGGCCTACCTCTGAAGAAATAAATCCAACCTTCGGATTCATTATCGTCTCAGCACTTTGCTGATAAGACCCCGGTATGACGAATAACAAAGAGCGAATCAGATGTGCCTGACTTGCTGCCTTCCGTATAGCCTCGACTGCTGTCTCAACGTTTGCGATTGATTCCAGTGGAAGCGATGGACCTACAGCGAAATTGGAGGCAGAAGCTAGTAACATAATGACAAACAACAACTCGAACGGGAGGTTCTTTGAATGAAGAGTTTTCATCCTTATTTGAAGTCTCGTCAAGTAATAACTGCGATTTTCTGTTGAGACGGGTTTAAACGATTTCACTTCAGCCAGTTCTTGATTTACGCAAGCTTTGCTCTCAGGTTGGCATTGAAAAATCATGTCCTCTGCGTTATCGGAAAATGTCTAACCTCAGAAATCGTAAACCAAAATGTTCTAAGCAGCTGAAAAATTTGAACGTGTACGTATAGGCTCACAGTTTCTATAGATTACGTGTCTGGCTAGCAGTAGGCCTATAACAGTACTGGTATAGTCTGAAACTCAGCACTATACCAGACGTTTTGGTATCAGAAGCACAAAGAACAGACCGCGGCAGATCAAATCTAAGTCATAAATTGATGATTTTTCACGGTCTTAATATACGAATTAAGACAAAACGTGCGAGAAATGCGAATGAATAAGTCCAAAGGGCTTCTTTTGTTAATATCTCGTTTTTCTACTGCTGTATAGCACCGTATAATATTATGCACGCTTTCTTGGACAGGAATCAACGTATAGGACCCCTCATACTTGCGTAGCCGAACCGATAGCATACCATCAATTCATTTCGCTCACAGTAGCCTACTACGTGCTAAAAGTAACACACAATCCAAACGCTGACCATCTACATGACATCCGGTCAAGCCATTGTCCAATGACCCATGTATATAACAGCCACTTGTAGTTATATACATTGTTAAATGCAAGTACACATAAAAAATGTAAATGCATAAAAGAAAGTTTGTTCTGTCCGTATAACAGACCTTGAGGCTAATTACATGGTTGGCAATCACCAGCGACTCTGAACTTGGCAATATAATAAATGCACATAAATATAATTAACTGCCAGCGATTGCTGATTGCATCATCGTAAAAGTTTCATTTGAAAGCTACACACGCACATACTTACAAACACATACACACACACATACACACACACACACACACACACACACACACACACACACACACACACACACACACACACACACACACACACACACACACACACACACACACACACACACACACACACACACAGGCAAGCGTACAAAAACATACACACGCCAACAAGCACGCACACACGAACACAGACCAATTCAGTAGCCTGTTATGTACGTGTAATGCATATATTATTATGATCACTAAATAATGCAGTGAAGGGTAGATTTCATTTCTACGTGTGGCCGTTGTTTCGAAAACATTTTGTCTTTTGGATGGGGCATATAGAGCTTTGAGAAAACAGGGACTATTTAGGTAGGCCTATCTAGGCCTTTACGCACTTAATCCCGTGGTTTGACTGCAGGCCTACCGCAAAAGTAGTTTCACAGATTGACTGCCGGAAGAACAATCCACAGAAGAATAAAGAATACTGACTTACGTATTTGATTGTTGCAAAACTTACGCTTAGGTCTATAGAATAGCCCATAGAATTAGAACTATATGCACAATATAAAATCAATAGTTTCCTAATATAAAAAATGATATGGGTATGCAATTGTTTCTAAACGACCTGTATTGGTTTCCCAGTCACTTTTAGTACACGCTCGTCCTTAAAGTGTTAAGAGCATTGCATTTTAAGAAACTGTTTTGTCGCACAAATGTCTCGTTGCGGAGCGAGATAAAAAAAAAAGAAACTTGACAAAAGAAGGGTGAAGAAAGAAAGCGAGAGGTCGGAGGTTCAAATCCTCGTCAGGGCAGAGACAGTCTACGCTGTACCAATGCCACCACCACCATCATCATCACCACAACCACCATCATCATCACCATCAGCACCACCACCATCATAACCACCATCATCACTATCATCATCATCACCACCACCACCCACCACCATCACCACCACCACCACCACCACCACCATCATCATTGCCACCGCAACCATTACCACTACATCCATCACCACCACCATCATCACCACCATCACCACCATCACCACCATCATATCTATCTTCACCACAACACCACCACCACCACCACCACCACCACCTTCTGACGCCAGCTGCGTCCATTTAATGTCCATGGATGCAATTGAATGACCTCCATTCTTTTCGGCCATTAGTAAACTCTTGTGATTCTCTCATGTTTAGTTTTACTCTATAGGTCAATGTACAGTGGGAATTAAGCGCTGGATCGTGGTCGAACAGCATGAAAGCGATGAGAGGTAGTTATAATTAATCCTGAACCGAGTATACTAATAAACTCGACCGCTTTTGAGCCGTTTCTTTGTATTACAAAGACTACCTCTGCTCCAAACTGCTCCAAACTGCTCCAAACTGACCCACTGATGCTTACAAGGAAGTTAAATGACCGCTTATACGGCGCTTGGTAAACAGCACAATAACTCAAGAAAGGGCACGGGCGATAGATAGCATCGCTCTCATCCAGGGAACCAGTCTACGTTGCATGAGTACTATCAGAGAAACATTACGTACGAATGCGCTATCTTCTAGGGTCTTGGAGAGTCACGTAGAGAGTACTCTAAGATCTTTCTTACGATGTTCAAGGTCCGCTGGCGTCATAAACTGATGATGATGATGATTATGGTGGTGGTGGTGGTGGTGATGGTGGTGGTGGTTGTGGTGCCGTGGTGGTGGTGTTGGTGAAAGTGGTGGTGGTGATGATGATAGCGATGATAATGACGAAAATGCTGATTAATACAGACTGAAAAACTAAAGAAAAACGTTTTCTTATTTTCTTAAATCAATCTTGGTGGACTGAGAGAATTTTGAAATGTGCTTCAATTTATTTGTTTTTCAAATGATGATGATGATGATGATGATGATGATGATGATGATGATGATGACGACGACGACGATGATGATGATGATGATGATGATGATGATGATGATGATGATGATGATGATGATGATGATGATGATGATGATGATGATGATGATGATGATGATGATGATGACATAATTCTTACTCTTTGGATAGTTTCTAAGGAGGACGGCGATGAGCCTACCTCGGGCGATAAAAATAATAATATCATGGCAGAATCATACCGCACCAGATCACCCGCGGTCGCGAAATAGCACCTGATAGAAAACATTCAAATATAAGTTACTGCCATTTGGTCATCGTACTGCTTTGTGCTCTTTGTCTTTCATGCCTTCGGACCAAAAAATAAATCAAGAACATAGGAGGCATATTTCTAATAGTTTCACGCTGCTAGTCAAAACGGGAACCATTAGCCAATCGAGCCTGCAGTGGATCATCGCAGTGTCCAAGTCCTAGATCAGAAATTAAATCATTGACCGAGACTTAGAATCTTATAAACACACGAGAAGCACACAGCAGAGAACTATACGAATGAAAAATTCTAACTGCCTTCCAGATGCCATTAAAAATATACAGAGGGCCTAGAGAGCAGTAAAAAAACCAGAAAGAAAGACAGAAGATTAGGCCTACTTTGCCTGCCTCACTGAAGCATTTCCGTATTCGAAATAACAAAACAAGACACAAATGCCTTACTAGAAGTAGGCCTATAGTGAAACACAGCAACTGCTACTAGAAACTCGACGTAGTACTAGAAACTCGACGTAGACCCCACACTTTTAATACGCTGTGGGCGTTGTAAGATATGCAGAAAGCTGAGACGATTGATGCTCCCGAAAATTATGCACAGGTGTTTGCGGCTGTAATTTTTCAGTGTGGCATTGATTGAGTACGCGATGGAGATTTAATGAACCAATGTTATCTAATATAATCATGACTTTTTTCAACAGCGCTGATATTTATCATAAAGCTCAAGCATTGCTCAATGGTCGCTGCAATAAAACAGAAGTCAAAAATCAATAATATAATTGTTCGTTGGGGAAGCTAGGTTACAAAGTGATGGGTCAGAATTTTGTTTACAATATTTTGTTTTCAAAATAGAACCACGACATGCTGGGTATTTGTAAAGTAATATATTAATTCTTTTGCAGCAGTTTACGTGTTAGATGCAAGAGATGAAAAATTTTCTACCTCTCAACTCTAACGCTAATGAGTAGGCTATGGTCAACGAAGTTTTCTTGTTTAGTAACGGTGTTTACTAAATTTATACCCACCGGCGATAGATTACGCGTCATTATGTGACAACAAAATACTGTAGCTTTTGTTATGTTCTAGTAGGCTATCTACCATTACATTGTATCCCTCGGCTTTGTAAAGGTCTACGAGTAGTCTATACATTTGCATAGGCCTACTGTTTTTCAGTTCAGACATAAGACTTATGTTCAAAGATTTAATTTGCATTTGACCATCAGTCAAAAACAAGAATTTTTAATTAAAACGAATAATAGAGGAATAAATTTGTGTTCTGAATTCGATTGAGAAGAACAACGACAAGAAGAGATTATATTGTTATACAGAGTTCAGGTAAAATAAATTAAGGATGATTAATTACGAATTCTTTGTCTATTTAAAGCTATGTAGGCTACTTTTAGCAGTTCGGTTTTCAAAGTGTTCAAGCAGAAACGTTAGCGTGGTATTTGCCTTGAAAGAATCACGGTAAGAGACAGATCATTTATTGTATCATTCTGTTCGCGCATAGAGGTTATGTCGCATAATTCTCACTTTACTGCTAAAGTTGGATTGAACAGATTTTGTTCGTTATGGATTGGAAATTGGAATGGACTGCATTATGATTAGGATTAAATTAGACTAGCTGGACATGACTAGAAAATGACGCATCGAGTTGCAGTTTCTTTGTCAGTTGCGGAAATTAAAATTAGAATCCTGAAGGCTTGTGTTTTGTCAGTTCTAACATATGTGAACGTGAAGCTTGAATACCGTAATATAGATGCAAGAACAACTCAGATGACTAAAATGGCAAAATTATTTGTGGTAGAAGCCCATGATGGTGATGATGATGGTATCCGGTGGACACGGTGGTGGATTTGTTGATGACCAACGCTTATGATGATGATGAATAGTGCTTCAACGAAATCGGTGGTTTCGCAGCATGGTGGACACCATAATGATTTCATATCACCCACACCACCACCACCACCAATGCTGCACCACCAGATTTCCACCAAGCGCTGGATGGCAACATACCACCGTTGGTGCCACCAATCCACCACCACCACCAACCACCATTTATTTTACATGGACCACCACCTTCTAACACAAATATTCTGCCCTTTAGTCATCCGAGCTGTTTTTATCATTAATGAATGTGAAACTTGCATCCATAGGCTATTATTCTAGCTTCACATTCACATGTTAGAACTTGCAAAACACAAGCCCTACGGATTCTAATCTAAATTTCCGCAACTTTCAAAGACCATCATCAACTCTATGCGTTTTCTAGTCACAACCACTACCACTAATTTAATCATCATCATCTAATCATTCGGTCATCATCATCATCATCATCATCATCATCATCATCATCTCATCATCGTCGTCATCATCATCACCAACACCACCACCTACCTATCCATCATCATCATAATGCATGTGTCAGTGAAGGCTATAGGAAGTTGTGGTCCTACCGATATATGACGAAAAGCTAGGTATTTTGGTGCCCGGAGCGAGTAATGGCAAGCGCCTCCCCTCTGATAGAAATTTTGCATTGTAATGAAACACACTGAACCGTCGTGTGTTGATCGTTCATCGATGGAATGAACATAGTGGCGCAGTTCAATGTGATATTCGAGAACCATAATTAGCCTATATATGTTGAAGGGCAGTAGCATTATTATATATATCACCTTGTCACCATGTGCCGTCAGTTCGTGGAACTCTAGCGACCGTTGTGACCAGCTTCCTCCAATCCTCCCTGCTTCGTACCGCGTCCCTTAGTTGTGCGAGGCTCATCGCTGTCCTCCTATGTATCTCCTCCATCCAGCGAGTTCTCGGCCGACCCCTACTCCTTCTCCCCTCCCCGCACGCCAGCATCATCTCCTTCTCCAATCCCTCTGCTCTCATTACGTGTCCAAAGTACATCAATTTCTGTCTGATGGCCAGAATATCTGTAGGCCTAGACCCTAAGATAGGTTATTATATATATACTTAGTGAGAATAACGTCTTATTAATCGCCAAGCGTCTCCCATCCTTATTATATAGCATTGGTTGACACGGTTTTAAAGATGTCTACGACGATGGCTCTGGTCGGTCGGTGCCTCGGTGGCACCAGATTCAAAACTCCTTTAGTCTTGACAGGTGCAAAGTCTTCGAGAGCTTTAGCAATCTTAGCTACTGCATTCTGGCTGACGAAACTGCTGTGGCACGATGTATTCAATGTCTTGTTAATTATCTGAAACAGCTGGGTTATCAGTGCCTCTCAAAAATGCTGCCATAAACTCCATAAGTAACTTATAACTTTCTTCAGCTGTTGCTTTTACAATTTCCTAAACTGAGCTCCATTTAGTTTACGTTGCCTCAGTTTCTCTACGCAGTAATGAACAGCAAATAGGGCCTACAATGAAATTGGAATTTGAATAGACATAATAATTATCTTAGGGCCTACAGATATTCTGCGACTCTAAACTCAGCTCCATCGATTCGAGACGCTAAACCTCTTAGATATAGCGATTGAACCTGCCCATCTCGGAGTGGAAACTCGGTAGGCCTGTCTAACTGTACACAGTGGAGGCCTACAGTATTGAGTCTAGTCTTGGGTTTCGCATAGTCATCTATTGCACTTTTGGACATAGGCATTCGCTGTGTTTCATAAAAATTATGATCGTCATTAAAATTATGGGCACATATTAATTAATTCGTTCATTCATTCATTCTAGAGATTTGTATAGCGCCCCTTCAAGAAATCTACTCAGGCACTCAGATATGTCGGGCCCTGTGCAGAGAGTATACTGTGCGGGTCCCCATGACACACTCAGGTCAAATTGTTTTTATTGCTAATCATCTTTTTTAGTAAGCTTAGATTGTTAGCATATACAACAAGTAAAATTTAACTATACAAGTAGGCTACACTTATAACTGAATGTTAGGCCTATAGCACTAATATATTTTGAAACAAACTAAGCTGTTGGTACCATTTTACTTTTTTTTTACTGACAAAGGAGAAGATTTAATCGAAACCATAATAGTCCTACTTTTATAATTTACTGTGACATACTCGGGCCGCTAAGTTGCGGGCCCTATGCGACCGCACGGTTCGCACATGTATCTGTAGGGCCGTCACTGGCTGTGCTAATTACAACTGTTTTATGGAACTTTATAGAGCTATAGGCCTACAGCCTTGAACATTGTTTTCTAGCAAAATATGGAAACGTTTGTAGCATTTAAAAAAATGTAAATATTGATGCTAGCATTAGTGTTGATTTCCAAAGTAGGCCTATCAATTTAATTCTAGGCTTATAATTAACAACGTGAATATGTGTTGTTCTTCTTGGATGTATGATTTTAGATTAAAAATTAGGTATCGTTAAGAGAAATGAACAAATTGCAGTCTCTTTTTCGGTAGAGATGTCACGATTCGCGGTGTTGGTGTTGATCGCACTTGGAATGACGACCTGCATCGATATGGCATGCGAAGCGGTGACTCGATACGGTTCAGTGACTCAAAACGGGATGCCGCATCGTAGGCCTACGTCTGTCGACCTGCAGAAGTTGACCTGCAAAGACGCGGTCATCCAAAACAGAGAATGCAACGACTCCAAGGGCTGCCCACGTTGCTACAAGTGCGGCAAGGTAGCCAACGATACGAGAAACTTCCACTGCTGCTGCAATGCAACCGAATCCTGTGATGAGTTCCGTTGTCGCCGAATGTTAGAGTGAGAGTGAATGAACTGCGACACGTCTTCGATCAATGCGACTTCGAATGTTGAATAGTATACGGTAGTTTGAAAACCACAAATAAACAATAAATAAAAGCAGTTCTGTTTGAAATCGATTCGATGTATAATTATTCTGGAGGTGGTGACCAGAGGACCATTGATTTCTTTTTAAGCGGAGCCTAGCAGTGCACAAACACCTAAAATTCGACAGTGAAAAGCTTTAGAGAATGGAGATGCATTATGGTAGGAGTCATGCGTGACACTGAAAGCTCTTTATGAGAAAACCACACCCGAACATTCATTCATTCCGAGCATTTATATAGCACCCCTTCAAGGAACCTACTCAGAGGCGCTCCCAGCCCAATATCCCTCAGCGCTTTATATCCTTTTCAAGCGAAGAGGTTAACTGACACATTAAAGGGAGATTTAATTCTAACCAGTTTACTATCACATATTTGACAAAGCTCACATAGCCTATAAAGATAGAAGATCTATAGATATTGCGAATGATTCAATTTATGAAAATACTTATATTTTTTCTCATATGGCTTCAATTTTTATGCGAAAGAGTGATTTTCTCCAAAAGTTCTAACAAATAATTATGATAAATTTCTTATCAGTGTATTTGTGTGCTTGCTAAGTGGTAAATTTAGGCCTACAGTTTTATTGCGATTCTCAGGATGCGATCGATAGGGCCATTCGATAGCCTAATCCAAGTGCATATGTATAACACAGTTAGTTTTAGTATATAGGTTTTACCGTTTTGAAGGGTAATGTAAAGTAACTTAGCTTTACATAGTCAGTTAGCTATATTAGTCCTAAGATTCTGACAGATGAATCTAGGCCTGTATTAACCAGTAACCCACTGACCGCAGACGTAGGCTATACCAGAAATAGAAGTAGCAATGGCGCCTACAGAGTCAGGATCGGAAATAAGAGGAGATGTGATGACAGTCTCCTGATAAAGAATTATTGCTCTAGGCTAGTCCACCATCGACTTCTAAAGAGCGCCGGTTTACCGAGAATATCATATCACTTCGAGGAAGGTAATAGATGAACCCCAGATGTTGTTGAATTCCAGAATCGACTGGAAAGGTCATCCATCCACGTGGGCAAGGGTTTCCCATTGGTTAAGTGGAATAGGTAAGGTTGACTGAGGCCACTCCTTCCAGTGGTCTAGGTAATGTCAATCTAGGGACTGACCAATCACGACTATACCTTTACCAAGAGCTTCCGACTGTCTGAGGATAAAGAAGTCAATATAGATAGAGAGAAGACAGTCGGTAGCGAGTTGGGCATTCTGCATAGACTGTGTCATGTCTAGAGTTCAGTAGACATTAAGCGTTATTCTTGAGAAGTCTAGAATAAGAGTTCTTGAAGTTGATGTATCATCTTAGCTATCTCATCCTCGTCAGTGTATACCTAGAACAACCGTATGCAATTGAACTGTTACTCATCAAGAGACAATAAAAGAATGTATTCAGAAGAATCCGACTTCACAGATAGGTATATAGACAACCTATTTAGCGAGCAGCAGGGAGAACCGCAACTTCCTGATAGATGGCGAAGAAGGGCTGTCTGATATATGTATGCTATTGGACAGCGTATGGAGTATTCACTTAAAAGCAGTAGTCCTAACATTAATTATTAGGTTACGGTATTGTTTATGTTACGCGGTCTTATGTGTGTGTGTTTGTGTGTGTGTGTGTGTGCGTGTGCGTGCGTGTGTGTGCGTGCGCGCGTGTGTGTGTATGTGTGTGTGTGTGTGGGTGACCCCCAAGTTAGATGCTCAAGCAATTGCCCTCAAGACAGAGAATGGCGCTCTACAAGTTTTTAGATAGCCTATATACGATACGATACCCTGCCAGCATTCCATGGGCATTAGATGGGACCCATATGGGTCCTGTACAGGTCCCATAGGGGAATATGCGCCCTATATGGGCTACAAGCTCAAGCTCACACGCTTGCAGGTTACATGAGTAGGACAGAGATGAATTCTACTTCACAAAGACACCGAAAATGCGCTCTCTAATAGTTCAACTCAAGTATTTCGATATGAACCGTAGTTATAACTGTTATATTTGTTGGTATTCAACTACTCCTGTCCAGACGAAACCTTAATTATAATCATGCAGTGACTGTGTCATGACAAAAATTCATTCATTCATTCGGGAATTTATATAGCGCCCCTTCAAGGAAACTACTCAGAGGCGCTCGAATGATTAGATTCGTCCTGTTCCTTACTCCAGGCTTGGGACTGGCACCATATCCGATAACGGCGGTGTCGGAGTTAAAAGCACTGTAAGCAGTGCCAAGTGTTGCGCAATGTGTCGCAAAATTAAAGGGTCTAAAATGTCTGGTTAGGCCCTATCTCTGAAAGAATTGGAAACATGCACGACGTATTAGGTGATCAGTTTCGTAGCTTAGGCCTAATTGTTATGCCGACCACATGATCCACAGCTATCTCGCGCACTTGCTATTAGGGGTCGTCCATTAATTATGTCAACAAATTTTAGGCAGTTGTTGATCCCCTCCCCCTTTGTCAACACTTACTGTCAAACATTGACGGACCCCTACAAAATTATGTCAACAATCCCAGAACCCCCCCCCTACAAAAAGAAACAAAATGGCTCAATACATGTAGAATCATTTATTTACACTAAAAAATGCATTCTCGAATTTCAAAATATAAGACTTATGAGTTTAGTTTATTACCAGCTTTATAGTAGTATTAAACAAGCACTTTATACATTTTTAGCATTTCTTAATGTTTTCGCTACCATTTGGAAGGGTCTGTGTTGATTTAAAAATTTCTTGACGTCAACTTCTACCGAACCTCCTCTACCCCCCCCCCTTGTCAACAACAGTCAAACTTTTCCAAACCCCTCCCCCTATTTTGTTGACATAATTAATGGACGACCCCTTATGCGCATTCGTGAGTCGTGAGTAACCTTCTCCGACTACGCCAAATAGGCCTATAGGGCCTACTCATTTACAAGACCGCGTGCACACTAGTCACTAGTATCAGTAAGGAAGTCAAGATAAGCGTACGTTAACAAGGCGCCTGCACAGTTCCATTAGCCTATTATTGCATACACATTTATAAAGCGCACGATATTAAACCGCAGATAGGCAGATAAGCAGTGGGACTAACTCACCTTAGTCAGATGACGTGAACAGATAAGTCTTTGATTACTTCCTGAAGTCTTCGTCGCTCTTCGATAGAAATTAGGCCTACGTACGTTCCGGAACACGAAGTTCGACGGACAGCGCATTCCAGACTGTTGGGCCAGGTGCACCGAATATAATGTTCTAGTAGGCTAGGCCTACGCGTCAGAGTGGCCTTTCCGGACCACATTAACCCTTTGGAGGTGAGGTGGGGTATGACAAACCCCATAGGCCTAGCTATTCTACGCTTTTTTACGGAAAACGTAGAACCAGCTTGGATTATTTTTCTCTACCTTAGTGAATGTGAAATACGGACACTTTAGGACACTTTCAGGTACTTTTGGACGCCATTTTTTTATTTCTTGCATATTAAAGTGAAATTAGGCTATAATTTTTCGTATACATATTGATTTAAATCCCTAATTAAAAAAAGTAAGGGCACAGTACCGAAAAAATTGTGCGATTATAAGATATTACTGCATATAGTGTTGCATCGATGCAAAATTGATCAATTATTACGGGTATTATGTCACGACATTGTCACGTGTTCCCAAATGTTACATGTTTCGAGGGCCACGAAGATACGTACCATTGCAAAGGGCCGCTTTGATTTTGAGCGCCACCACGCTGACTATATCAATTATGATTGAAAACTGTTATTTGTTCCTGAAAATCACTAGTTTAGCCGATAATTGGTTATATAACTACCGTATAGTTTAGCTCACAATTTATGTTATGTAGTTGATATTGCGACTTGCAAGTAATTATCTGTATTGGGGTATGTCAGACCCCACCTCACCTCAAACGTTACAATGCTTCACCTCACCTCCAAAGGGTTAATAATAATAATATTAATAAAATATTTTTAATGAAGAGCCTGACAAACGCACTGCGCTGTATCTGTAGACCCTACATGTTATGACGATTAAACAATTCACAAGAACAAAAAGACAGAAGACATAAATCAACAAAGTTGCAGCCATGCAAGGCGCAAGCTCATTGTACTTTTGCCGCCACCTACGGAATGAAGGCATGAGCGAAATCCAGGTACCTTACGGGAATCGAACCGGGTCCGTGAGCACTTCAGACAAGAGTGTTATCCTTTATACCAGGATACCTCCCCAAGTCGTATAGCTCTTTGGGGGCAGTCCATAAATGACGTCACGCAATTTTGGCCGATTTTGAACCCCCTCGCCCCTCGTCACACTTCGATCGTCACAAAAGTAACACCCCTTGAAAAATGACGTCACAAAGCTCTGACCCCCCCCGTCCTAAAACCAAAATTCCATGACGAAGTAAAATGCTCTTCGTGGAACAAATAGGGAGAGCATGCATATTTTAAAACGGTGACCAAATAGGGCCTATTGAAATAATTAGAAAATTATTAATAATGGTGCCCGTATACATTAAAATAATCAAAAAATAATGAAACTTTAATGCTCAAAATTATTGCTGTTATTATTAAAACTAAATTGTTGTTATTTGTTAAATTTAATTACATAGACCTGATGTGACGTCACATTTCTCCAACCCCCACCCCCATGTCACACATCGTCACAAATTTCCGACCCCCTCCGCCCTTAGGTGCGTGACGTCATTTATGGACGGCCCCTTTCCCGAACGAAATCAAGGCAGTTGATTTTAGCACACTATTAATTACTTTGGGCCCATTCGATTTGCCCATTCTGACTGATCTGTCTAAGCCTTGGTCGTGCCCAAACACTTACAATCTTTGGTCGTCAGAGAGGGCTTGCAACATTACCTTGCATATTTATGAAAGCGCTAGATAAACTAAGCCATATTGGTGTGACATGGAACCAGTCTCTTCTGCTACGTTTATCTGTCATGCTTGAAAAGTTGTAAAAACATTCTAAGCATCGGGACATTTAAATGAAAAACAGATAAAAATTATGTTCAACAACCTGAAAAAGAGGATTCAAGGAGGTGGGGCCAGTACACCCGTCCGGACCCTCGCTGTTGCTGGCGACCAGATCCGAAAAGTGAATAATATGCAAAAATTTATCGGTAGAGTGTAAATACCTTATATGGAGGAGGTACCCTCTGTGTAGGGCCACTTGGCAGAGTAAATGGGCGGAGCACCATTTACACGTTTTACGCTGTCGCTCGTAGACTTAACTGGGTCAAGACGTAGAGGCTTTTAGATTCTTGGGTGTAACTTTAGAGAAACTTGTACTATCGGGGTAACTGACTGCGTATCAAACTCACGTAAATACGAAGTGAGCAGTGCTTGACTTGTGCCGAATTGACGTTTCAGTTTTCTTTTGGCCCGCATCCATACATTTTCGATATTTTATGTGTGAATCTCTGCTTCGTTTGGATCAACGAAATGTTGGTCATGCAAATTCCATTGGGCAATCCTGTTATTCCCCGGTATACAGCCCAACCATGACAGCATGCCAAAAGATACCATATATTACCGGAAACTTATTTATGCACCCTGATAGTACATGTTTGCCTAACTTCATTCTGGGGATCACTGAATGTAAAGAGCCGCTCACCCACCATCATCTGCCTCGAGCTGCTCTATAAGTCACTGCTCAAGCGTTAAGTCTAAGTCTCACCTCCTCAATAATTCCTACTAAATATATGTGTTCTTCACTATCCAATTTTGGACAACCCCTCTTTCACAATACAATGCTCGTTAATAAGTTGGTGCCCTTTGCTTAGCTTTTAAGTAGTGCTTAAGAAATTCATAGTTTATTATTGTGATTATGAGTAAGTCCTGCCAGCGCACTGGAGGACACAAGGAGTGCTGAGTTGTATTGCTATTAGTAGGCCACCTTCCTCTTTCTCTCAACCTAAATACCATCCACCATAACCTCTGTCAACATCACTCTCTGGTATTCAATCAGATCTTGCAGGTCATGACTTGACACGACACTTCTGAGTATGCTGGTACCCTGCATTAAGCTTTTGTTTAGTGCATTAAAAATTTTGAGTCTGTTATGATTTGTGCCAAACACCTTGATCCAGTTTTATTTCTGCTATATAGTTCAGTTTGCTGGACAAACTGGATAATGCATCACCATTATCATCATCATCACCTCCTCCTCGTCCTTTTTCTTCTTCAACTGGACAATGACTAATATTTAAATATTTTTGCTGTAACAGGAAAATGACAATTTGTCCAAAGATTCCTCAACTGACACTGAACAAGCAGGCAGTGATGCAAAAGCAACAGGCAGTGATACTAAAGCAGCAGGCAGTGATGCAAAAGCTGCGGCAGATGCAAGCAGCATTCGTCATTCACAGACTGTAGCATCTGCCAGCACCCCTGTGAAGCTACCTGTTCTATCAACTTCGGAGGCTGCTGTTGAACAAATCAAGGACCATAGTTATCAGAACGTTAACCTAAATGAGATCGAAGAATTAGCAAAGGCTCCGGATGAAGGATATGTGGCTGATGTTACAACTCTTGGTGTGACTGATCTTCAAGATGGCTACAGTAAACTTCAAAGCAGATCAAACCTGTATAAAGATCGGTTATTGCAGGTAATCTTTGGCTGGATCTATTTGTGTTTTAAGAATTTCTGCTGGTATGTTGGTTTTAAGTTATCAGATTATTGAAGACTTAGCTTCTGTTGTTCTAGTTTCAAACTATTCAAGGACGTATTTAAAATTTTGTTCACAAATCAATATCCTTTTTACTCTTAACAGTACATGTTAAATGCAGAAACCAAACCAGTTAGTCACCATGCAGTACAGTGGCTGAGTAACAGGCAGGGTCCCAAATAGAGGTTTGTCAGAAATAGTCAATTAGTCATGTTTTGAAATGTTAGCCAAGTTTTATAATATAGTTACTTAGTAATTATTACTTTTCCCTTACTTGAGACAACTGTATATAGTTGGATTTTATGAATGTAAGAAATCGAACTAATGAATGCGGTTTTGCATGCATGCATACACAATCAATTTAGCAGCTATACGTTGAGGTCAGCAGCTTTTACTTCTGAATGTTGTGATGTTATGTCTACCTTTCCTGCTCTAAGACAATTTCTGGAGTGAGACCAAATCTTTTCTTAGAATATTTAATCTGTTGCTTTTGCCTTGACTTTAATATGCCAATATGATATACGAAATTTTCCAGGTTATATCTGCATACAAAGAAATGGACGGAGAAAAAGAGCAACTGAAGGTATTTGAATATTTCAGTCTGCCAGATCAGGTTTTTTTATACTGCCGTTGTGGGAAAGCAGTAATCTTGCAAGAGACTAAATTTTGAGTTTTGCCAAACGAGAGATGGAAGATTGGAATTTATCTACATCTCAGATGGAGTAAACCTCTTGCAGATAGGCAGCTTCTATATGAATTGACCTAGAATTAACTGGATATGAGGCTAAAGTTTTGAATGTAATCATTGAATGTTTAGACCATTACAAAGTCATGAGATCAGGTTTAGGTTTTGAGCAGAACATCTTGTAAATTGAATTCATTACATGTGTTTTCATTGTAACATTCAACGAGGGTCAAGGCATCCAGTATCTTTGAGTCTTGGGTTATGCAAAGATGAGTCGGCTGGCCAATGTATAACATTTTTTAAACTGTTGGACATGTTTTAAACCAGTGATATTTTCATTAACGAAAACTAAAATTAGAAGTAAAAATAAAGGATTTCGTTAACGAAAATTAGAAGTAAAAGTTGGAATTATTTTGGCTTCAAAAACTAAATTAGGAATTAAATTATGAATTATTTGCAGAAGTAAAATTATGAATGAAATTAGGAATTATTTTCAGAAGTAAAATCATTTTACTTCTTGTGGCGCTTAAGCTGAGATGAAGGCGAATAAATCACATGCGATCCAAACACATAATCCATTGAAAACTTCTGCTTGAGATGAAGGCGCTGCGCATACCATTCTCTATGTAATATACTATCTTCGGTCTTCGTTGTCTAAAAAATGAGTCTAGCCTGCGTACCAACAAAAAACGATTTTAACGCACGCTAACATTTCCCCGAAGAATTTCCCGGAAAATTCCCCCCGGGACATATCCCCAGTCATTTCCCCATATCATTTCCCATGCGTATAGTGTGTATGTATGTTTGTATGTATGTATGTATGTATGTATGTACAAAAAAATTAGTTCAAAACAGTTCAAATGTTTAATCGTCTAGTTAGAAATAAAGAAAGCTACGCTACATTAAAAATCATGTAGTTATAAAGCTATAAAGCTACATTAAAAATCATCTAGTACATTAAAGTTAAAATGTTTAATCGTCTACTTAGAAAGTTAGAAAGCTACATTAAAATCATCAATTCAAATGTTTCATCGTCTAGTTAGAAAGTTAACTAGCTACATTAAACAACCAACAGACATTGTGTTTACAGACTGATGTTAAGGGCAATTGCCTTCAAATAGTCTAAGATGTCACGGTTTTGGAAGTCAGAAACGATGTTGGAGATTCTGATCGAACAATCTTTGTATTTCTTCCTTGGCTGTTGTGGAGTATGTCCTGCGAAGAGCTGGCTCAGCTGAACGTTGTTCAGGCTCTGTTCTCGCCTAAGGACGCGTAGGAAGCTCCAGATATTAGGATGGTTGCAAGACATGGCGGCTTGCATTTTTCTATTCCATCCTTCAACTGCGTTGTTCGTTCGTGGCAGGTTATTACAGACACGGGAATGCACATTCCACATGCTTGACTCAAACACTGGGACCGCTCGTCGATGACGCCTTAAAAGACGCCCGATGTAATTCTCTTCGAAGTATTCTACAATCGTTGATATGGGGGGGAAATGACCGGGGGGAAATGAGCCCGGGGGAATTTTCCGGGGGGGTATTCCTGTTCCCCTAAAAAATGTCCCGCCTGCGTACCAACCTAACAACGACCTCCTGGATATTATTTATACTGTATTATATACGATCAGCTAAAATGGACATGCTCATAAGACAAGCAGTTTCTGTCAAAGTCAGAAAAATTGAAGATCTTGTCAAAAGTTATTTGGCCGAAGTAAGGGAGAAAGATACTATGAATCCTCTTGCTTTCTGGAAGGAAAGGTGAGCTTCATACAGCAAAATTGCACCCATTGCAGAGGATCTTTTATCAGCTCCAGCCTCACAGGCCTTTGTGGAAAGAATTTTTTCTGTATGTGGAATTTTTACTGATGGACGAAGACGAATCATGAAAAATCTCATGAAATGAGAGTGTTCTTGAAATTGAACAGATATCTTATAGTAACATTAAAAAACTTTTTTGCACTGAAATTAATAATTATTTGAAAACTAAAATAAGAAGTAAAATTAATTGAGAACTAAAATAGGAATGATAAGTAAAATTATTTGAGAAGTAAAATTAGAATTAGAAGTAAAATTCAAGGACACAGAACTGAATTAGAACTGAATTAGGAATTATTTTGAGAAGTAAAATATCACTGTTTTAAACTGGATTCTTTGTTCTGTAGGAAGCAGATTGCAGCATGTGGGTGATGTGGTGGAATTTGGAAGTGTTAGTTATAGCCCAGTCCAGGGATTGCTTAACCCTTTAACGACGAGCATGTACTAAAAAGTGTCTGGGAACAATACAGCTCGCTAAGCATTTGTAATTTCTGCCAGTTTGTCTTGTTGACACTGTTTAGCAGTGAGTTACAGTAATCTATAACCTAGGGCATTGTACATAACTATCGAAACGGAGACA
Organism: Aporrectodea caliginosa; assembly: GCA_020284085.1. NCBI lineage: Eukaryota > Metazoa > Annelida > Clitellata > Crassiclitellata > Lumbricidae > Aporrectodea > Aporrectodea caliginosa. The sequence continues at coordinate 46,362 of JACEVL010000859.1, read as the reverse complement.
ATCTGAGGTACAGGAGGTAATATTCTCTGGATAAGACCTCTTGTGGTCAATGTTATGCAAACTTAACTGTGGTCACAGTGCTGTATCATTAAACACTATCTAGGTCTGTGTAGTCTAGTCACTTAAGTGTCTGCTCATTGCCTTTGAAAATGTGGTTTTCTTTAATGCTGGCCAGGTGAGTATTTCACGGGCTGAGGAGAAACACCGTCGCCAGATTTCTGAACTGAAGGAGCAGATTCACCTGGACTCACAGGCGAAGAGGGATCTCGAGAACAACTATTCACTGATGCTTGACGAGAAAGATGAAATGATACAAGTGTTACGAATGAAGGTGGGTTGTCAGGAACAAAACATTTCATGTTTAATATTTGGGCAACAGCTTTTGAGCACACGTGCAAAGTGCAGTGTCTGATGACAATATAAGTAAAGGTCCTGTGAAACGCAGGGAGGCACTCAATTCCTATTCGTAGAGCCTTGAACCGGCAATTGAATAACAATTGCAAGGTCCAGAACTTGAGATCAGTGCATCACTGGGCTTGCTGTTTACTTCACAGATTAAACTGCAGTTGCTAAGAGTTACATAGCAAGTACATTTAAAACCATAATGGCTTTTGGCTTCCTGAATATTTGACTATAATATGTACAACTGGATGATTTAAAGAGTTCAGCAACAAATAAAAACTTGTTTTCGAGCTCCTTTGTTGTTTGGGCTGGTCTGTTTGTTCATTAAGTTGCTCTGGGTGTTTCAGATCAAGCTGATAAAGGATGAAAGCTCTTCTGATGGAAAGGGATCAAGTCCAGAGACCACACACCGGGTGGATGTTACTGATGAATCACAGCTGAAAGAAAAGGTGCAGAGGCTGATCCTTCAAGACAGTTTTTGTCCGGTTATGTGCTGGTTCTTATTGGAGCATGATTTTGGGTTTGTGATGGTTATTAGGTTATGTGATGGTTGTTCAGTTGTGTTATGGTTGTGGTTGTTGGCTCATGTGATGGTTGTTTAATTATGTGATAATGGATTGTTGAGTTATGTTATTGAAGAAATTTAATGTTTGGACCTTTGTTTCAACTTGTTTAGTAGCCATGGGGTACGTAATCATCTAAGAAGTTTTACTGTGGCTGTTATCATGCCTATGTTCTTATCACTTCAGCATTATGCTATGCCAATGTTACATTATGTAGTGGCTTCTTTACTCGTTCAGAATTAATTTATTTTTGTGTGAAAAGGTTAAGCGACTGGAAACGCTGCTGACGAAATGTAAAGATACAATCAAAGGAAACAAGGAACGGATTCAGCAGCTGGTTACAGACAGAGATGCCATGGCTAAACAAGCCCAAGAAAAGATGGATGAACTGGAGAAATTTAAAGTATGTTATTCCACAGTTTAAAGTAATTTATCTTGATTTGTGGATTTTTAAATTTTCCCTTACGACTCTGACAGAGCGTGGTTGGAGACAGCAAATAATGACCTTTCCAACTGTTCATGCTTCATTTGCATGAGAGTTGAAGTTGATTTAATTAATGCTGAAATTAATTAGAAGATCAAGGAAATCCTTTTAGAAGGTCTTGGAAGTTGCTTTTTGCATACATAATGCATATCATATAATGTCACATTAATCAAATTCTGTTATATGTTGTGTTGTGACGATATGTTGTTAATTAAATGCTGATACTGCTGGCATAAAGTACTCACACTCTGTTCGCCCACTCTGCTGACTTGACTGGCAAGATCTCTTTGTTGTGAGGACTGCTGTGGCTAAATCTTGAACCTTTGCCTTCATTGACCCTGCACTAAACCAGCTCCCTCCTTTGACACGTCCTTATTAACTGGTGGGCCAAGTGCCTCTTTTCTTGTCTCAAGATGTCTTTTCTCTGGGTCTCTCAAACTGGGAGCACCTCTGATTGGTGTGCACTGTGAGAGGCGCTATATAAATTTATGGATACAATACATGACTTAAATGTACAGTTGTTGCATTTTTCTTTGATGTAGGTTTCCAACTTCACCAGTTCCTCTTCCTGGTGCTTTTTTTTATTGCTTGCCGATTCTCTTGTTTATTTCTGACCATATTCTGTTCAAAGATAACATAAAATTGCTTTTGTAGACAATTTTAATTTTGCAACCGAATTTCTTTAATGTTTATATTGCTTAGGAGCAGAGCAGCCAGAGAATTGCAGATCTTCAGAGTGAATTGGTCAGAAGTCAGAAAGAGATGACCGATCAAAAGACCATCCAAGGAGGAGACGCTGGACAGGAAAAGGCTACTACTGAACAACTGGCACAGTTAGAAGACCAGAACAAGCTGCTGCAAGGGAAAGTTGCTAAGCTGGAGAAAACTGGTAAATTTTAAGTAATTAAGAAAATCAAGGCAAAATAGGGAAGTTAAGATTAGATTGTATTTGGATACTTATAAAGCGCCTCTAGCAGTAGTAACAATTCAGAGGCACTCCCAGCATGAGCACCCCAAGGAAACAAGTAGGTCTTTAGGAAGCAGACAGAAGTGAAAAGACTACCAGCCAATATCTCAACCCGAATTTGTGGGGGAAGGTTATTCCACGAGGATGGACCCACAATTGCAAAAGCTTGACATCGAGTGATGGCAGTCCTGACCTGAGGGGGACGAAGAGGTCAAAACGAAGTCTAAAGGAATTATAATATTTCTATGAAGTTCGTAGTTTTGCCACTGATTTTGTTATAGTTACCTTTATATTCAACAAAACCTAATTCAGTGTGGCCTTTCTTATGATCTTCCTGTTTACTCACCATTCTGTGCAGTGTTTAGTGGTATTATGTTCCCCAAAGCTAATAACTTAACGTACTGCACTGGTTGAAGTGCTGTACGAGTATGCTATTAACTTTTCAGCATTGTCCCTTTTTATGCATGGCCTGGTTTCTGCGATGTATGATAACTTTGTGTTAACGAGTCCAAAATTGTTTTTGCCAGTGTCTTGAAGTGAAAAGACAATAGCATTTCAGTACAAAGTATTAAAAGGACTGTAATTAATATGAGGTGATAATGAAGTTTTCAGTCAGTCTATCCAAGTTTAGGACATCATACAAATGCAATACATTTAATTCATAGATTGAATTGAAATATGAGCAGTGAATACACCCCAGCCTGAGTAACTGGTGGATATAAAGCCACCAAATCCTCGTCTTTCTGTCTGATTTGGATTTAATTTGCCAACTTGTAGGACAGGAGCAGTTGGAAAAGTCTCGTGAGATCATTCGTCAGCTAAAGGAGCAGAGACATCATTTGGAAGATGAGGTCAAACAACTCCAGACCCTTGAACAACGTTCCAAATCAGAACCTACAGAACAGGAGCCAATCAACACCTCAGAGGTATTTTCACATTTCTCATAGTTGTGGAAATTTATTAAGCGAACAAGCAAGTAAGTAATTAAATAATCTTTATAAATGTGAGGTAAGTAAGTAGAAACAGTGTATAAAAGACAGTTAGAACAGGCAGAAGACAGAATTATCAAATGATGCGGTTTAACAGTTTAAAACTCAAACTGATATTCCATTTGAGTGAAAGCTACAGTGATTTTAGTTGATCAACCTTAGGTATTTGCATATTCAACAGGTATTGGCATATTCAACAATTCTATTATTTATGTGGTTACTAAATGATGAAGGCTTTTTATGTAGCTGCATATATGGAAGTGGTTACTCACTTTCTAGCCGGAAATTTCTTGTTTAGATATTTATCATGTTTAAAACAATTTCTTTGCTTCTGTGCTTTTTTAACATTTCCTTACTTTGTCAGTGCTTTTATTGCAGAGTAATCGAGAAGAAGCTGAGGAGGCCCTGAAACACAAAATTAAAGATCTTCTTGAAGAAATTGAAAAACTCAAAACAGAGTCTGAAGAAAAATTGGGAGAGGCGAATTCAAGGCACAGTTCTGAATTAACAGCTCTGCAGGAGAGACTTCAGTTGGAGCACGAGAAAAGGATCAACGAAATCGATACAGAACGTCAGCAGCGCTTGACAGAAGTTGCTGCAGAAAATGAGAAGCAGTTGACTGAAGTCACAAAGAGGATGGAGACGGAGTTTGCTGATAAGTTGGAGAAGCAGACGGCATTGCTAGAGCAACAGAGAATTGATGCTGAAAAGATGAAGATGTCAGATGACAGAGAATTGGATGAAATTAGAAGACGGTTGGTTGATTTGGAGGAACAGGCCGAAAAGGACCATGCAGAGTTAGAAGCACAGAGAGAGAAGGGTGATCAGGTTTTGGAGGAGAAGAGGGGTATGGAAGAACGAGTCAGGGAACTCGAAGGAATAGTTGATAGTCAGCGGGAAGTTATTGGCAAAGCAGAAACAGAAGTAGATTGTTTGAAACGTGATTTGCTCACAAAAACTGACGAATTCAACTTGACGGCTAAGAACTACGAAGACGAAATCGAACGTTTACGGAAGGAAGTTGAGTGTCAAGTGTTGTCAGGACTAGAAAAGAATGTTCTAGAGATTCCAGATTCAGAAGTAAAGAGTATGCCAACAGGTTTTGAGAAGCAGGAAGATGAGCGTAAAGTTTTATTTGACCTAGAAGTAGAAGGTGAACCTAAAGTGAAAGATGAGCCAAAAGTAAAGGATGAGACTGATGTGGAAAATGAGACAAAAGTAGAAGATGAGCCAAAATGGGAAGATAAACTTAAGGAGCAACTTGAGCCAAGCAGAGGAGTCATGTCTCAGATAGAAATAGAAAATCTCGAACTGAAGGAGCTGAACAAAACTTTGACAGATGCACTTGAGGTCGAAAGAACGTCGTCAAGACATTGTCAAGATGAAATTGAACAGATGAAAGCAGATGCAGCCAAGCAAGTGGGAGAGCTCAACCAGCGACTTACATCATCTAGTGAGATGATTGCACAGATGGAACAACGGATGAATGACGCCATGGAGAGAGAGAACCAGCTCAATATGGATCTGGAAACTGCAAAGATTGCCAACGAACAAAATTTGACACTGCGTAATGAAGAGATCATTTCCCTTCAAGCAGCAATTAATAAATTGAAGAATTCAGCACAGGCTCTGAGAGACGCAAATGCATTACAAAACGAAAGGATTAGTTCGCTTCAGGAAACTATTGACCAACTAAACACTTCTGAACAAGCCTTAAAAGAGAAGAGTGCCTTGCAAAGTGATGAAATGAAATCACTTTTAGAAACTATAAGTCAGAAGAGTACTTCTGAAGAAGCCTCAAAAGAGATGGAGAAGAAAAATTTGGATTTGCTCAGTGATAAAGTTAGCTCACTTGAGACTGAAAATGAAGAACTGAAAAATTCCAGACAAACTTTGGAAGAAACTGTATCAGCACAAAGCAAAAATATAAATTCACTTGAGAATGAAAACGAGGAACTGACAAATTCTAGAAAATCTTTGGAAGAAACTGTCACAGCACAGAATGAAAGCATAATTTCTTTTAAGAGTGAAATTGAAGAACTAAGAAATTCCAAACAAGCTTTGGAAGAAACTGTGGCATCACAAAACAAAAGGATAAGTTTGCTTGAAGCTGATTTTGAGGAACTGAAAAATTCCAGCAAAGGTTTGGAAGAAACTGTAGCAGCACAAACTGTAGAGATAAGTACACTTGAGAAGACTGTTGTTACACTCAGGGCTAATGAGCAAGCATTGAAAGAAGAAAGCCTGCTTTCCCAGAATGAAGAAGTAAAGTCGCTTCAAGGAATAATCAATCAACTACGATCTTCAGAACAAGTTTTGAAAGAAACTAACACCTCCCAAAAGGAGGATTTAGAGTTACTTCAGTTTGAGAATAGTCGATTAAAAACTTCAGAAGAAACTTTCAAAGAAAAGTGTGCATCACAAAGTGAAGAAGTAAGCTCACTACAGGCTGCCATTGATGAATTGAGAAGTTCAGAACAGGCTTTGAAAGATAAGAATGTGTTGCAAAGTGAAGAGTTAAGTTTAGTACAAGCTGCTGTTGATGAATTGAGAAATTCAGATCAGGCTTTGAAAGATAAATATGTGTCACAAAGTGAAGAGTTAAGTTTGCTACAAGCTGCCGCTGATAAATTGAGAAGTTCAGAACAGGCTTTGAAAGATAAGAATGCATCACAAAGTGAAGAGCTAAGTTTACTACAGACTGCTATTGATGAATTGAGAAGTTCAGAGCAGACTTTGAAAGATAAGAACTTGTCTCAAAGTGAAGAGCTAAGTTTACTACAGGCTGCTATTGATGAATTGAGAAGTTCAGAGCAGACTTTGAAAGATAAGAACTGGTCTCAAAGTGAAGAGCTAAGTTTACTACAGGCTGCTGTTGATGAATTGAGAAGTTCAGAACAGGCTTTGAAAGATAAGAATGCATCACAAAGTGAAGAGCTAAGTTTACTACAGACTGCCATCGATGAATTGAGAAATTCAGAGCAGGCTTTAAGGGAAACCATTGTGTCACAAAGTGAGGAGGTGAAATCACTTCAGGCCCTAAATGATAAGCTAAAAACGTCAGAGAAAGTTTCAAAGGAAACACACGATCAAGAATTTGCTTTGCAAAAGGAAGAAATAAGATTGCTTCAAGAAACCGTGGATAAGAACAGAATTTTAGAACAGGCGCTGAAACAGAAATTGCAAGATTTTGAACAGAAATGTCTTGTTCCTGTGACCCAAACTGACAGTGGTGACAAAGACATTTCAATTGGGCTGATGGGAGTCGACCCGTTAAACGAAGAGTCACTCATAGCAAAGCAGGGACCAGTCGAGAGTTCATCAATCATATTGCAGAACACAGGCTTAAAAAATGAAACAATGGCTGTGAGCGTTTCTGATAACACTGATGGCTCCTTCAAGAACTCAGACTTACTAGGAATGTCTCCAGTTACTTTGAAGCACCCGTTCGAAAGAGATTTATGTCCTTCTCTGGATAATGTCCAAAAATACACAAAGAAAAATCAGCAAAAGGTGAGTTTAAGCGAAACCTCTGCATACACTGCAATATTAGATTTGTTGGTAGTTAAATCGATGGAATTGAAATACACATACCGGTAGTTAGCAAATTTAATTGTAGAGCCCATCCAGTGGAATCTTTTTCCAAAGTTGACAATTGACACCAAACTCATGGTTCATTATGTAGCTCCATTACAAACCGTTTTCATGTCGATTACAGTTTTACGTTCTACATGAGTTTTGCATGAATGAGACAGGAACTGGTTTACTGTTTTTACCTAGGAACTGGTTTAATGTGTTTTCTAGGGATCTGGTTTACTGTTTTACTAAGGATTCAGTTCAAACATCTAAACGGTATTGTTTAGAGAAGTTTAGCAGACAACTGTATTCTCTTGTGTGTGCAGTTTCAGCTTCAACTTGAACATCAGGTCAAAACCGGGGAAGAAGAAATTATAAATGCATACAGAGAAAAAGGTACTTTTTATTTTTTAAAAACCTTTCTACATCTCTGATGTATCATGTATGTATGCATGAATGTGTCTGCCTATTTAAACAGTACCTATTAGAAACCTCAGAAGGACACTGATGTTTCTTATATAACATCATCTTCTGTTGTGCTGATGAATATTTTGTTTTTGCATTTGGTTTAAATTAGATATTGACTGGCCTAGTGAATGAGACTCGGCAGAGGTGTAATTGAATCAATTTTACCCCATCTGGCCAGTAAACCATTAGGTTTGTTGATGTGAAGCTGACAAGTACAATGACGTTAAGACGAATCAAGTCGTCAGTACTTGGGTTTATTTTGAAATAAATAATGATTTTTTTGCAATATTTAAATAAAATGGACGGGGTGAAACACTTGTTTAGATGAGTTAGATTGCCCCATGTGCTGCAGTGTAGTGGGGTACATAAAAGTCATGATTTAAAGTGTCTTATACATCATCATCATCGTCTGGGGCATGCTACTTTCTGGAACGTTGCCATTTCCACAACAGCCAGCCGTCTATGTTCTGGGTTCGTCTCCAGGTCATGTGCAACCCACAGTTCAGAGGGCACAGGTTGGCTTCCACTGTTTTTGTCCACTTGCCTACATACAAATATTGTAATCTTGAATGTGGGAATGTGCCTGAGTTCTATTTTGCTTTTATTTTCTATTGTTTCACAGGCCAATTACTTGTTGAAGCACCAGACCAGCAACTGACAGCCTCCTCTAAGCCTTTGCTGTCTTCAGAAATCGAAAGCTATTCCCAGTTTGAGGAAGAACCTTTCCAAAGGGAACAGACTGTGGAACATCTGCAGGGAATCTGCACAAAGCAGGAGAAGAGAATTAAGGATCTCGAAGGTGAAGTGGTAACTGCCGTGGAAAATTACACGGCTGTTCATGAAAAGTTAAGCAAGTTGGAGCAAGAGAAGGTTGAAGCGCCTGCCAAAACACAGGAGTCCACAAACGTGGATTCAGTGGAAATGATTACCGTTGGCATTAACGTTAATCGTGAAGCAGATGCTAAGATGGGATCAGATACATCAGAGCATCACAGCTTGCTTCAAAGCATACGTCATCAGTATGAAAATGAATTTGATCAAGTAAGAACTAACTGTGATCATGAAATAGAAACTATAAAACAGGAAAGAGACAGTTCTGCAAAATTCTACGAAACAAGAATAGCTGACTTGGAACAGGCTGGACTGATGCTTCAGGAAGACTTGACGATATTGATGGAGAAAGTAAATGCTACGACAAAACGCTGCACACTTGCAGAAAAAGCTGCAGAACATTATAAGCTGCTGGCGCTAGAGAATGCAAATACAGATTTAAAATCCCAGTTCAGGCTGGACGTGGAGCTGGAAACAAAGCAGAAAGAAGAGGAAATTGTTCAACAAAGGAATGAATTAGAAGAGAACATAACCGAAGCAGAAATATTCACTGAAGAGAAACGGAAGCAAACGGCTAAAGGAAAACAATTACAGGAAAGGCTTTTGACAAAAGGAGATGAGACCAAAATGTTGATCTTTGTTCCATCTGCTGAGAATGTTGAAGAACAAAGTTGGGGTGGAAAATGTAAAGGTACAGGGACATTGGATTCTTCAGTGGAGAGTGCTAATGCTAAACTTGGCTCAGAGAGCCGTGAAGCAGAATTCTCCGCAGAATTCTACGAAGCCAGAATTGCTGACTTGGAGCAGACCGGTGCAATGCTCCAGGAGGACTTGACGATATTAATGGAGAAGTTAAATGCCATGACAGACCGTTACTCCCAGTCAGAAAAAGCTGTGGAACATTATAAACAGTTGGTTGAGGGTCTAGGAGAGAAGGATGTAAGATCTCAATGCCAAGAAGACTTGGAAACAGAACTGAAACAGAGGGAGGGGGAAATTGAACAGCTAAAGAAAGAACTAGAGAAGCAGAGAACAGAATCACAAAATCTTAGCGAAAAGTTAATGCAGGCTGTAGAGAAAGAAAAATTGACAAGGAGACTTCAAACACACCTAGAGGAATTTGAGAAGTGTGGTGCTGCTACGGTTGGTGGTTTAGAACAATGGCTCGACGTGAACAGTGATAGAACGAGTGCAGGTGATGTGAGCAGAACATCGAGGGAGAATGTCCATGTGGAACATTTCAAGGGCGATGTTGAAAGTGTTCCAGGACAACATGAAGTGCCTGATGTTATGGAGCGCCAGTTGAATTTACTTCCGGTTCCTTTGCAGCCAGTTCTGGTGGATCAGTCTGGTGGTGAATTAGGAAAGACCAAATCCAGTTCTCAGTTGGAAGAGGTTCCGGTTTCTTTGAAAGAGCACTACGAGAAAGAATTCAAGAAATTAAAATCAGACTTCAAGGTAGGCCTACTGATTTCCTTTTGCTTTTAGTTGACTATCTAGTTTTGACTGCTTTCACACATGTCAGTGGGTGAACCACAAAAATGGAATGAGAATGGAGAAACTCTTTATTCAGTGCTTAGTACACATCGTGTTATCGAGATCTAATTAAGCATCACATTGTTCTAATTGAATTTTTATCGGGACATTAATTTGTTCAGAAGGCTCTTACAAGTATTTCTACGTTATGAAACTCGTTAACTTAATGAATGACTTAATGTAGAGAGTCTGAATCCTGTTTATATTATACAGTTTGCAATGAATTATCACGTAATTTAAGATCATTCAATTTCTCATGTAAGACATTTTTAATTGTTTGGTTGAGTTATTTTACTAGTTTGCTTTATTGTGATCATAATTTCTCATGTAGAGTAATTGTATTAGGATATGATATTTGGAATTGTGATTTCCTGCTGTTAAGAACTGAAATAGCATGCTTAGTAAGTCTCAGCCCAAAAGGTTTGTTGATTATTGTGAAGACTGCGGTTATGACATGATAAGTGACCATGATTGGTTAATGTTGTTTTAGTCGGAACTCAGGCAACATGCAATTGAAAATAACCAGTTGAAAGAACTTCAAAAGGAACTTTTGCGTGAGGTAAACCTCTACACTGGAATGTGAAAACTTAACAGATTTGGCCTTTCATGGATATTTAAACTGGACAAAGAAGCTAGGAGAATAGAGGATCTTCCAATCATTCTACTAGCATTGATTCAGTCCAAGACCTAAGAAACTACTTCAGTTAGATAAACCTAAACTATGTGTGGATGGAAGGTCTTTGATGATGATGATGATGATGATGATGATGATGATGATGATGATGATGATGATGATGATGATGATGATGATGATGATGATGATGAGATGATGATGATGATGATGATGATGATGATGATGATGAGTTCTCTGCCTCCATTGGCTTTGGCTTTATGCCACCCATGAGATGAGTGAGGTGGTTTCCCTTTGCCTTCCTCACAGACAAAATTTTGTGTGAGCAACTTGTCCAAGGGTCGCTATGTACTGGCTTGAGGTAGATTCGAACCTGCAACCCTCTGATTACAAGACACAGAATATACCACTACGCCACCGTGTCCTACAAAGTCTTTAGACAGGTGTAAAGTATATGTGAAAGTCATTTTTTATACTGTCTGATGATGACAGTGTTTTTTTTATTAAGTCCATAGTTCACAAATAGGAAATTGAAGATGTACACATGGATGCGGATGGCTCTTGATAATGTTTTGGTTCATAGGAAGTGAGGAAGGATGCTTTGAAAAGATGCTTTATTAGAAGAAAGCAAAGCAAACTGTGTTTTTGTTTCAGGTGGAAGTCCTCAAGTCGTCCATTCAAATGCCGACGGGTAGTGATGTGAAGCTATATGTGACAGAACCAACGGAGCTTGAAGTAAGAAAGGATGATAACCACTACTGACTGATTAATTAACGATGATAAGTTGTCGGTGATGACTATGATGATGTTGATGATAATTGTTGTAGATGGTGATGGTGGTAAGGATGATCATGACAGCTGTCATTAATCATGATGAAGATGGTGGTGGTGGTCATGATCATGATGATGATCATGATACAGATGATCATTGTTGATGATGATGACAATTTCATCATGCTAGTAATGACTATTGACAATGATGAATAAAATGATGATGATGAACAGCGTAGTGGCATGTCCCTGTAAATATGTTCAAAACCTGACAGCATAAAATTCACTTTTAGTCAATGGCAATAGGTAAGACCTTCATGACAATTGTCTTCATGACAATTAGGTGTGTAGGAAATACATTTTGGGATGAAAGTTGTATTGAATAAAAGCTAATATGTGAAGCTCAAGTTGGAAAGACCTCAAAAGTAAGAAATTTTATGATATTTTTATAGTTTCTTAATGTAATTATTTTTGCAGTACCTGCGCAATATTCTCTTCAAGTACATGCTTGGCTTGGAAACAAAGGTAATTAACTAATCAGTCTCAGTTCTGAATTATTTGTGGATTAGCATTGTTTACATTCTAAAGAATCTTCTTTTTTTCATTTGCCAGTGGTTTATGAAGTTAGAAGGAAAATTTACACAGATATAGATTGTTTATTCACAAACCACACTTTAATTATTAGTTTTAATAATCACCAATAGTCATCCAATAGTGCCTTAAATTTTTTTTAGGTGTTTAAAAGGTACTTTATAGGTATTCTTGTATATACCTACATACTTACATGCATTGTCATTAGCATACTCATTAAGATGTTGTATTATGATTTTACCATTATTTCGATAAGCACAGTATGATCAAGTCGTCTGGCAGTATAAATATTAAAATTTTGATAAATTTAATGATGTTCCTGCAAATAAATATAAAAATGTGTTTGAATCATTGCCTGAATAATGTTGTCTTAATCATTGTGAGGCTGTCGTGTTCTTTGGTACTGCTTCATGTCCTTCATCATTATCGTTGTGTTTGTATTTTTCTAGACGTTAGCCAAAGTCATCTGCACTGTTGTAAAATTCTCTGCCGATCAGACGCGAAAAGTTTTAGAGCGAGAAGAATCCAGGAATAAAGTTAGTTACAAACATATTAGACATCTTTTTATGTTTAACATTTAAACAAAGCATCTACAATGCAACATACAGCATTATGATTTCTTTTACCTTTTCTATCTTTATGAAGCACAGTAGCTGATTGGGAGGTCAGAGCTCTCAGCAGGAATACAGAGAGAGTGCTCTTTCTGGACTCTCTCTGGCAACCAGACTTGGATCTCCACTGGACAGTGATTTCTGGACAATCCCTGTGGTATGATGCAGTGCTCGTGAATAAGCTGATGCCCTGCACTGAGCTTTAGAGTAACGTTTTAGAAATGTGGAGTTTATAATATTATTACAAGTGTGGTTTTGATCCCTAGACCATTTTTGAAGAAGTCCCTCACACACGACTGCTCTGATTCAGGTTCACTGATCTTCTGTGCATATTAAATAGAAGAATAATGATGATGATGATGTTGGTAATGATAATACCAATAATAAGAATAATTCATAGGTGGTGATGTTAGCGTTTGGTCGTAATTGATAAGTAATAGACATTCACCAGAAAGTCATTATAATGCTTTCTGTGGAAGTCATATCAAGTGTATATCCAGCCACACATACTATGTCTTTTGGAGTTGTTCAGAAGAACTCTCCAGCCTTCTGATCTCATGTCTCGTGCTACAACAGCTGTTTTTGCAACATTTCAGATTTTCTTCACCGAGCCCCGGTAGCATCCATATCAGACCTACAGACCACAGTCGATCAGACATTGCTCCAAAGTATTTCATTTCCTCAACAGAATGTCAGCATTCTGATGGATTTATGGAAACTGAAGTCTGAAGACAATCCAGAATACAGTTAGGACTCGTTAACATGAAATCATCATGGTACATGCCTTATGAGACAAAGTAAAGTTACTGTAAACTAGGCCAAATGTAAAACATCCCGTTTTGAAAATGTTTAAGAAAGAGTCAGCACTTAATAATACACTGCAGTTCTTGTGTGATGCGTTGACCAATGCGGCGTATTAAATTAATAGCCTTGGGGGACATAATACCAGTTTATATTAATCAGAATGTATTTAATACACTGCAGTTCTTGTGTGATGCGATAACCAAAATGGCATGTTAAATTAATAGCCTTGGGGGACATAATACCAGTTTATATTAATCAGAATGTATTTAATACACTGCAGTTCTTGTGTGATGCGATAACCAAAATGGCATGTTAAATTAATAGCTTTGGGGGACATAATACCAGTTTATATTAATCAGAATGTATTTAATACACTGCAGTTCTTGTGTGATGCGATAACCAATACGGCATGTTAAATTAATAGCTTTGGGGGACATAATACCACTTTATATTAATCAGAATGTATTTAATACACTGCAGTTCTTGTGTGATGCGATAACCAAAATGGCATGTTAAATTAATAGCTTTGGGGGACATATATACTACTTTATATTAAGCAGAATGGCGCATTAACCGGGAGCACAAAAGCGAGTCTACACTGTAGTTGGTCATAAGTGCTGATATCTTCAGGTAGTTGGATGTGAACAGCGACTTGAGGTTCATTTTCTACCGTCACTGCTTCTTATTCGGATGCCTTGCGTTATGTAAACTGGTGCTGTAGGCTTAACAATTATTTTCGTAGCATGCTTATGCATTTGTTTAACTCGCCGAATTCCTATTCTTCTACTTAGTTCATCTTTACATGTAGACATTTGTATTGTGCTAAGATGTAAAACGTTATTCTAACTCGGATTCAGGCATCAGAGATGGTCATGAATGTAAGCTGTCTTGCTGGCTCTGCTCCCCACTATCTTAGGCCATATTGCGCCTCTGATTGGTGTTCACTGTGAGAGGCGCTTTATAAATTTATAGATACAATTGTACCCCAGTATCTTCTCTGCCCAGTCGCTCCTCCCTTCGGTCCTCGGCCTGTGGTCACTTGGTTGTTCTGCGGGTGCGTACTTCTACGAACCAGTCTAGGAGTTTCGCTATTGTGGGTCCTACTAGCTGGAACCGATTGCCTCAGTCCCTCCGGGCTGACCTATTTTCTATTTCTTTTGACCAGTTCCGCAAGCACCTGAAAACCTCTCTCTTTATCAGTGAAGACACTGGCCCAGGTTGGGAGCGCCTCTGGTATTGAGTTCTGAGTAGGCGCTATATAAATATTCTATTACGATTAAGCTCATTGCTCCTTCAGTGCCCCGCGACAGGTCGGGATGGAATTATTGAGGTGGATCGAACCAGGTTCAATTCTAAATCAAGCATTCATGTAATGGTTCTGAAGCTGATTCTTGTACACCAGAAACTACTTATAATGTGAAGCATTATGTCCCATTATGACAAGAATTCTGGTGTGACGTGTTTTAAGACATTGATCCCAACTTTAGTTCAGCTTTATAGAAAATTACCTCAGTATATCATGACCTTGTTATAAAGCCTGGATGTGTTTTCCTAAGACAGTGTTATGATGTTATATTTAGTTTCTGGTGTACTTCTTTGTTTAAATTTAAAAAAATCAAGTATAAGCCAGATAAATGTTCATTTATTCTTCATTATATTTTCATACAGCTGACAGTTTTTGACTGAAGAACAAAAACCTTTGTAAACTTTGTGCATAACAATTAAGTCTATCAGCTGCCGTTCCCATGTTTGCATTGAGCCCTGTATTAGTTCTGAAGATAGTTGTATTTGCAACTTTGTGCAAATTATGCACTATTAAAGCAATGCATGACGTGGCTTGAATGTCATTGGCATGTGTGTCATGTGTACCTTACAGTAGCCTCTTAAAGGTATCCTCACTAGCATAAGAAGAAGAGCAGTACATTAAACTACCTCTAAGGCAGCCATTGGTATGAATGGTTAATGACTTCATTTTCTTAGCCTCGGCATATGAGTTTGGGTGAACAGTCCTCTCCCTTGCCATCTCATCTTCCCACCGACAGCGTACATATGATCAGTGTACATAGGGGGGGTCCGGTGGCGCGTTGGATAACATCTGGCGATGCCGAGTACTTTCGAGCCCGTTAGGGCGGATTTGCTTTGTAGGCTGCTATTAGCGCCGTATGTCTGTTCTGTTAGTAGTTAACTAGTTAAGATTGTTTCAATTGCATAACATGTAAATGTACAGCGTTTGTCAGGCGCTAAATTAAAGAAAAGATATTATTATTATTATTATTACATACTCATTATAGCGGATTTGGCTAGGGGGTACAGGTGGAGCAGAATTCGAAAGAAATATCTGCCCTGGTGTGGATTTGAACCCTGACCTTGCGGTTGACAGTCCTGGATGCTAACCACTACACTATCCCGCATCCCCGCTAGCATAAATGAAGTTGGAAAACAACCAGCCGGAACAATGTATCAGCCAACAGTTTCTTAGCCATTATTAAACGTTGCCTAATTCATAAGAAAACACAAGTTTTTATGATTCTTCAATAAATTAAGCACAATTTCTTAAATTTCTGTGGAAGACTGTGAAATTTAATGTGTACTGACTTTTGACAGATTTTTATATATCCCAAACAAAACTGTCACTGTTTGCTGTAGAATTTTACTTGTTTCGATCTAGCCATGTATTTCTGAATATTATTAAAGAATTGGAAACCTGTTATGAATTGCACAATTCATAAATTTTATAGACAATTGATCAATCAGGTTGATTGCCTTTGATTAATAGCTCTAATTAATTAAATTATTTGTAATATCATCCTGCCCCTGAGTTTCGTGTGTGTTCGTTTTATTGATTTACATTTTTATGCTGATATTGTTTTTTTAGTAAATTGTTCATTTGTGTTTGTTAATAGTTCTAAAAATTATTTTTGAAATAAAATATTACTACTATACTTTATCGTACTACTACTACCACCAGTGTCCACCACCACTACTGCTGCAGCTATTACTACTACTACCAGAGTCTAAAATATTGCTTTCTGACACAAAGAGTGCAGTTCATATTGTCAGATGTGCATTTGACTTGTCGGGAATGTGGATTGTGCAGTGTATATTATGAAATTTTGAGGGATGTGTTCCGCTGCAATCTCTGACACATTCTATAAGCACTTGAAAACTGTTCTTTTTAACCGTGCTGGAGTCGGGAGCACCTCCGAGTAGTTTTCTTGAAGAGGTACTATATAAATACTTGAATGATTGAATGAAAATACTTGAATGAATTAAATTTTACGTAACTGTTCAACTACAGTTTGATAATTTTAGAAAGTGTACAGTTTGGAACTGATCCAAACATATCCAGCCTTTCCACTTTGACCTTGCGACTGTCGGAGTCTTGTTGTTGCTTTTGTTGTCTATTGTTTTACCTGCAATTGTTATTGTTATTATTATCTGGTTTGTGACTCAAAAATGTACCAGTGACTAATTGAAGTGAATTGCATTTCTGACTTTAGTACTGTATTCCATCGTCCACTTCTAGCCAATTTAGGTTTTACGAATAAGGTGATCGCGTGGGTCATATATATGTATGCACGGATCATTCTGAGTGTATAGTTTGTGGTTTGATGGCAACTGTGGGATTTCCTTTGAAGGAAAGTTACACTATGTGAGCTGTAAGTCTGTTTGAAAATAAATTTTTAAACTGTGTGAGATGCGATATTGTTCTAACCATCATAAGATAGTTATAATCTGTGTTTTGTTATTATGTGGGCTTAATACTACAGCATGTTATCCTTTAATACTGATAATGTGGGTGGGTGTGTGCATACATTTTGTATTGTACCTAAAGTTTCACTCTAAATTTACACAAGGTATATGCATGACGTATGTTATTATGCACATACTGATAGATATATAACTGTGCGCTTATCTTTTTATTCATGCATATTATTGTGATGTATATATATATATATATATATGTATATATATATATATATATATATATATATATATATATATATATATATATATAATCTGTCAACAAAATATAAAGGAAAGATACAAACAATTATCTTCTACATGTTTTCCTTGTTTTATATACAGTGAAAGTCTAGTTCTGTATCACTTACCCCATCTGTTAACATCTGCCAAATGAGGGAGTTCCCAAAGAATAAGAAAAACTTGGTCCAGATTATGAGGTAGTGCTACAACCATTTAACCAATATGTGGATCAGTATGCTGGACAATATATGAAAACAAGATGAGAACAGAATTCTCGCAGCAGAAATGAGTTGGCTATGGGAAATTCCAGGAATTTGAAGACTGCAGAAAGTTAGCAAGAAATAATTCCTAGATCTCCGAAAAATTCTTAGGCCTAGATCTCCAAATAATTCTTAGGCCTAGATCTCCAAATAATTCTTAGGCCTAGATCTCCAAATAATTCTTAGGCCTAGATGTCCAAATAATTCTTTGGCCTAGATCTCCAAATAATTCTTAGGCCTAGATCTCCAAATAATTCTTAGGCCTAGATGTCCAAATAATTCTTTGGCCTAGATCTCCAAATAATTCTTAGGCCTAGATCTCCAAATAATTCTTAGGCCTAGATGTCCAAATAATTCTTAGGCCTAGATCTCCAAATAATTCTTAGGCCTAGATGTCCAAATAATTCTTAGGCCTAGATCTCCAAATAATTCTTAGGCCTAGATGTCCAAATAATTCTTTGGCCTAGATCTCCAAATAATTCTTAGGCCTAGATCTCCAAATAATTCTTAGGCCTAGATCTCCAAATAATTCTTAGGCCTAGATGTCCAAATAATTCTTAGGCCTAGATCTCCAAATAATTCTTAGGCCTAGATCTCCAAATAATTCTTAGGCCTAGATGTCCAAATAATTCTTTGGCCTAGATCTCCAAATAATTCTTAGGCCTAGATCTCCAAATAATTCTTAGGCCTAGATCTCCAAATAATTCTTAGGCCTAGATCTCCAAATAATTCTTAGGCCTAGATCTCCAAATAATTCTTAGGCCTAGATCTCCAAATAATTCTTAGGCCTAGATCTCCAAATAATTCTTAGGCCTAGAGCCCTAGATGTCCAAATAATTCTTAGACCTAGATCTCCAAATAATTCTTAGGCTTAGATTTCCAAATAATTTCTAGATCTCCAAAAAAATAATCATTGTGGCAGAGACGTCGTTTGGTGAAGACATCGATGATTTGGCCATGTGGACAGAAAGTCAATCGAATCCCATGCGATGTATTAAGAACAAGAAGATTCCAAGGAAAGGGGAACAAAGGAAGGCGAACAATGCGCTGGATAGACAAGGTAAACGAAAACGTAACAGGACTGGAGACAATTCATTGGCACCCATCGCCGCCAAGTGTTTGGCATCGGGAACTGATGATGACGATGGTGACAAATTACTAGGCCCAACCACGAGCTTCTTTAAGTCTCAAGAGATCTGATAGACCTGAGCAGTTCGGGAGAAAAGTAACTATAGCCTCCCGTACGTTCCATACGGAAAACTTGAATCAGAGGCACACATATATAAGGATTAGAAGAGGATGGAGGAGAGTCACTGCTCGTACTCTGGTAGTGAGTCAACGCTCAATGGACAAAGGAAACGAATCGACTGTCTGCAGGCACGTAGCGAGACTTAAATTCAAGAGGAGGCAACTTCACAGACCATTGGCAAAATCCTGGTCATTGGGGTTATTAGTCAATCGAAGTTCCAGAATATACAAAAAGCAAGAGGAGGCAACTGGGAAGAGCCGATTGGCATTTTTCCGATTTTCGATACCGACTAGTTGGCCTGTTTTTTCGATTCCGATCGATTCCGATTCTGATTCGATTAATCGGCAATAGTTCCTTCTCTAATGATGACATTGTTGCATATAATTATATACACACAAATAAATATGTGGGCCTACATATAGGCCTACAGGCCTACATATGCCCACTTTTCAGTGATCGTAATATATAGGCCTATATAATATAGCCTAGGCCTATAGCGCATAATACAGGCTATGGCGCATAACCAGCTTAATTAACTTTAGTTTACTTTATAATTATTACTGCTACTTTTAAAGACTCCCAGACCGAAAACTTTACGGGGTATAGTTATTGTTATTATTACTACTATTACTATCACACGAAATATAGCGCAACAGAAATTATTTCATTTTATTAAGAGATTTTCAACTTTTTCTGGCGATGACGTGATTTCCGTTTCCGCCCGCCTCATTGTTGATGACGTCATCGTCTGTCTACTTTTTCTAAGGGCTGGATGGTGGATCTGACCTGGATCTGACGATCGCAGCAATTTTTGCAATTTTTGCTATAGTTTGCGAATTTTTTGCTGCATTTGTGCTTGATAACTGAGATCAGGTTGGTCAATTAAGTATTGCAGGCTGTCTGTTCTGTTAGTAGTTAAGATTTATGTCTTCTGTCATTTGTGTTCTTGTGAATTGTTTAAATTGCATAATTGTACATCTGAATCTCGGTTGCGGTTTGTCAACCGCATTGTTTCAATAAACGAAAATAATTATTATTATCATGTTTCATAGGTTACGTGTCCTTTACATGAGGCCCTTTGTGGATACGTCGACGCAGGATACGGGTATTTCGTCGAGTTCGACCGATGGACGAGGCTGCGACCGACCGTCCAGCGCTGCCTCCGGAAGTTCATCTTCGCCAGGAACAGGTAGGGCCTATCGGTAATCCCGTAGCTACGTTATTTCATATGGTCAATTTAAATTGGAAGCTGGATTGATGAAAAAATTGTTTCCTTAAATGGAAGTGGAATTGATTAAACCATTTCTGTGTTTAAATAGAAGCTGGATTGATCGAAATAATTTTTTCCCGTAGGCCTATAGAAGCTTAGAAAACTAAGTTTTTGATTCAATAGAAGCTGGATTGATGAAAAATTGTTTCCGTAAGTAGAAGCTGAATCCATGAGAATAGGTCTTTTCTTAAATAAAAGTTTCACTGATGAAAAAAATGTGTTTTTGCTTAAATAGAATTGGTATTTTTTTCATTAAATGGAAGGTGGATTGAAGAAAAAATGTTCTCGATGAAATGGAAGCTGGATTGATGGCAGTGCATATTTTAGCGGATTTGGACTACTGGGATAAAGTCTGCCACGAGCCCACGACTGTACTTACAATGTAAACTAACATTGAAAAGTAAAGTTTTACCTGTGACAAATCACCAAAACGACTGGGACAAACCATAAAACTACTGGGGCAAATCCTAAAACTACTGGGACAATTAAATTGTCCCAGTACTGTAGTTTAAAATATGCACTGATTGATGGTAGTTATCATGGAAATAGGTAGACTGCTTATTTACCAACGTCAAGTGCGGCTTTGAAGACATTAAAATAATTATTTTACCAACCTAAACTTCGATTAATCGATTAAATTCGATTACTTTGATATCTGTTACGTAAAGCTTGGAAGACTATTTAAAATCTAGTCAGGGTCACTTACTACATTCCATCTACAAAAAATTCAACCATTCCACATGCTGACAGCGATACGTCAGCGATGTGTTTGGACCACAGTAAGCGAACTGTTTATTGCAATCAAGACAGTTCACGAAATTTCATAATGTTTTGAAAAAGGCTAAAATTGCTTCTGAAAAGCTGTAGGCCTACTATGCCAATAGGTTATCTGAATGTGAAAATGACCTGAGAAAAACTTGGAGAAATATAAGGTCATTGTTAAATTGTGGTAACAACTTCTTACTTCTGAGGTCTTTACCTTTAGCGATGTGAGTACTTCTGACAAGTCCGAGGTTGCTAACAGGTTTAATGATTATTTTGTGAACATTGGTTTTACCTTGGATGATGTCGCCCATGGAAACGCTCTGGATGATGTCGCCTATGGAGAGGCGCTGTATGCTGTTGCCTATGGAGAGGCTATGAAGACGCCAATTTAATGTCGCTGTATGATGTCGCCTATGGAGAGGCAATGTATGCAGTCGCCTATGGAAAGGCTCTGGATGATGTCGCCTATGGAGAGGCTCTGGATGATGTCGCCTATGGAAAGGCTCTCGATTATGTCGCCCATGGAGAGGCTGTGGAATTTGGATGATGTCGCTTATGGAGAGGCGCTATATGCTGCAGTCGCCTATGGAGAGGGTCTGTATGCTGTTGCCTATGGAGAGGCGCTGCATACAGTCACCTATGGAAAGGCTCTGGATGATGTCGCCTATGGAAAGGCTCTGGATGATGTCGCCCATGGAGAGGCTCTGGATGATGTCGCCTATGGAGAGGGTCTGTATGCTGTTGCCTATGGAGAGGCGCGGTAGCTGCATACAGTCACCTATGGAAAGGCTCTTGATGATGTCGCCCATGGAGAGGCTGTGGATGATGTCGCCTATGGAGAGGGTCTGTATGCTGTTGCCTATGGAGAGGCGCTGCATACAGTCACCTATGGAAAGGTTTCTGGATGATGTCGCCTATGGAAAGGCTCTGTGGATGATGTCGCCTATGGAGAGGGTCTGTATGTTGTTGCCTATGGAGAGGCGCTGCATACAGTCACCTATGGAAAGGCTCTGGATGATGTCGCCTATGGAAAGGCTCTGGATGATGTCGCCCATGGAGAGGCTCTGGATGATGTCGCGTATGGAGAGGGTCTGTATGCTGTTGCTTATGGAGAGGCGCTGCATACAGTCACCTATGGAAAGGCTTCTGGATGATGTCACCTATGGAAAGGCTCTGATGATGTCGCCTATGGAGAGGCTCTGGATGATGTCGCTTATGGAGAGGCTCTGGATGCTGTCATTGTCACGGTGGTGCATAACGGATGGCCAACTTAGACGATGGTCAGCAGCGGACGCCTAACAAGAAACGGAGCTCGTGGTCTAGTTGCAACAACCGATGAGCCAGGGTTGCTAACGGGGCCTAAATAACACCTCCACCGACCACTTCGGTCAAAGCGCAAGAGCGTGACCGACTCACCTGATCGTTGTCAACAACATATAGCCGTGGGGCTGCTACCGTTACGACACAATGCATGGACTGAAAGGTGAGGTCGTGACCCCTACACCAGAACGACGTCAACTGCTGCCGAAGCCTCTATACGCCTCTCTGCGATGACCCAATCAACAACCTAACGAAAACTTAAAAACATCATATGACCGAGTCATAATTATAACGCAGAAGCCTGAACGTACTCATTTTACAGCACGCCTGGGTGATGATCGCGACAGTGCCTTGACCGAGACTCAAGCAACGCCATTGCGGAATCGTGCGTAGACGCTTAGCAATAGCGACGCTTAATCCACGGGATCGAGCTGAAAGACAACGCCTGGATTGATATGCACTGCGACGCCTTGGTACGACATTCCAGACATGTTGCTGCAGATCCCAGCTTCAGAGTAGATTGACAGAGATTGATATTTAAGATACATTTTATGATGTTAGAGACATGCGATCCGCTGGATCGGATTGATCGAACAGCAATCGTAGATCAATCAATCAATCAATCAATTTTCGTTTATTCCGAACACCAGGCTGACAGAACGCAGCTTGTTACATTAGATGACTAGATTTAGGGGACTGGAGATAGACTATGTACGACAGATACTCCGCCTCAAAAGGAACGATTACTAAGAGCGGACAAGATTGACTTCTTTTATTAACTCTTTCAACCGAATATCAACTGACTTTTATATTTATCACTGTATTTTTACTAATAATTATAATCTAATAAATTTAATACCTCATTTCGAATCGTTTTCAGATTCGTTCTACTATGGTTCTAGTCCTTCATACGTCAATTAAACCATTATCGCGCCAAGTCTTTTATTGGCAACCCTATATCAGAGAGGAGGTCTAGGCCTATATTTCCATTTCATTTCATTTAATTTCATTTCAGATATTTATATAGCGCCCCTTCAAGATTTCTACTCAGAGGCGCTCCCGACCACAGCGCGGACACTGAATCGGAGTTTCACGCCGAAGCGCATGAGCAATTGCGAGTGAAGGACTTGCCCAGGGTCCCTACGCGGTGGCTTGAGGTAGATTCGAACCCGCAACCCTCCGGCTGCAAGGCACCAAATATACTATATAGTTATTATCATAGAGTCTAAATGCTTCACCGGCTACCCACAAAAACACAGCTCCAGTGGAAGGTCGTCCCAAATGGTCGGGCCCCTTACACAGAAAGCCCGGCATTGCATGGTGAAAGTTCATGCAAAGGGGACAGGCAAGTCGCCATGGACTGAAGAAGGCAAGGCCAAAGAAAGGCAGCTACCCTCAGAGGGGTTCACTCCGTTGTCATTTAAGTGACACGGTCTGATTGCAGAGACCATGCAGAACGTAGAGATCGGCGGCCACTGCAGGCCGTAGCAGGACAGCAGAGCTCCCGAAGAAGGCAAGGCCAAAGTAAAAGGTAGCTACCCTTCCGATCTTCGCCAGGTATTCACAATTCAACAGCCTCGATAAACCTGCTCCTTTCCGGCGCCGCCCCAACAGTACATCGCCTACCTGTCAAGTCTTAAACATTTGAGATTCATTCAGCTGTAGCAAGGCAGTCAGCGTACATGTACTTTGAATAGGCCTATTGCCGAGTCTGGGAGCACAGCATTGGACCAGAGAGACTACAGACCAGAGCCTCTGAGCCATCAAATGCCTAGTTTTGAGAACACAATACGAAGGACCAGCGAGTCTGTAAAGCACACCGTACACTGGCTACTTCCCGAGGAAGAAATAAATCTAAGTGCCAAGACAAGTTATTCAGCACGTTCCTGAGTGAAGTCACAACCAAAACATCCCCTATTTGATTCAGAAACCGGCTCAACTGCTACCGATTTCGTTTCAGAGGGGTTCACTCCGTTGTCATTTAAGTGACACGGTCTGATTGCACATAGCCAGAAGTTAAGTGTACCTACCGTACTTGGGGGAGGGCACATCATAACATTCCCTGTTTAATTCAAAGACTAAGTGCAGCAGCTCTATTTCAAGGTCTCCAAGACAGCCTAAGACTATAGACGGCTAGAAATCTAGCAGATCTGCAACCGAATAGGAAGGCTTCCAGACTGTATACACACTGTTGCCTGTTTGAACGCTGCCCATCCACAACTTCCAAAATCCTCTTTCGATGGAACGTAGTTGAAAAACCATTATATGTCAGAAATTGGCAAGATTGTGGCAGTGTGGCTATGCCTATGCCTGGGATGGCGAATCTTTTTTAGGTGCTTGCCAAAATACCGCTAAAACATTTAAAATAATATCGTCGCGTTCCCCTCAGAATTTTGCAGCATAGGCCTAGGCTATAGCTGTTTTTCTCATGTCAGTTTTAATTGACAATGACAAAGCGTAACAAAAAATGAATTAAGAAACATTACTTCAAAGATGGTTTTAGAATGGTGTTAGGCCTACAATAAAGTCCTTCATGAAAGAAACTGTAGATTCCTACAGTGATTTTTTGTATTTCTAAGTTTGAAATTTTGGGGGACGCTCCAAATTCCGTGTGCCCAAGAAATTTGAGTACATGCCAGTTTGGGCACGTGTGCTATAGGTTTGCCATCCCTGGCATATACGATTATACGATCTGCCTATAAGTTAAGCTATACAGAAACGAATTCTGACCACAGATGGCCTGACGTTACTAGACGGGTCAAGGACATCGCAATATCCATGGAAACAGTAGCAAGGGGATGCTAAACGGCTACAGAGCTTGAACCGATGACATAAATAGGCAGGATATCCACTGATAAGCCACCGTATACCCTGCCAGCACGTCCACAGGAATTAAATGCGAATAACATGGGCTTTTTACGGGTTCTATAATTATTATGGGAATATTTGTCCTATATAGGTTCCGTATGGACAGGCTGTCAGGGTATACGTCACATGAACCACCTAAACCACCTGTAGGCCTATAGTAGGCCTATACGTGCTACACTAACCATGACTGTAACAGTTGTTGGAAACACTCAGGTTCGCATTGGCGCGGTAAGGTAGAACACATAAGGTTCAGTCTGTTGAATAGCGAATAGATGAGATTCCATTCCTTTCTGTCGACTGTGCAATTACAACAGTCGCAGTCTTCCAAGGTTTCGAAGCAGAGTTGTAAGAGAACTCGGAGACCAATCAAATGGCTGATCAAACACTTGATTAAATCACCAACTCTAAATCCTATACGCCTACGCCTACACTTGTACATTTATACATCCTATAGCAGCTCTGCGAGAAAACCTATCAGAGCCGCTGAGTAGTTTTCTTCTGAATAATTGCTGCATCTGCACAAGACTCAGAATATCCGCTGAATTTAACGACATGCCTGATTGGATGGGAATCGAATTTCCTAACGACGCATAGACCGGTGGACATGGACGTGGGGGTCCGATAGCGCATTGGATAACACACTGGCATAGAGAGCGAGAGGTACCGAGATCGAGGTCCGTAGGCGGACATGCTTTGTAGGCTGCCATTAGCGCCGTGTATTGCAGGCTGTCTGTTCTGTTAGTAGTTAAGATTTATGTCATTTGTGTTCTTGTGAATTGTTTAATTGTCATAACATGTAAATGTACATGCGCAGTGCGTTTGTCAGGCGCTTCATTAAGGAAAAGATATTATTATTATTATTATTATTACATAGGCCTATGGTGCACCCGAGAAAGCTTGATTTTCCGAGACTGTTACCCTTTGGACAGAAAATCATCGTTTGAGTTTAGTAGGCCTATATGTAGGCCTATACTGGAAAATAACAGCGCGATTGATCATTGCTCTCATTCATATTCAAGTATTGTATGCATGAAACTGGCATTCATATTTAAGGGTCATCCATTAATTATGTCAACAAAATAGGAGGGATGGGGTTTTGAAAAGTTTGACAGTTGTTGACAGGGGGGGGGGGGTTCGGCTGAAGTTGACGTCAAACATTTTTTTCGCAATGAATCCCAAAAAAGGTAGCGAAAAAGAGTAAATGTCTAAAAAAAAAGTCATCTAAAAAATTGTCTAAAAAAAGGTCATCCGAGTTCAAATCTCTAAAAAAAGGTCGTTGAGAAAAAAATTTCAGTCGGGCTACGCTGCTGGTAGGGGGGGGGTTCTGGGATTGTTGACATAATTTTTGGGGGTCCGTCAATGTTTGACAGTTGTTGACAAGGGGGAGGGGGTCAAAAAAAGGCCTAAAATTTGTTGACATAATTAATGGACGACCCCTAAGCAGGTCTATGTAGATCTGTAGCATTTTTAAACTGTCATTCGTATCTAAGTATAATAGCCCAGCAGGAAACTGTCATTAATTTTAAATTAATATGGCCTACAGCAAACACGCCATTCATATTTTTTAAGTACAGCAAATTCAGCAATAACAGCATGTATGATCAAGACATGCTCTATCATAGGCTACATATTTAAGTAGGCCTAAGCCCTATAGCATGTATGAAACTGTCATTTATTTAGGTCTACAGTAAGCTTATAGCATAGCATGTATTGCTTAAATGGAAGTGATAGTCAGCAGATTACAGCTTCTTGTAAATTTCTTGGTGTTTTTATTGACCGTCATCTCACATGGAAAGAACATATAATGCAAATTTCGAAAAAAATTGCTAAAAGTATTGATATATTGAAACCTTATGACTATTTCACAATCACAAGGCGTTGCCCATGAAATGGCGCCTGCTTCCCAAACCGCTCTCTGAGTCTCTGACACGTTCTATACTGACCTAAAACTGGTCTTTTTTGGCTGTGCTGGAGTCGGTATTATACCTCTGAGTAGTTTCCCTCGAAGATGTGCTATATAAATGCCCTGAATGAATGAATGAAAAAATCTAAACAGTTGCGTTTTGACTTTTGAGACAGTCCGCACATGTATGCTACGCGCAATGAAAGGCAGCAATAGGTCTACGCAGATGTAATGAGAGACTGCTCCCGGAGAATGGTCCAATGTGTTAAAATGCACGGTGGGGTCGAGTTGATGCGCGTTGCCTATTCGTTGTACCAATCCATGGAAATTGCGCTCCTCGATTGGACAGATTTACAGCAGAAATTGCATCTTGTTGGTAATGGTTTTGTACTGAACCGATGAGATGCGTGGAGAAGCAGACGAAAGCAGACGAAAGCAGACGAAAGCAGACGAAAGCAGACGAAAGCAGACGAAAGCAAACGAAAGCATCGTGGTATAGAAAGCATTGTGCATCAGATGTTCCTATAATAGCCAATTATATCGAACTGGCCTTTCTTATACAGAAAACCTGAAATCAGACGATGTGTGAACCAAATAAAGAGCGAAACAAGTGGCCACAACATGCAATGTAGTAATATAGAAACTAATCATCGAAAGCCTGAACTGGTGCACTCGACTCTGCGCACGCATGCGTATCAGGTAAACTGGCATCTATTATAATATTGCAGTCTTTTTATTACGGCTTTTCTGCTGGCTTCGTGCACAGGGTGCATGCTCCTTAATCAACCAGCCCCAAGGTCTGAGGAGCTATTGTTCGAAAGCTCCAACAATCTTTCTTACCCTACCTTTCCTAACCTTTCTATACTGCACATTTCATTACACTACCGTATCTTACTTCTTTTAGCCTACTTATCTTACCTTCCTCTCTTTATCTTGCCATTCCATATACCTTACCTTATACCATACCATGTCCTGGTGAATCTCCACAGGTGCAATCGCTCGTAATAATCAACTGCAGACCGAATGTTATAACCTGGCATATCAGCGCATCAGGCGATCGCTAGAGGGCATGCATATCGGTCGGCGGCGGGATCCCTTGTCAGAATCTGACGGATGCTTTCGTACCGAGGAGATTCTAGGAGAATCGCGATCAAACAACCAGTCTTAGAAGTAATAGACGGGGGCTATCAACGCCTCCGTCGAACCAAACCTCTGCCACGTGCGGACGTCCAGAGGCCCTGGCAGAGGGTCGGTCGGTCGGTTGGATGGGATCGTGGGAAAGGAATCGTCTTTCTCAGTTCTTATCTCGCTGGTAATTCGGAAACCAGAGAAATTGCTCGAAGAAATCAGAGGCGTAACTTTGGGACTATTTAGGCCTATACCTCTGCCTTTCCTGTTTTTCGCGAGGTAACTGTTCTGGGACTAATAGCCTGCAAATAGAATAATGCCAAGCAACACGCGAGCGGTGTTTCCTACATGTATATCCCTAGAGGATACTTGCTCTACTTACTGCGTCGTTTGAAGCAGCTAGGTTCGGTGCCTACTTGATCAGAGGTCGCTGCCTGCCGTCTAGTTTCGACGTCTATCATCAAGAGCTTGGACTGCAGCTGCTGCTGTAATTCGCCCCTATTCTCAGTCAATCTCCGACTTCCAAAGATCAATACCTGTGAACAGACAAACAAGTTGTGACTTGTGAAGGCTGCAGCCAGACTTCTGCTCTCTCACGGTCGGCTACATTGTTTTCTAATCTAATCCAATCCAATCTCATCTAATCTAATCTAATCTAATCTAATCTAATCTAATCTAATCTAATCTCATCTAATCTAATCTAATCTAATCTAATATAATCTAATCTAATCTAATCTAAATCTAATCTAATCTAATCTAATCTCATCTAATCTAATCTAATCTAATCTAATATAATCTAATCTAATCTAAATCTAATCTAATCTAATCTAATCTAATCTAATCTAATATAAACATGTATAAAACTCTTCTCACAACAGAGCTATACAGGTGTGCTCTCGGCGCGACAGTTCCGTGTAAAGAGGAAGGTCTTTAAACAGCGAAGAGAAGTATAGGGCATATGTCCCATGCGCTTCTGGGCGTGCGGATGGCGGTTTGTGTAGGCCTACCTATGATGACTTCTTTCAGAGATTTGAATCTCGTGCTAGTACGGTCCCGCTTAAGACGCACTTACTTAATTGTTCTTCCTGAGTCGGTCGCCAGACTGACGATCATTACATAGTAGGTCACTGTAGGTTTAGACCGGATGAAATCGACTTCAAGGTATACCCTCGAGGGTAACTTGAAATCGATTTCATCCTACTCCGTGTAATCTGAACGCGGTTTCAACTCATCTCAAGTTCTCCAACCGAGTCATATCCAACACTGCACCACGTCTCTGGAACGATCTTCCTTCAGAATTCCGCACATTTTCGGCTCCTCAACCATCATTGCCAATCATCCACCATCATCTGCCTCAGGCTCCTCTATCCATCATCCATCGGGCTTTCCCTTCAAAACTGAAGTCTCACCTCTTCAAGATTTTATACCCAGACTCATCTGATCCTTCGCTTTCCATTTCTCGACCTAAACGACGCCCGCCTTAACGGCTGTTCTGCTCTCTCTGATCCTCTGGCAACCGGACTCTGACCTCCTTCCGACTACCATCTGAACAACCCTTTGTCTCAACGCAGCGCTCATAAATAAGATGGCGCCCTGCGCTTAGCTTTAGAGTGGCGCTTTAGAAGTTAGCAGTTTACGACTACGATCCCGAGATGGTAAGGTGAAGTATAGGCGAAATCTGAACTCGCTACACTGGTATGTGCACGCACTGAGGCGCATTGGACGCACACTCTAACCACTGCAGCCACATGTAACGGCCAGTGGCACTTCATGTGTGTGTGTGTGTGTGTGTGCGCGCGCGCGCGTGTGTGTATATATATATATATATATATTATATATATATATACATATGTACAGAAATTATAAAAAAAATATTAGTTGCAACAGCACTGTCTGATGACAAATGCATTATTTCGAGTCTCATAATAGTCAGGGATGGGCAAATTACACAGTGAAATGTAATTGAATTACAAATTACAAATTACTTGGGAAAATGTAATTGAATTACAAATTACAAATTGCTTTAGAATTTTTTGGGAAATTACAAATTACAAATTACGTAATTTCAATTACATCAAATTACAAATTACATGCATAGTTGGGATCAAGAAATTCAGTCAGGAAACACATGCTTTATTTCTACTGTTCATTTATATTGGAGTGTTTGAAACTGTTTATTTAATATTCTCTAAGAAGTAGCAACTGTTCGAAGAGGTTATCCGATAATTGGCATCTGTTTGACCTTACAATCATATGCTGCAAAACTATAATGAGTTTGCGTACCAGCGCAGATGAAGAAAGTGCAGAATTAAATTGTATAAATAATATCTTTAATTACAGATGTCTGGTCTACTAAACACAGAAGTTAGGCCTACATGGGAGTAATCTGTCACTGGATCGATGCATGTGCATTTGAGTGACGCTCAGTTGCCTTAGCATGCAGACGTTTTGTTGGATCACACACGTGTGATGGAGTAGCGCAACTCATCTATGTAATACATTATGATCTCGGTCTGACACATGACAAAATTGTTGCTACTACTTCTGACAATGGCTCCAATTTTGTTAAAGCATTCAGAGTTCAGTGTTACTGTTTTTCATTCCAGAAATACTATAGTGAAGGTGATCAAGATAAGGATCGAAAAGATGCTTTCAAAACTGGTCTGGTTGTGGAGTCTCTGGTTCTAGTTTTTCAAAGTAATTTGATTTTACGGATGTAATTTGAAATTACAAATTACATGAAAAAAATGTAATTCAATTACAAATTACAAATTACATTGATCCAGAGCAACAAATTACAAATTACCAATTACAATTGTAATTCAAATTACGTAATTTCAATTACACCAATTAAATTACTGCCCATCCCTGATAATAGTACTGAGCCACAAATGGCATACAAGAAAATGATTAAATGTCTTTATATCGTTTCTTCGGCAACGATCTACTTCCGTCGACAGATGGCTTCCCGTTTCCTCGTGGAAATGAGATGGCTAAATGGACGGAAGGAACTCTTTGGCCTTTGACGACAATGAAACGAATTTAACGAAACAATGAGGTCTAGTCTTTGAGGGACGAGGTAATTATTTTAAAAGTACCTAGACATCATTGTCGAGAGATGTCGATTGACAGTCTACTTACTACATTTTGCTTCAACTTTTGTAAACATTTTTATAGCAATTGTTCTAACCATTTTGCCTAAGGAAACGTACGTGGCCTATGGGGCCCTGTCTATTTTAGACTACGCAGTGGGTGGGTAGATGGGTCGGTCGGTCGGTCGGTCGGTCGACTCGCAAGGTCACCACTCCATCATTCATGCACTCGCTCATGTGAAGTTTCAATGCTAGTAGTAGTAGTAGTAGTACTGTAGTAGTAGTAGTAGTAGTAGTAGTAGTAGTAGTAGTAGTAGTAGTAGTAGTAGCAGCAGCAGCAGCAGCAGCAGCAGCAGCAGCAGTAGTAGCAGCAGTAATAATAATAATAATAATAATAATAATAATACAAATAATAATAATAATAATAATAATAATAATAATAATAATAATAATAATAATAATAATAATAATGCCATCCTATATAAAGTATGTTTGGACAGTTGGGATGGCTGGACGAAATAATGAGATAAGGGCTCGATCACACCATACACGAGTCTTCGTCCTCTAAGTTCTGTCTTCTTCCTCTCCAGTCGGTACTAAACTCAGCTGCTAGACTGATTGTCCGTCTACCCCGATACTTCCACATATCTACCTAGTACCTACATGTTTGAACAGCTACATTGGTTGCCTCTCTCGGCCAGCATTCAATTCAAAATCCTTATTCTGATCTTCAAGGCCCAGCGCAGTCTTGCTCCGAAATATTTAATGGACCTAGTTCTTCGGCCTCATTCAGCTTCCTCTCATCGTCCACATTGCTCTTCTAATAGACTTGACCTTCTGGTTCCCCGTTCTAGAACAGTTATTGCTGTGGCTCAATCTCGATATTTTGCTTCAATTGGTCCCTCTCTTTGGAATGCTCTTTCTCCTTCAGCTCGCACTGCAATACTTTCTGGCAGACTCTCCTCCTCTTTCTCTTTCTTAAAACCTCTCTGGGTCTTGCGCACTGGGAGGGCTTCTGAATGGTTCATCTTACAAGGGGCGCTTTATAAATGTTTAGATGCAATACAATAGATACAATACAATCAGGGCTGTTAAAGGCTTGTTACGACGACTAGTCTAGGCCTACTATTAATTATTATCGAATAGGCTCACAATCATAGGCGTAGAGCTCTACATTGAGGCACGAGGAGGCAGTTGCCTCCTCTTGATGATGATGAATAGGCCTACGACAATTTCTACAGCGCCGTAACACGGCACATTCCGTTACAGGGGCGCTTTGACACGATTGCTTCTTTTACATAGGCTACCGGTACTGGAACTTCGATTGACTAATGACCCCAATGACCAGGATTTTGTCAATGGTCTGTGAATTTGTCTCCTCTTGAATTTAAGTCTCGCTATGTGCCTGCTCACAATAAGACAACTGCGGCTACCTACTCAGCTAAGTGTATAGCATAAATCGAGGCAGTTCAGTACAAGGGAGATAAAACTAATTGGGTAAAAATTAAGTATGTTACGCAACAGTAGCCTACACTGTTTAGATTAAAGATTGACAATAATGAGCTGTTGTCACTTGTCACGAAAAGGAGGTAAAACAGATCAAATTTCACATTTAAAATGAATCGACAAATTTAGCCTAATCGCCTCGCTCAAAGCGTCGTCAAGATTGGGCCGCAAAAAAAATCCCGTTCGTTTTCATAGGTCTACATTAATTTATAAATGCTATTATCCAACTTCTATTTGCAGCAGTTTCTTAACTTTCTTTATATTTCGCGCCATTTTGCAACTGACGTCATGAAGATTCATAACTGTTTTTAAAAATAATTGTACTGGTTCAGGTGAGTTTTATTATTATTCATTATAGTTATTATTATTATTATTATTATTATTATTATTATTATTATTATTATTATTATTATTATTATTATTATTATTATTATTATTATTATTATTATTATTATTATTATTCGTTTATTGAAGGAAAAAACTGGTAGACACACCGCTACCAGATTGAATTAAATAAACAGGGTCCAGTCATTAATTTAACATTAATTTAAGAATAAATCTTTAGCGGCGGAAAATTCCGCCGTAGAATTACTATTTTTGAAGGTTGAACAGCTTTGCGCATGCGCAACCCTCGGAACATGCGCATTGTTAAAAGTTAAGTGCGTTACTTCTATAAATTGACGTCGTGGGGATCGGTTAGAGTTAGGTTAGGCCTCGTGAGTGTCGGTTAGGGTGAGGTTAGGCGCTGTGAGCCTGTGACGGTCGGCTAGGGTCAGGGTTGGGGTTAGAGTCGTCATTAGATCAAATGTGAAAAAAATTTCCGGAGCAGAAGTAAGTTTTCGCGCCTTGCGTGGCGGCATTTTCCACCGCAGAAGCACAACGCTTAATTTAAAGTAGGCTATGTTCTATATCTTTGGACCGCTTTTCTTGAAGAAGGTGGAGTTGGAGAAGGAGGAGCACATGGATTGTAGGATGTAGTGGAATGGAAGGGGATGACTATGCTTTCTGGATACTGACAAGTCGTATTCCTCGCCACTTTTGAGCAACAAAAATCACACAATCAGCATTATTACTGGCTGTATCTACTGTAGGAGGTAGTGTGAGTGGTAGAGGAAAAGGTGTTGATTGTGGAGGAGAAGGATGAAAGGAAAAACAAAAACAAGACTTAAAAGGAAGAAAAAGAAGAATAGAAAATACAATAAAACTGTAGTTTAGGTTGGTAAATTATTTTATATGGTCAATTTAAAATGGAAGCTGGATTGATGAAAATAATTGTTTGCATAATTGTAAGTTGGATTCATGAAACTAATTCTTTGATTCAATAGAAGCTGGATTGATGAAAATAATTGTTTCCACAAAGAGAAGTTGGATTTATGAGAATAGTTCTTTGCTGAAAGAGAAGTTGATTGATGAACAGTAATTTTTGCTTAAATAGAAGTTGGATTGATGAAAATGAGTAAATTAGCTACCAAGATAAGATCAGTTTCATAATGTCATTTACTTTGTTGCAGATTTAAAAGATGGAAGCAAAAAGTCAAAATGAAGAAAAACAACTCAAACATGAATTTTGTAACAAAATATTGGCACAGAGCTATTGTCTTAAGGTTCACGTAAGAACTCACGCTAGAGAGAAACTGTGCAAGTGCACTTTATGTCACAAAACATTTTCAAAGAGAACTCAACTGGATTTTCACATAGGAACTCACACCAGAAAAGGACTATTGAAGTGCAGTTTATGTCACAAAGCATTTGTAAAGAAGAGTCAACTGGTTTTACACATAAAAAATCACACTCGAGAAAAATCGTACAAGTGCAGTTTGTGCAACAAAGACTTTGCATTGAAGAGTCTGCTGAATTGCCATGCAAGAACCCACACTGGAGAAAAACCATACAAGTGTGATTTATGTGGTAAAGCCTATGCATTTAAGGATTCGCTGAATTACCATGTCAAAACCCACACAGGAGAAAAACCATACAAGTGTGGTTTATGTGATAAAGCCTTTGCATTGAAGAGTCTGCTGAATTGTCATGCAAGAACACACACTGGAGAAAAACCATACAAGTGTGATTTATGTGGTAAAGCCTATGCATTTAAGGATTCGCTGAATTACCATGTCAAAACTCACACGGGAGAAAAACCATACAGCTGCAGTTTATGTGACAAAAATTTTGCATTTAGGAGTCAGCTGAATTGTCATACAAGAACCCACACTGGGGGAAAACCATACCATTGCAAACTCTGTCACAAAGCATTTGCACAGACAAGTACTCTGAAAGACCACATAAAAACCCACACTGGAGAAAAACCATACAAGTGCAATGTATGTCACAAAGCATTTGCAAAGCAGGGTCGTCTGGATTTCCACATAAGAATCCACACTGGAGAAAAACCATACAAGTGTGATTTATGTGATAAAGCCTATGCATTTAAGGATTCGCTGAATTACCATGTCAAAACCCACACTCAAGAAAAACAATACAAGTGTGGTTTATGTGACAAAGACTTTGCATTGAAGAGTTTGCTAAATTGCCATGCAAGAACCCATACAGAAGAAAAACCGTACATTTGCCATTTATGTAACAAAGCACTTGCAACTAAATTTCAACTGGATTTACATGTAAGAACTCTCCATGGAGGAAAACCATACAAGTGTAGATTATGTGATAAAGCCTTTACATTGAAGTGTCTGATGAACTGTCATACAAGAACCCACAGTGGACAAAAACAATACAACTGCAATATATGTCACAAAACATTTGCACAGAAGAGAACACTGATAAACCACATAAGCACCCACACTGGAGAAAAGCCATACAAGTGTGGTTTATGTGATAAAGCCTATGCACTGAAAGATTCATTGAATTACCATGTCAAAACCCACACTCGAGAAAAACTGTACAAATGCAGTCTGTGCGAAAAAAAATTTGCGTTGAAGAATCTGCTGAATAGCCATGCAAGAACCCACACTGGAGAAAAGCCATACAAGTGTAATTTATGTGACAAAGCATTTGCAAGGCGGGGTCGTCTGGATTTCCACATAAGAACTCACACTGGAGAAAAACCATACAAGTGTGGTATATGTGATAAAGCATATGTATTCAAGGATTCGCTGAATAACCATGTCAAAACCCACACTGGAGAAAAACCATACAGCTGCAGTTTATGTGACAAAGACTTTGCATTTAGGAGTCAGCTGAATTGTCATACAAGAACCCACACTGGAGAAAAACCATACCAATGCAAACTCTGTCACAAAGCATTTGCACAGACAAGTACTCTGAAAGACCACATAAAAACCCACACTGGAGAAAAGCCATACAAGTGCAATGTATGTCACAAAGCATTTGCAAAGCAGGGTCGTCTGGATTTCCACATAAGAATCCACACTGGAGAAAAACCATATAAGTGTGATTTTTGTGATAAAGCCTATGCATTTAAGCATTCGCTGAATTACCATGTCAAAACTCACACTGGAGAAAAACCATACAAGTGTGGTTTATGTGACAAAGACTTTGCATTGAAGAGTCTGTTAAATTACCATGCAAGAACACACACTGGAGAAAAACCATACAAGTGCAATTTATGTCACAGAGCATTTGCACAGACAAGTACTCTGAAAGACCACATAACAACCCACACTGGAGAAAAACCATACAAGTGTGGTTTATGTGATAAAGCCTATGCATTTAAGGATTCGCTGAATTACCATGTCAAAACACACACTGGAGAAAAACCATTCATGTGTAACTTCTGTCACAAAGCATTTGCAAAGAAGAGTCAACTGGTTTTGCACATAAAAAATCACACTGGAGAAAAAGCATACAAGTGTAATTTTTGTGATAAAGCTTTTGCATGGAAGAGTCTGCTGAATTGCCACGCAAGAACTCATACAGAAGAAAAACCATACAAGTGCCATTTATGTCACAAAGCATTTGCAACCAAATTTCAACTGGATTTACATATCAGAACTCACCCTGGAGATAAACCATTCCAATGTGGTTTATGTGATAAAGCCTTTACGTTGAAGGGTCTGATGAATTGCCATACAAGAACCCACCATGGAGAAAAACAATACAACTGCAATATATGTCACAAAACATTTGCACAGAGGAGTTATTTGGAATATTATACAGAAATCAACACTGGCGAAAAAACATACAAGTGCCATATATGTCATAAAACATTTGCACAAAGTGTTAATCTCGAGATCCATTTGGAAACACACCTTGGGAACTTGCCTTATACATGTGAATTATGCGAGAAATCATTCACACAAAGGTCTAATTATGACTGCCCTTTGAATTCCGACTCTGGAGAAAAATTATGTGAGAGTGAATTACATCAAAGCATTGAGTCAAACATGTTAGAGAGATGTGTTGGAAGTACTTCACATAAGAGATTCAGTATAAGACTCATAAGTACAGATAGTCGCAACTGTATTGATGAAAGAGTCTTACTAAAAACATACATTATGCAGAACGTTTCATCCAGGCACAGTGTGGAGGCAAATCTGGATGAAAAGCAACATTCTGGGGATCATTCTACATTTCATGCTGAAAAAGATCATTTCATTTTGAAACTTTATGGTTGTGGAATGTGTGATGAAATGTTTGAAATAGAAAAGGAGTTTGTGCAACATTGTTATAATCACTGCTATGATGATCCACAGAAAGATACATTTCTGGAATTCTTTGGAAAGCACCTTTTAAGTTACTCTCCAAGAATAGAGAAGTAACACTTAGTCTAGTTAAAAGTTTCTCGTCTGAATTTGACGATTTTGAGTTTGGTACTTGGAGTTACATCCAATCACAGTAGTCACGTGCAGTAAACTGTTGAGCATAGAAAGTCATCTGGAAAATGTAATATTCATAGCCTATTGATTTGTTTCAAAAAAAATTTATGAAGAGCACGTCTAATTGTAGATGAACTTTAAAGTAAGGGCAATAACTTGGTGCGGATGTTAGGGCGTGACTTGCATAATAATTGCATATTCTCACATTTCTTAGTTATAGGTGCATATATATATATATATATATATATATATATATATATATATATATATGCGAATTGCATTTTCGAACATTTCTACTGATGCATTTACACGGGTAGCCTATTTTGACACCTATCGAATTCTTATTAATTCAATTCAAAGTGCACACAGATGTAAGCCGACGAGGTTAAACCGTAGTTTATGTTGTTAAATTCATACCATGTCTTCAATCTCGTAGTTTGTGTTGCTAAATTACTACGAAGGTTTTAATCCCGTAATTACTGTTATTTGGCAATTATAATTAAGGTCTATTGCAAATAGAAGCTATAGATTGATGAAAAGAATTCTTGATTAAATAGAAGCTGGATTGATTAAAGAATTTTTGTGAATGTAGACGTTGTGTTGATGAAAATAGTTTCTTATGAAACTATAAGTTGGATTGATTAAAATACTTATATTATGTAATATAATTTGATGTATATCTTCTAAATTTCTCAATGCCACACAAAAGCCGAATCAGGAAGATCAGCTTAACCACCGGCGCTATATAAAATCAAGTCCGCCACTGCTCGTACTCCGGCAGTGCCAGTCCCAAACCTGGAGAAAGGAGGGCGACTCTAATCATCGTTGTTATGACCAGTGTTGTGCACAAGACCAAAACTCCGAGACCAAGACCACGTGCTCCAAGATCGAGACCAAGACCAGGTGGTCCAAGACCATGACCGTGTGGCCATGATCAAGACCGAGACCAAACCCACGTTGTCCAAGACAACAGTCTCAAGACCATAAACGCAATTCTCAATTTTACATTATCCCATCATTCAAGTCAGATGTCTTACATTTTGTAAATACTAAATCATACAAGATTTTGTCCCCAAGTCTTGTCCTGCGAGGTCTCATAAGAAGTCCACTGCAGCTATAGGCACTCAACAGGTCCAGATGTTGCTGGGTTATAGAAAAACTTTTCCAGTAGGGGAAAAAGTTCACCAAATCCGTGATCTGCAACGCTTGCCCAACTATTAATTTTGTCTCGAGAAGCTGCATCAGTATAACTAGCACTAAAGCACCAGAAGTCAGGAACTCAGAGTTAACTCTGCCTCAACGTTTTCTTGTCGCTTCTGATAAGAAGCAAAGAAGGTGGTCCTCTCTCGCTTTGTCCTTGGCAGATCGTCGCATGAATTCGAAGCTAACTCAGAACTTCAGAAGTCCCTGAATGACCATCACTTCCAATAACCGGCAAATATTAGCAACATTTGCAAATACTCCACCGAGACCAGACAGGGCCGGATTAAGACTTACGGGGGCCCTAAGCCAAGGGCCGGGTTAAGACATCCGGGGGCCCTAACAGGAAAGCCATGCAAACGTTTTTTTCCAGATTTGGAGAAAAACCATGTTATTACTTTGAAAAATTTCTGATGACCTTTTTTTTGTTTTTCCATCTTTTCCGAAGAAAATTGTCAAATAGGACCTTTGTACCATCTGATTTATTATTTCCTGACAGTTCGGGCCCCTGAAAACGTTGTTGGGCCCTAAGCCATGTCAAATAGGACCTTTGTACCATCTGATTTTATATTTTCTGACAGTTGTAAGTAAGTAAGTAAGTATGGTCTTTATTACGCCATTTGCAAACGCACAATGGGACAACAGTTATGCAATGATAATTGTAAAACATCGAAGTAATAATATTGATAATAATAATGCGTAACAAGCTAAATGCAGGTGGAAGATAATTAATAATTGTAAAGCATCCTGGTGATAAATCCCTTCCTAGTAAGGGGGTCAGATTGCGGAATGTTACGATTGTGCGATCGAGGTCTTAGGGAGTATCCGGTTTCGCGGATAGGAGGGAGTAATCCGTGTAGGACATGTCCAGGATCCGACAAAACCGCGGAGAAGAGAGCTGCGTCTGCTTTGGCACACAGCTCTTCAATTGTAGGGGTACAAGTTGGTAGATATCCCTGGCGTATAAGCTTCCTGATCAGTGCAGTCATGCGTTCTCTCTCCCCAACAGTTGTAAATCCCCACCAAGAAGGGGAGGCGTACAGAAGTTGAGCAAGTGTGGTGGAGCGCACAACCTCGTGAAGGCGGTTACCAGTGAGACCATGGGCCACAAGAACTCTCAGAGCAAAAAAAGGATTGCTTAGCTTTGAGCCCTCAAAACGTTGTTGGGGCCCTAAGCCATGGCTTATTTCGCTTATAGGTTAATCCGGCTCTGAGACCAGACGACCAAGACCAAGACCACACCTTTAAGACCAAGACCGGTACATTCTAGTCCAAGACCAGACCAAGACCAAGACCGCATTTTCGGTCTCGAGACCAAGACCACGGTCTCGAGACCACATCACTGGTTATGACACAGCATCGTTTAACAGTAACTAACCAAGCCATGCTGCTCTGTCCGTTCCGGTGCCAGGTCAGAATCCGGGGAGGTCAACTGGTCAAGCCGAGCATTATATTAGAATAATAACATAATAATCATTGTCGTTATTATAATCATCATTGCCCATCTTATAATCATAATCATCATCATCATCAGCAGCAGGAGCAACAATGAATCAACGCTATCAATAACAGCTCATATGTTTGCGTTAGAGTTTTCTCATTCGAAAACTTTTTCCGAATGGCACCTCAAAGGCATGCAACAAAACAAGTCCTAGTAGTAGCAGTAGTTTCAGTTTAACTACACTGTGTGATAGCAAAGTTCATTAGCGTCGTCCTAATCTAAGTGCAGCGCATTATTCCCTGGCAAGGGGGCGTCTAGGGTAGCAGCTGTCGTCTAGCGGCGGTTTGACGACATCAGTCGTGGATAGAGTAATTCTCTTCGGGTTATCGCTTTTCGCCTGGGGTAATCTTGACCCCATAAGCACCACTCCTATGAGTCACTATCTGCCCCTCAATCAACGAGGGGCAGATAGCTGAACTGTTATTCATAGTGTTGATGAGGCACTAGGCACGCTGTTGCCTGACAGAGGGTTGAGTTCACGACCTTTGCTTTCGGCTCCGAGCGACACAGACGGTAGGCTACGCGACCTCGGGCTGGATAGTGGATACCCAAGTTAATTCAGATAGGCTATGTTTTGAAATTCAGTTTCCAAAGTAGCTTAGACCTACTCGTGTGTCAATGAATGAATGAATGAATGATTTAATTGATTAATTAACAAATTAATTACCAAGTTATTTAACGAAATAATTAATTAATTAATAATTACCAAATTAATTAGTTGACAAAAACGATATTGACGAATTAGCGAAATTACGAAATTAAAGAATGTGCGAATTTGCGAAATTAACGAATTTTAGCGAATTAACGAAATTAACGAATTAATGAAGTAAAGAATTAATCAATTAAGGAATTCGTTAATTCATACATTTAATCGCTCAAATCCAGCTGTAAATTGTAAGTCCCGTAATTAGCCTATGTACACTTATGATAAATTGCATTGAGATTAATTGAATGGACTCCCATTAGGCTATTAGTCTTCAATCTGCCAGCGATCCATAAAAGCTTGTCAACCCTAATGATACCAGATTGCTAGTTCTTAACTGTTTCGTACATTTTCGATTACATTCATAATTGCAGTAGGCCTAGTTCTTATCAGGGTGAGAATTGCCGGGGGTTTAGGGGGTTCAAACCCCTCCCAGTCTTTCTTAGGATCCAACAGTAAAGTATACATTTCACACCCAAACTGCACATAAATCAACGTCTACCCCTCCCCGTTATCTTCTTACAGTTCTCATACTGGTACTTATTGCCCTATGGGTTGCCTAGGCCTACTTATAGGACCACTTTTTAACAGCCCATGCTTTAAATTCCATTGGCTCATCTCTGATTCTTGGCAATAGATTAGAAGACACCTGTAATTCCACCAGGCCAACACATTGCTTTAATAAAGAGCTCATTAAGAGCTCTTTTAAAAGGACCTGCAGATTTGATTGATTATAGTAGCCTATTGATCAACATCGTGATCAGTTCTTGACGCAAGCCATTTGCCGGCGATGGGTAGGCTACTATAAATTATCTCCATTGTCTTCGGTCATTTGTCAAGTTCATTGCTCCTCTCAGTGTTGGTCCATGCGATGTTATGTCCTCATTTATATTGTCTGTCTACCGCATTCTTGGCCTGCCTCTGCTCGCTTTCTTTAGAATCTCGCATGTAGAGCATTGTGTGGGATTCTGTCATCTGGCATTCTCTGTATACGTGTCCAACCCATGGGAGTCTTCGCTGGACGACTTTGTCTAGCAGAGTTGTTTGGATATATACTTAATCGTATCGTATCTAAAGATTTATATAGCGCCTCTCTCAGAATAACTATTCTAACTAACTTGAGGATTGTCTTATGTCGTCAATCGGACAATCTCACACGTAGATCGTTTATAATAAGAATTTTATGCTCTGTATAAATGTAGCCTATATACACCAAAGTGCGGATATGCAATTGGTTTAATGAAGAATATACTTACTTACTTACTTATTTCTTATTTTCAGCAGTCTAAATCTCCGCAACTTTCCTCAGCATACTACTCATTTCTGCTCTCAACGCAACATAAATTTTGTTGCATTCCTTTCAGTCATTGACCTTTCAGAAATACATTAAAGTAATGCAATGCAGAAAGATCGCATTTTCTTAGCACCACATAAAAGCTGCGGAGTGGAGACGTTTTAGCGGCGCTTATGAAAAGAACCAGATCAGAAGGAGGCGAGTTGCTCGGTCAGATTCGGTGCTAAACTGACGAAGCGAAATGGTTTCTAAGTTATATGCATGATGATAGAATACAGGAATCAAAGACGGTTCAAAGAGTTTTGAATTGCTACTACTATCATCACCACCGCAGCCGCCATCACCACCGCTGCCAAAACCTCCGCCACCAGCCCACCACCACCATCACCATAGTCCATTACTACTATTACTAAGCTTACTACCTATGATTAATTGTGCGATAAAACGAGTTTTGTAACATTTAGGCATGTTGGTAGGTTGTTTGGCTTTGCTAAACCTAACTATGATCTGCTAAACATTCGCAAGTAGGCCTATAGTAGTGGCTATGGTGGAAATGGTAGTAGTAGCAGCAGCAGCAGCAGCAGCAGCTGCTGCTGCTGCTACTATTACTGCTGCTACTACTACTATGCTACTACTACTGCTGCTGCTGCGGCTGTTGCTGCTGCTACTACTACTATACTACTGCTGCTGCTGCTGCTGCTTGCTGCTGCTGCTGCTGCTGCTGCTACTGCTGCTGCTACTACTACTACTGCTGCTGCTGCGACGTCTGTATAGCACGGCGAAACAACTGCAGTCGGTCACATTCTCGATCTGGTAGGCCGCAGTAGACATTGCCACACCCTTGGTTAATAGGACAAGTGACGAGGAGGCTGTGTGGAAAGTCACTTCCTGACATAGCGAAGTCTGCGCAGAATCTAGTCTTCTTCGCATCCTTCTTCTTTTATAACATGTAGGTTGTTGGTAGCAATGGTAGTTTGTTTGGCTTTGCTAAACCTAGGCCTAAATATGATCTGCTAAACATTCGCAAGTAGTAGTGGATATGGTGGAAGTGGTAGTATTAGCAGTCGTAGTAGTAGTAGCAGCACCAACAGCAGCAGCAGCAGCAGCAGCAGGCCAGCAGCAGCAGCAGCAGGCCAGCAGCGTCTGTATAGCACGGCGAAACAACTGCAGCCGGTCACATTCTCGGTCTCGTATACGGCCGCAGTAGACATTGCCACACCCTTGGTTAATATAGGACAAGACTAGTGACGAGGAGGTTGTGTGGAAAGTCACTTCCTGACATAGTGAAGTCTGCGCAGAATCTGGGAGATGTCACTGTATACTTAGCTGCTGTCATGTGATCTTGTCGTAACAAATAAATTGCAGTAGTTCTTATCAGGGTGAGAATTGCCGGGCTTCAACGGTTCAACCCCCCCATGTCTTTCTTAGGATCCCACAGTAAAGTATACATTTCACAGATGAGTAACTCAGATGGGGTTTGCAGAGTGTAAATCTGTCATGATGCTGTGTGTGTTATGTAAACTGAGACCGGACAAAAGTCAATGTTCATGTAAAGCTCCGAAATTTCACAGCGACACACGAAGTCGCATCAAAAGGATTCGCTTATTCATCACGTTATATCAAACTTTTGAACAATTATTCCAGTCCATAGCTTTCTTCAAAAATGTGTTACATTCCTGATTACAATTGGTTTTTGACCTGTAGTAGTTTTCATTGTAATGATATCTGTCTAAAAATACGGTATCGATGCCAGGTCAGAATCACAGAGGGTCACGCCAAGGAGACAGCATGGTGGTATACACGTTGGATATCGTTGGTAGCCGTTAGCATGGGATTGCCCAGGAGCGGAACCACCACAGCATATATACATGTAGTTTGAAAGCTTGGTCTTATAGTCTCTAATTGAGATGCTGCTGGTGAGAGAGAGAGAGAGAGAGAGAGAGAGAGAGAGAGAGAGAGAGAGAGAGAGAGAGAGAGAGAGAGAGAGAGAGAGAGAGAGAGAGAGAGAGAGAGAGAGAGAGAGAGAGAGAGAGAGAGAGAGAGAGAGAGAGAGAGAGAGAGAGAGAGAGAGAGAGAGAGAGAGAGAGAGAGAAGATGTAGGTGCGGCGTGAGAAGAAGGTTAGAGAAGAAGTAGTAGAGGATTTAGCGTGAAAGGAATGCAGAGGAGTGAATATACTGTAATGATCAAGACACTGAAGACGCACTGAAGAGTTGTTTTATAGCTAAGAGCAACATATTATCGAAGTCGTTTTGACATCCCAGTAATTTATCATCACAGATTACTCTGAGGTTTT
Organism: Aporrectodea caliginosa; assembly: GCA_020284085.1. Classification (NCBI taxonomy): domain Eukaryota; kingdom Metazoa; phylum Annelida; class Clitellata; order Crassiclitellata; family Lumbricidae; genus Aporrectodea; species Aporrectodea caliginosa. Next base: position 2,005 of record JACEVL010000859.1, on the reverse strand, counting down.
AATGTAACCATTTTAAAATGCATTGAGGTGCGGCGTGAGAAGAAGGTTAGGTTAGGTTCCATGTTCCATCTTCGTGGAACAGTGTAAGGGGTCGTCCGTTAATTATGTCAACAAAATAGGGGGTTTGGAAAGTTTGACAGTTGTAGACAAGGGGGAGGGGGTTCGGTACAATTTGACGTCAAGAAATTTTTGTCCAATGAATCAACACAGACTCTTCAAAATGGTAGCGAAAACATTAAGAGATGCTACAAATGTATAAATTGTTTAATGTTTAATACTAGCCTACTAAAAAGCTGGTAATAAACTAAACTCATATATTTTGAAATTCGAGATTGCATTTTTTAGTATAATTTTTTAAAATGATTCTACATGTATTGACCCTTGTGTTTCTTTTTTGAAGGGGGTGGGGGTTCTGGGATTGTTGACATAATTTTTTAGGGGTATCTGTCAATGTTTGACAGTTGTTAACAAGGGGAGGGGGTAAAAAACTGCCTAAAATTTGTTGACAATTAATGGACGACCCCTAAACCATTGAACTGATTACCTATTTCGTCACCGGAGTTTTGGCCTCTTCCTGATCCAGCGACCGTAACATTTACATCAACTGTCTATTTGTTTAAATATTGTAGTGTATTGTATTCAAGCATTTGTAATGCGCATCTAGTATAGGGTGAACCGTTCAGAAGCGCTCCCAGTGTGCTAAGCCCCTCGAAAAGAAGCAGGTTTTGAGAAAAGCGAAGGAAGAAGAGAGACTGCTAGATAGAACTGTAGAGCATTTGTAAAATTAATATGAGCGTTTGTCTTGCATTATTAAAGGGCCACTTCATATACAGCTCAAGAAACATTTTCAAGCCATCTTAGGACGCACCTTACTTAGAACTGTGAGATTGCCGAGCTATAAGCACCCTTGTGAGGTCCATAAAGCGCTTTGCAAATAGCCAAATGCATAAATACATAGTATTACATACACGCAGACCCAACTGGGGTTAAGTGCTTCAGAGGAAGGACAAGGACTAGGAGATACTAACAGGCGGAGGACGAACGAGAGGTCATAAAGTAGTCACATATTGAGTAGTCTCATTCACAGCACTTAACTGTCAGCTGTAAGCAACTCTCTTTTATGGCCCTCAAGCCTCCGGCTCAAGGCTATCTGCCATATTTCTAGCACATGTGACATTCTCAAGGATTATATATACATATACATATTATATATGTATATATGGGGCGCGATGGTGTAGGGGGTATGTTCGGTGCCTTGCAGCCGGAGGGTTGCGGGTTCGAATCCACCTCTGCGTCGCCTAGGGACCCTGGGCAAGTCCTTCACTCGCAATTGCTCATGCGCTTCGGCGTGAAACTCCGATTCAGTGTCCGCGTTGTAGTCGGGAGCGCCTCTGAGTAGAAATCTGGAAGGGGCGCTATATAAATATCTGAAATGCATGAATGAATATATATGTATATTTATTTATTTAGTTATTTATTTATTGATAACAACAGAGACAGATTCTGCAGGACAGTCCTACCTGCGAATGACAACAAAGAGCAGAAATGTCGAACCAGATTTCTGCTCCATCTGCACCCCTAGCCAACTCAGCTATAATGAGTACATAATGAGTACACTGACCGTACACTGTCGGTGGGAAGATGAGACGACGAGGGAGAGGATTGGCCACCCGCCCGTCCTCATATGCTGAGGCTAAGAAAATGAAGGTGTTAAGACTTCATACCCATCGCTGCCCCTCAAAGTTAGCTTAATGGACGGCTCTTCTTCTTCTTCTTCTTCTTCTTCTTCTTCTTCTTCTTCTTCTTCTTCATCATCATCTTCTTCTTCTTCTTCATCATCATCATCATCATCATCATCATCAGCAGCAGCAGCAGCAGCATCGTCACGTCATCATCATCTTCTTCTTCTTCTTCGTCTTCTTCTTCGCATTCTTCCGCATTCTTCTTCTTCACATTCTTCTTCTTCACATTCTTCTTCTTCGCATTCTTCCAGTCTTCGTTGCGT
>JACEVL010000858.1:905000-1113843 GCA_020284085.1 Aporrectodea caliginosa | reverse complement strand
AGTAATTCATCGTTCTGAAAGAAAAATAGACTAGAGTCCGAATTGACGAATTGACACGACGACGATGACGGAGAGAGAGAGTAATAGAAACGATAAGATGTTCCGAAATCGACTTTTCCACGCTTTTTTAAATACAATTTCTTGAATAAGTTCTGTTATATATTTTCTAGCACTCAGTTTGTCGATGATTGCAGTCCTTCTTGATCCTAGTTTGCGTTCAATGATGTCCAACCAAGTAAACGACGACCAACAAGGTATCGTTTGACAGTAATCTGTTTTATTATAAAGTAGGACTGGGCATTTAACGCGTTATTAACGCAAATAATTCGTTTATTAATTAACACGATTAAATTTTTTAACGCAGTTAACGCTATTGTCACTGCGCCAATTATTTGTAATGAATGGGCTAAAACAATTCTTGATTAAGCTTTAAGTTTAAACTTTATAGTAAAAAGTAAAAACAAGTAGGCCTAGTATAAGCATTTTTGCTTTTTGCTTACTGACTGCAAGCATTTATATAGCGCATATTAACGTAAAGTACTACTCAGGGTAGGTAGAGTAGTCGTGCTTGTTATCTATTGTGACATGCGATTAAAAATTAATCGCGTTATTAAAATTTTAATCCTCCGATAAATTTCGATTAACATTTTTAATCGTTGCCCACCCCTATTATAAAGGTAAAGGTAGCAGCGCACTTTCTCGCACTACTGTCAAGAAACTTCTTTGAATTGTGGTCCTTTGATCGAATGATTACTCGGCTACGGCGCAAACACGACCCCAGCAGTTTAACGTTGCTAACACTTAATCAAGGTTTACTTCAGTGGTTTCTTTTATTTAATAGGTCTTTTTAATTTAAAATTTGTGTTTATCTCATATGTCGCTATTATTAATATTTGTGCATAGGAGCCATATTCGGAGCGATTGCATGTGTGGAGGTTACTTGTGATCTCATTGGAACCGTTATATTCAATACTGTTTATTCTTCCACTCTCTCCATTTCAACTGGTTTCGTTTTCTTTGTCATGGCTGCGTTTTATGCGGCAGGAAGCGCCACAGTTTGGTGAGCAATACACTTGGCCTTCATTATATAAAATGCTCATCGAAGGCAGATCCGAAATTTGCTCTTGGAACGACAGTGGATCTATAGATATAGGCATGAACATATGACTATATGCATATACAATTAGGCCCACATAAGCTGTCATATAGCCTAATATATCATGCGCAACATGATGCGCTTCTCCCGTTGTTTAGGTTTTATGCCACCACTGCTCAAAACCTGCTTGGAGTATACTCGAGTATATTTTATTCAAGCGTAGAACAAGGGCAGCTAGAGCTTGTAAAATCGATAGAATTTCTGTAAGCAGTAGGACTACAATATGGCAAGTCTTCAGCGCCCATGTAATTTTTGTAATTGTAATCTGACATTTAGAAAGCAGCACTTTAATAAAAAAAATCATTAGTGGCGCTCCCCATGAAACAGGCAAATCGGCAACCACACGCCGAAACGCTTGCATAACATCATGATCCAGCTTATGTAGAGAGGCTCACTCAGCACAACTCGTTAGGGAGATAGAAAGAGGCCTGTATCAGTTTAGCATGAACTACGAATTGCCAATTTAGAAATTAACGAAGAAAACGACAGATATTAAATAGACCAATAAATATAAAAAATTTCATAATAATTTGGAAACAATAGAATCTTCAGCGCCGGAGTGCAAGAAAGGTTACTTGTCCCAGCATAAACAGTGTAGGCTAATTATTGCAATCACGACTGCATAGTGCATATTCTACAAAAGCACGTCTAGTCCCTTGTTGTTCTATGTTTGAACTAATCAATGGTAACGCAGTCAGAGAAACTACAGGGAGAAGATGATCAGAAAACGCAACGCTCTTGACTGCCACTTCCGTTGAGCTAACATTGGTCAGACAGACACATTTGTTGGGTTTGTGGTTCCGATTAATTAACCTCTGTCCTTTTGTTTTTCAGTATTTATGCAGTCTTGATAAGATTGGATGGACGAAGAGAATCTGCCCTGTCTGTTCCAATAAAGGAATCGCTACTGGATGATGCAGAATCCGATGATCACCACCACGATAATGGAAAAAACTGATGTCTTGTAAAGCTCCTTAGCTGATTATTAGACTCTTACAGTGCATATTTTAACTGTATAACTACTGGGACAAATGTCCAAGTAGTTTTCTCTACTTTCAATGTTAGTTTCCAATAGCACTGAAAGTAGAGTAGCGAGTAGCAGACTTTGTCCCAATCAGTGGCGTAACGAGAGGGGGCAGGGGGCGCAAAATGAGAGGCTTCTGACAATTTTTTTCTGGAAAAAGGGGGAAAAAGCAAAAAGAAAAGGTCATTAGAAATTTTGGCGGAACTAAGTAAGAAAATTTAAATTTTCCGGAAATTCTTGCCCCCGGGCGCACGAACCCCTAGTTACGCCACTGGTCCCAGTAGTCAAACCCGTTAAAATATGCACTGGACTCTCAACTAGTTGAAACGCATGCTCTTTTAACCTTTTGTAATCAAACGATGCTGTAAACGTCATCAGAGAATAATATTACGGCTGATAATCTCTAGGCTAATTTTTAATCCCTTCTATAATCAAACGATTGCTGTAAAATTCATCAGAGAATTACGGCTGATAATCTCTAATTACGAATTATTGCCGCAAATAATAAAGCATAACACATAGGCCTAGCGTTCGAATAATCGGAATTACTGGTATTGTTTTGCCGTGTTAGACTAATTTGATCGCATACATTCTGTTCATTACCAATGTAATGCCTCAACGTGATCGCTGACGATTCTGCTAAGAATTATCGATTATGTCGTGTACCTCAGACCTACTGACCTGCTTACGCCGTCTACGCCGGGTAACGTTCAACCTAGTGGAACAAAGGCTGAGTGAGTCATTGGAGCGGAACCAGTCATCAATTGCGGAATATCTTTACTGCCAACCAAGTGTATCCGTCCATGGCCCTCTAGATGTCATATCCAGAGGTCCATGGTCCGTCGCCCGCTCAACAGGCGTCTGTTGTGGTTCGAGAGTTATCCAATCCCCGTTTAGTCATCCATCTAGACGATCAGACATCCGTCAACCAACAATGGCGGATCTCATCGCTAGCTATCGTCGTTCTTCATTCTCGATAATAATAATAATATTTTTTTTCGTTTATTGAAACAATCCGGTTGACAAACTGCAACCGGTTACAGTGTACAGTTATGCAATTGAAACAATAATTCACAAGAACACAAATGACAGAATACATAAATCTTAACTACTAACAGAACAGACAGCCTGCAATACACGGCGCTAATAGTAGCATACAAAGCATGTCCGCTCTACGGGGCTCTTACTATAAGCTTTAGGAATTCTGAACTTGGCACCAGGTCCTGTCAACTGTAGTTGGGATGCTGTTGATTTGGACAGCGTGTGCGCGCGAGCAGACTACTAGTTATCTGAGCAATGCTTTCTAACTGAAAAAGTAGTTCTGCACTTGATGACATTTAACATCTTCTGTCGGCAGGTAGAGAGTCTCGTTGACTATATTCCCAGCCCAAGTATCTTCGTGAACCCTTCACTATCCAACCATCTCAATCCGTTCGGTCATCCTTATATTTCAGTCTTTCCCCAACCCCACACCAACCTTGTCCCAAGTACTCAAAACAAGTCATCTACCACACTATGAAACCATCTATCACATAAATTCCGCAAATTATTCGTTTTCTGTCACTCACCCATCACAGTCTTCCTCAGGCTCCTTTATCTATTATATCTAATAATTTACACTCAAAACTAAAGTCCCACTTTCTCAAAAATTCCTACCTTCACTCATCTGATCCTCCACCTTTCATTCTTTCTCGACCTAAAATAAACCAGCCTTCGCTGCTCCTCTGGCTCCTCTCTCTCTCTGGTCCCTCTGGCAACCAAAATCGAATCTTCATTTGGTATCGCTGGACAACCCCTCTGGCTCGATGCAACGCTCGTGAACAAGTTGGTGCCCCTACGCTTAGCTATGAAGAGGCGCTTTAGAAATACGGAGTTTACTCTGTCAAGTGATTACTTGATTTCTTAAGTAGTTGGCTTAGTCTGCAATGAATATTAAGAAGTGTTACAAGTGACATCAATCGCCTCAGGTTTTTCAGCGTTAAGTGAAAACTGTTGCAATCAGCTCTCCCAGTAGGCTACGAGGTCGTCTACCATCATCAGGCTGAAACTCCGCGTCCTAGCCTGTGAAGCATTAATCTGCGAAGCATTAGGACAACAGGCCAATCAACAATAACCAGGTCACACGCTGCATTCTAGCAGCCTAGGGCGTTGCACTTCGGATGAACTGTACAGTGTCAGCATTGTGCGTGGTAAGCGCTTTGGCTGTAAAGTAAGACTAGAAATCGTTGATTTCTGCTGCAAACCAGCGGTAGCAATAGCTGCCTCTGTTAAAGAGCAGAATGATTTTAAGTAATCGCTAGGGGCAACAACTCAAAAGCACTTAGTCGACGACAGTTTTTACTAAAAGAGACTGGGAAACCAACGCAGCTCGTGGTTTAAGTGGTATTGACTTGAAGCCTAAAGCTAACAGAGGAACAAGGTGAGTGCGTTGTGTCTATAATAGAAACAAATTTCTATATGTTTTATATGTAAATTTAACTCTCTGCAAGAGATTGTGAATTCTTGTTTTATTAAAAAGTGCAATTGCACTCAAATATCAATATTCTTAACATAAATAAGTATATCCTTTATTGAACCAATTGCTAACCGCATTTTGGTGAACATTATGAAATATATAATCACGAGCAAATCATCCTGATAATAAATGTTTTGCGTGCCAGACTGTCAACAACAGGTAGAATTCTGTCATGTTTACGTGAACGTAGCATAGGCTACTACAGTTTTAATTGGATGCAGTAAGTCATATAGAACTGGATCGGCGCGAACAGCCGCGGTGAGACAAGTGTAAGAACTCTGGCATATTGGAGACGGACCGATGGACCCGTTGCGTCTTTGCGTCGTTACGTCCATTGGCCCGTGGCCCATGGACGCAACGACCTGTTGATCCCTCACTCATCGTGTCTTCTCATGCATTGGAACAGTCTGCCATTAACAGCTCAAGAAACTTTTTCAAGCCAAGTTAAGATGCACCTGTCCAGACTGTTACATCGAGATGTAAAGAGCCCTTGCAATGTAACGTAATGTAATTTATGTAGTGCATTTTCAAGATCTCTACTCGGAGGCGCTCTCTGCACTAGCCTATATGATGTTAAATGTTATTACGAACGAATATTACATGAACATCAGTTAACAAAACAATGCACAGTAAGCTGAAGGAGTCACCAGTGGCGAGCCCACGCACACACGTGGAACCACCCAACGGATTTCCGTCGAGAGCTGAATATGGCATTAATGTTCAGAGTCTCTGGGTCAATTTACTCTGAAAAGGCGCTCTACAAATGGGCCAGAAGCATACGTAAATACATACATAAATATTTGCAGGGTGTGGAGAACATCTCCTGCTCGTAGAGACTGTCATATATTTTGATAATTCTTTTTTCAATACATTCCGCTATGAACACTCTTCTTTTCCACTGATGCCAATCACAAATATACTATATTGGAACAATTCCGGCATTGTGCTTTTTGCGTTTTGTGTGCAATGTTGCATTTACAGTGTGGGTGTTTATATCGCGCTAATAGTGATTACTTACTTACTTCTTTATCTACTTACTAGCTTACTTTCTTACGTTCCAGATGATCCTTCCAGATTGTGAAACCGAACCACTGCTACCAGCGACCACAAAAACTCCTGCGGAAGAACACTGTTGTTCTCGAAGGAAGAGATGGTTTCTCGTGGATCCTGTCCTCGTCCTTTGTATCTTTGGCATATTTCCTGTCCAAACCATTACGCAGAAATACATCCTCGAATGGATCACGAAAGAGACTCTTGAAGACCTTGCTAGACAAAATATATCGTATCACCAAACCAATACAACCTTTGACCCGTGTCATTCGAATAAATCCGATCCCGATTATCACTTTCAGGAGAACGTTCAGAGCAAAAGCTCGCAGTTCGTACTTTATCAGTCCATCATAAACGGGGTTCCGGCTGTTTTCGTCACGATTATTCTTGGGGCGGGTAGCGATCTTTTCGGACGTCGATTCGCAATCTTGCCACCGCTTTTCGGCACCGTGATCAGCAATTCCATTGTAACTTGTGTCATCTCCACCAAGGCTTCGATCTACTGGTTTTTCCTAAGCGATGCTGTAATCGGTTGCAGCGGATCCATCAATTCCTTACTGATGGGATGTCTCGCCTATATAGCTGACCGAACGCCACCGGAGAGGCGAATGATGCGAATCACATTCCTAGAGATCTCGGTAGTTATTTCCGAAGTTATATCTCCCATTTTATTCGGTAAGGTTACGACCATATTTGGTAACTTGGCCCCGATGCTTATCGTTGTCGTAATTTCTGCTGTAAACCTGTTCTATGTCTTGATGTTCCTGCCAAACCAAACCAAACGAAACAAAGAACTATCTACAGCTGAGTCAATGACCGCATGTAGACCTACTTCATCGTCCGATAAGTCGCCTTTTCCCTCCATTCTATCTTTGCTCTGGATCCAGGTTCGCTCCATGGTGGCCCTGTTCACCGAGAAATCGGCTTCAACAGCGGCAGCTGTGCACTGGAGAAGACTTAAGCTCAACCTCCTACTCGCTGCTGTCCTCTTCACCAACTTCCCAGCATTTGATATAGCCATGTCATACCTCTTCATGATGAACAGCCCTCTGTGTTGGAATCTCGACATGATAGGGCTATTCTGCGGAGTGGCGTTCGCTGTCTCCAGTGTCGGGGCAATGATCTTAACGCCGTTGTTCAAGCGCTGTGGGATGCCGGACTACGTGATCGCCATCCTGGCCGGTCTTGCGTGTACGGCCACAAATATCTACAAGACCTTCGTACAGACGACCGTCATGATGTTTCTCAGTGAGTCGATATAACTCAAGCTCTACGTTAAATGTTTTTGGCCTTAAGCCATAATCCGGCGAACAAGATACGCAATTAGTGTAAATAAATAGCAAAATGGAAATCTCATGCTTATAATTACCAAGATATCACCAATATAACCATTCTCTGGTATGTCACACATTTGAGTGAAAGTGAACTGGTTTTACTTCCACTACAAGGATAATGGAAATAATAATATATTCGAAATGGCGATCTTATGGTTTATGAGGTTTTACTGTGTTCATAGTAATTACATTATTTAAAAATAATAACTTATAGCACTGTAGTTACAAAAACGGGCAAGCGAGTGAGAAAGCTGAGAAGCATAATCTTTTAAGTAATTATTTGCGCTGTACTCAACTTAAAATCATCTCAGTGCCTATCACAGCCGCGTCTTTCATTCACGTTTATTCAGATACGTTTCGTGTTACTAAGACATTGAGTTTGGCACAGCCGACTGAGACGCCTACTAAGCCATGTCCCACAGTTTGCTAAAAGGCTATATAATATATCACGCAGTGATCGTCAATGCCAAATCACGTATGATTCCACTATCCCAAGTCACGCAATGGTCTATACGTCATGTCACGCAGTTGGTAGGTGGGTGCATGCTCTCTCTTTAAAGTATAGCAGCAAGTCCAAGGTCCGAAAGAGGCTAGAGTCTGAATCGACGAAAAGACCCCAATAACGGAGAAGACGGGACGGAATCGATAAGGTGTTCGAAAACTAGCTTTCTCAGCACTACAATGCTTTTTCGATAAATGTGTTCAATAATACTGTTTTATTTGTGTGTAGGTCTCAGTTTGTCGATGATTGGAATCCTTTTCATTCCCTGTCTGCGTACGATCAGCAAGGTATCGTACCATTATCTTTTTTATTATAAAGGTTAAGGTTGCAGCCTTGCTCTCACTCCTATAAAGAACTCCTTCTAATCGTGGTCATTAAGTCGAAAACCGACAATTTCAGTTAAACGTTGCTAACTTTCTCTATAGAATTCAATCAAGTTGTTCGTTTAGTGCTTCGCTATTTATTTAAATAGATGTTTTTTTTATAAGAAGTTGAAGTCTAAGTAGCTCACACGGGCCGATGCCTTAGAGACGTAGGCCTACATTCCACGAACTCTGGGCTTAAGGCGTTTTTACAATTCATGTTAGTTTTCGATATGTACAGCCTCTATGTTCTACATCCTTTCCATGTTTATTGCTGGTAATGGGTTACCCCTTGACATACGCCTATCCGCTACGTTGGGTTTCCGGAGATGATGTTTCACACTATTCGACAAAGCGTCCTGTACCTATCCCGCATGCTGATAAATCATTGTTCATTATTGATTAAATGAGTCAGCATTGGTTGGCTTGTAAGAGGCCTCATAAGAAATTGTGTTTGTATGTGCATTCGTGTTAACTTGAATGACAACCGGAATAATAAATCATAATTATAGGCTATTATTAAAAGTTTTATTTCTCTCATATATGCTGTTATTATTGATTTTTTCGCACAGGTGCCATATTCGGAGCGATTGCGTGTGTTGATGTCATTCGTACCATGATTGGGACAACAATATTCAATTCTGTTTATTCTGCCACTTTGTCCATTTCAACTGGTCTTGTGTTCTTTGTCATGGCTGCGTTTTATACGACAGGAAGCGCCATAGTTTGGTGAGCAATAAACTTGGCCTTTATACCTTAAAATGCTCATTTGAGGCAGATCCGAAATATAATTTTGGGAGGCAAACGAGTCTACGGATGTATGTGTGACCTTTAGACTAATTATGTACGTTGGCCCATGCGTAGCTGATGCTGTCTAGCATAGAATGCGCTTCATCAGTTTTTAGAACTGATTCCGCTTTTGCTCCATGCATGCGGACGCCTGCATGCGCCCTTCGCTTCTGAATCCAGAAGTGGCCTTGCTGGCACTGCTGTACCGCTATCAAAAACTGTCAAAACACTAGGTGTGAATATGGACAGTAATCTCATATCTCGACTCATAAAGTTTTGCAATTTTTTGTATCACATTAGGTAACCACGTCATATAGGATCTGTTCTTATCAAAGACATGTCACAGAACATGCTCACTTGTCTGCTGTCGACTAAATTATGCCTAGTCTATGTTCGCATAATTATAGTTAGGCTATCTCGGTTGTTGAAGTCAATAGACTTCAACGCATTCAAATACGTCTTGCTCGCGTTGAGCTGCGAGCAATGTACTTGTAAAATTTCTTCAACTCTGCTTCGTCAGCTGCATTGGCTTCCTCTTGAATTCAGAATACGATTTTAAGTGGTCTGTCTCACCTATAAGACTTTTAGAATGAACAATCCAACCCTCCTTCAACCGCTGTCATCTCCTTACGTCCATCACCATAGTCTGCGATCTTTGGGTACCGTATGGGTCTTTTTGGGTGTAGCCTACTGTACTGTATTTGTGAATTTATATAGAAATTAGTTAATAGAGATCGCGATTAATTTACATGTGACCTTTTATTTTTTAGTGTATATGCAGTTTTGATTAGACTGGATGCACGAAGAGGTTCTTCCTTTTCCGTTCCAATAACCGAACCATTACTGGAGGACTCAGAATCCGATCAATTCCACAACAGTTGAAAAATCTTAAGTCTTGTCAAACTCTTCAAGTGGATTTTAGACTTATAGCTACTTGAAACGCATGACGTTTTCAATCTTTTTTGCAAATGTTAGCCTACATCTGCAACGTAAGAATATGGCCTATCTGTAATAGTTATCAGAGAATTATAACTTATTACAAATTACTACCACAAATAATGAAGCAGGCTACCATAGGTTTCGAAATAAGTTTATAGCAAGTACAATTGTCAATGTTTTGGTGTTTTAATTGAACTAATTTAAACAATTTCTACAATTTTGCCAGTGCAAAATTTCAAAGATTGTCCAGTGTTTGAACTCCGGATCAGTGGCGTAACTAGGGGTTCGTGCGCCCGGGGGCAAGAATTTCCTGAAAATTTTTTATGACTTTCGCCAAAATTTCTGATGACCTTTTTTTTTTTTTTGCTTTTTCCCTCTCTTTCTTTTTTTTAACAAGAACCTTGTCAAATATCATTTTGCGCCCCCCTTTGCCCGTGCGCCCCCAGACTCCCCCTCGTTACGCCACTGCTCCGGATACAGCGGTGAAAAGCACAGCAATCTGAAGGTTATGTTATGTTCCAGGTCGAGAGTCAAGGGTCAGGCAGGCAGACGGACCGAGACGGTCGACTGCTACTTTGGATGGTTCTCAAAACTGGAGAGACGAGTGAGATTAGGGGAAACAAGGAAGCGGGATAGGATTTGCAGAAAAGCGTTATGTCGCATCATGTCGCGAAATAGCTTGATACATATACAATGTGAACAGCAGCTATAGCACGTTAGGCTACACGGATGCCCTACTTGAGAGGACAACAGCAGACAAACATTAATTGGAATTATAGACTGCATTCGCCCCAACACTATATTCACAAAGAAACGATATTTAGAGTTTACGTAATGATAATCAACATAAAGTTATGAACCTCGAAAGGTCTCGGACTTTGATCAGCCTATAGATAGGCATGATGATAATTACACGTATCTGCATTGGCGTATATCCGCACAACATCTGCGGGAAACGTCAGGTGGGAACGGAGTCGTTGTCTCTGGCTTACGACCTTATGACTTTCTGCTCAGTGATATTATTCACCTCTGTTTTATTTCGTAACCTTTTAGTATTAATTAGCAACTTCCATGGCGTTGGAGAATAATGCACAAAGCATCAGGCGAAGAAGCATCCTTATCAATCCAAAGTCAGAGGGCAATATACAGAAAATCTGTCCACTGAATATAGTATGTCTAATGTGCCTATTTACATCTTAAATCTTCCCGACAACCTCGCATAGATAAATGATTTAGATGCCTTGACTGTCTTTCTGGAACAGGTTGCCTAGCAACCCAAGATACGAGTTTCTTCGTTTGTCTTTGTTTTTCTTTCACGAGCACTTGAAACCAGTTTGTGTGATCGAAGTATGTGTGTTGTCAGGTCGACAGCGCCTCTGATGAGTTTCTGTGAAAAGGCGCCATACAAATTAGCGACACACTTATAATTACACTCCTGCTCGTTTTCCTCTCATCATCTATAAATTTCAGAATCTCATTGTACTTTGAGATTCGATTGATTTGCACTTCCCATTGATACACGACAAAAATAAATAGATGAAATCAGTTTGACATCAACATTTTTGGGGCATCTACTGAGATGAGATACTCCCTGAATAATATATGTAGAAGGGCGTACCGTACGTGTTCTTCGTGCCTCAGATTCATGCACCTTTGATTGCGGACACCCTATGCGTACCTTTGTGGGAGTATATATAAAAAGTCTATGCTAAGTGAATATACCGTATCTGCATGTTTATACAGCGCCTTTCGTTTATGATATGTTTAGGCCTACATTATTGGCTTTGACATTCTGTTCATGGTGTGGATTGTGCTGCGGCGGAGTGGAGATTGCCCGGAGAAGGATATTATCCACGTCTCAGGACCAAAAGCAGGAGGAAGACCTAAAATGACAAGGACTGATAGAATAAAGTCGTGAACTGAATTATTATTCGTCCAATTTTTGAGAAAGGCAAGTGACAGAAGCAGAGTAGATATCTTAAAAGGGAGCTATATAAATTGTCGTAATGAAAGATGGAACAAACGTATCTGTGGTGAAGCCAATCTTCGGCTGCAGGACGGTTGAAAACTAGACCATAGAGTGGCCAGAGCATAGCGTCAGATGGTCAGTCAACATGTCGGGAAAAAAACGAATATCTATCTGTCATGTGGTTACTTGACATCTTAAGTAGTTGGCTGAGTCTGCAATGAGTGTTACAAATGACATCAATCGCCTAAGGTTTGTAGACGTTTGTAAACAAACCGGTCACAATCAGCTCCTCCAGTAGGCTACGAGGTCGTCTACCTTCACCACGCTGAAACTGCGTCGTAAGCCTGTGAATTGTTAGGGATACAGGCAAATCAACGATAAACTGTTCACACGACTGCACTCTAACAGCATTCAGGGCCTTTGTATTTCGAATGAACAGCCTTAGCCTTTATGTGGCTATATATCAGTACTAGAAACTGTTGATTTTGCTGCAAACTGCGATAAGAATAGCTGCCCCTTCTAAAGTGCAGAATGATAAAAGTCCTCTTGTGCATCGCTAGGTATGACTTGAAACCTAAAGCTAGGAGATGAACAAGGTAAGTGCGTGGTGTCTTTTTTTACCAAAGAAAAAAATTGACGTGGTTTTTTTTAAAGAAAACATTAGACGTTCTGTTAATGTGTAGGCCTACATTTAACGATCAGCAGGAGATTGTGAATTCTTGCCTTATTTAAAGGTACAGTTGTACTCAAGTATCAGTATTCTTATCAGAGTCAATAATACTCCAATAAAGCCTAAACTACTCTACGTACTAATAGATCGCCTTTGTCAGATGGAGAATACAGTTCGTCTTATTGTGTCCTAGATATTGATTTAAATTAGAATTATTATGCCAGCTGATTTAAGTTGCAATGTTTCCAGAGGAACACAGGCATAATAGAGTGTGCTTGCTTCATTAAGCCACTCCTGACAAGTTGTTACTGATATGCATGAAAACATGCAGAAATGCACGTATAGTCTACTGTACTAGGCCTAATCCCGGCAACATTTATCTGTCTGAATTGCTCCAAACAAGCAGTTACTTGCATTAAACTTTTCAAATAATGTAATTTTAAGTTTCGGACACTCACTGTACTGCAAGGATAGCGACGCTTATGTGAGGAACGAGTTAATTGGTCCATTCAGGCTGTACTGTCAGATAGGCCTACAAGAACGGGGATGACATTCGCTAATAGTTAGCCTACTAAATTAATAATCGCCTTAAGCAGGCTGAATACCTATAGTTATACCACCTGTGGGAAGATATCGTGCCAATTGTTGGCATACAATGCATTCTTAGTATCATCAGCTTTCCTGCTAATTCAGAAGGTTCCTGAAACTGCTCAAATACAAGCTGCTAAAACCTTTTCCACGAATTCAGTAAAAAGTAGATTTTCCATCTGATGGCTGCCACTCAAACCGCGAATGAAATTTAGACTTACAAACTGTTTGGCCAATATATGGCATAGTGGGAGTTCATATCTTGCTAATAATGAATATTTTCTTACTTTTTATTTACTTTCTGTCTTACTTACGTTGCAGGTGATCCTTTCAAGTTGCGAAACCGAACCAATGTTACCAAAAGACGCAGACGAATCAGTGACCTCACAAACTCCTGCGGAAGGACACTGTTGCTCGAGAAAAGGGAGATGGTTTCTCATAGATCCTGTTCTTGCTGTCTATATATTTGGCATATTTCCTATCCAAACGATTTCGCAAAAATATGTCCTCGACTGGATCACGAACGAGTCTCTTGAAGTCCTTGCTAGCCAAAATATATCGTATCACCAAACCAATACAACCTTTGACCCGTGTCATTCGAATAAATCCGATCCCGATTATCAATTCCAGGAATACGTTCAGAGCAAGGGCGCGCAGTTCGCACTCTATGAGTCCATCATAAACGGGGTTCCGGCTTTTTTCGTCACCATAATTCTAGGGGCGGGTAGCGATCTTTTTGGGCGTCGTTTTGCAATCTTGCCCCCGCTTGTCGGCACCCTGCTCAACGTTTCCATTATAACGTGTGTCATCTCTACCAAGGCTTCGATCTACTGGTTCTTCCTAGGTGATGTCATAATCGGCTGCAGCGGATCCTTCTATTCCCTATTGATGGGTTGTCTCTCGTACGTAGCTGACCGAACGCCACCGGAGAGGCGAATGATACGAATCACATTCCTAGAGATGTCCATGCTCATATCCGGAGTCATAGGTCCAATTGTTCTTGGAGTAATCACTGCCGTAGTTGGTTACTTGATCCCGCTGCTTATCGTTGTGGCCATGTCTGCCGTAAATCTGATCTATGTCTTTATTTTCCTGCCAATCGAAACTAAACCAAACAAAGAACTATCTGCAGCTGAGTCAATGACCGAATGCCCTTCATCGTCCGATAAGTCGTCGTTTTTCTCCATTCTGTCTTTGCTCTGGATCCAGGTGCGCTCCATGGTGGCCCTGTTCATCAAGAAATCGGCTTCGACCGCTGAAGCTGTGCACTGGAGAAGACTGAAGATAAACCTCGTAATCGCTGCTGTTTTCTTCACCAACCTCCCAACATTTGATACATCCGTTTCGACACTTTTCATGATGAACAGCCCTCTGTGTTGGAGCGTCACCATGATAGCGGTGTTTTACGGAGTGTCGTACGCTGCCTCCGGTGTCGGAGCAGTGATCCTCTCGCTATTATTCAAACGTTGCCGATTACCGGACTACGTGATCGCCATCCTTGCCGGTCTTGCGTGTACGGCCACTAACGTCTACAAGGCCTTCGTACAGACGACCGTCATGATGTTTCTCAGTGAGTCGATATGACTGAAACTTCATTTTGAAAATGTAGGTTTTAGCTATGATCTGGCGAACAATCTACGCATCTTATAAATTCAAGAGCTCCGATTTGTAATGACCTCTATAACCAACCTCTAGGACGTCACACATTTAAGTTAATTAGTTCTACTTCCGTTATAGGGATAGCCTAATGGAAGTAATTAAAAGATGCACTGAAATAGCGATCTTAAGGTAGGCTTATAATATGGTTTAAGTATTCGAGTAGTAAATATTGCTGGACTTAAGATCATACCAGGACCGCTGCTTTTATTCATATTTACTCAGTTTTAAGCAACTAAGTAATAACTTCTAGTGTGACTAAGACACTGAGTTAGGCACAGTCGGCTGAGACGAATACAGTGCCAAGTTCCGCCGTATGCTGGTATGCTAAGTCACGCCGTGAACTTCTATAGCGCAAGTCAAACCGTTCACTACTAGTCCAAATCACGCAGTGACTAGACCAAGTTAAAAAGTGGTCTGTTACGTCAAATCGCGAGGTTTGGTTTGTGGATAGATTCTGTCTCTTTAAAGTGCATAAGCAAGTCAGTGGTCCAAATGAGGCTAGGCTATAGAACCAAAATAGAACTAAAGACAATGACGGAGAAGGAGTGGGAGAATCGATAAGGTGCTATGCAAATAGATTTCTCAGCAATATGATACTTCCATAATTCTTTTGAATAAATTCTGTTGTATTTATTTGTAGGTATCAGTTTGTCGATGATTGGAATCCTTATTCTTCCGAGTCTCCGTTCACTGATGTCTAACCAAGTGAACGACGATAAACAAGGTATCGTTTGACGTACTTTGCTTATCTTTATGATAGGTAGCTTAATTATAGGTAACAGGCTGTTTTTATTCTCTCATAGACTGTCATTATTATTGATCGCTGTTCACAGGATCCGTATTCGGAGCGATTGCGTGTATGGAGATTATTTGTGGCATCATTGGAACAACGATATTCAATTCCATTTATTCTGCTACTCTGTTCCTTTCAACTGGTTTCGTGTTCCTTGCCATGGCTGCGTTTTATCTTACAGGAAGCGTCATAGTCAGGTAAGCCATTCAATTGGCCGTCATACTTTATAATGCTCTTCAGAGCCAGATACGAAATTTAAATTTGAGAGGCACGGGGAACTATCGATTTTGGCATGATCTTAAGACATTATGTATGTTTTTGAGTTTGTAAGTTTGTACTGACTGCTGTTATTGTGGTCTTATGGCGTTGATACTCTGTCAATAAATGGCTTCGCCGCTTACTATATACAGGTCAATGTGGCTGATGCTGTCTAGTTTATGGTGCACATCTCCCGCTTTTAAAGGATTTTTCTACTGCTCTTTCAAGCAATGGCTTCAAGCAGCATAACTTTTATCATGGGCTCTCGTGTATTCCGTGTTGCTGCCCCAAGGAATAGAATCTGCTACATTTTTTCAGATGATGTCTAACATTGTTTTCTTGTTTCAAGAAACCTCTCAAAACTTATTCTATCTCTCATTGGCTTTCAAACACCTGAATATCTAATTGCTCTTCACCTTGCAACTGACTAAGTGCACCTCAGACTCCACATCTGTGTGACTTAGCGTGCGATAAAGATGTCCGTAATAAAAAAAAATAATAATAACCTTCTTCCTATTTAAAAAAATCTCTGTTACGGTCCAGCGGTTCAACGCTGTCGCATGCCTTGGTACAATGGGGCCCTAGAACTCTGATTTTAGAGGAACAATAATGGCTTTATAATAATAATAATAATAATAATAATAATAATAATAATAATAATAATAATAATAATAATAATAATAATAATAATAATAATAACGCTTGGAGTAAAATGGAGTATATGCTGTTCAGCCGTAGAGAAAGGCAGGTAAAGCGATTCTTAAGCGCCTATTTATAAAGGCTAAATTGCGCAGGATCAATCTAATTTACTGGAGCTCTGTCAACACAGACTCGATGGGAAGACATAGCAATAGTTCAATTTAAGATTTTATATTAAAATTAAATGTCGATTTTCACAAATAAACGAAGATATAGGCCTAAAAACGATATCGCATTGGCCAAATAAAAATGCAGAAGTTCAAATTGGCAGCAAATTGAATTTTCAGCGACGGTGGGTCAGAGAGGTTACTCTTGCCAATATTAATGTAGTCGGCCTCTGAACTATTATTAGGCTACTGCAATCAAGATTACATGTCCTACAAGAGAACTAAATTTTACTTACACGTCTCAACGGATCATAGTCCGAGTATAGGCCTCCACCGTAGGCCTACATGCTAGGAATTTTACTGAAATAGACCCTTAAGGCCTACAATGTGCGCTGATAGCGCAATCAGAAAAACTCAACTGAGAAGATGGTCAAAACGCACCATTCGCTGGACCCGTATTAGTTACCCACCTACATTTTTGGGTGTGGCTTCGATTACTTAACCTGTGACTTCTTATTTTTCAGTATTTATGCAGTCTTGATTAGACAGGAGGCACGAAGAGGATCTTCATTGTCCGTTCCAAAAAACGAAACGCCAGTGAAGGACGCTGAATCCGATTAACACAGTGGTCTCCACAACGATCGAAAGTCTTGTTAAATTGTTTTACTAGATATTAGACTTTTAGCTACTTGAAACTCATGGAGTTTTCAAACTC
The DNA here is from genome assembly GCA_020284085.1 of Aporrectodea caliginosa. Taxonomy (NCBI): domain Eukaryota; kingdom Metazoa; phylum Annelida; class Clitellata; order Crassiclitellata; family Lumbricidae; genus Aporrectodea; species Aporrectodea caliginosa. Next base: position 1,096,714 of record JACEVL010000858.1, on the reverse strand, counting down.
TTCGTGTATTATGGGGATGGTGGATAGTAATAGTATAATGCCTGAAGTTTCACGGAGCCGGTTCGTTTCTGTTAGGCCCTGGGTTTAGCTCATGCCTTCATTCCCTAGGTGGCAGCAAAAGTACAATGACTTTTAGCTACTTGGAAACTGCAACTTTGTTGATTTATGTCTATTGTAATTTATGTTCTTTTGAATTGTTTAATCGTTCATGTACAGCGCAGTGCGTTTTTCAGGCGCTTCATTAAAGAGTAATAATAATAATAATTATTATTATGTGTAGTCCCTCAGGAGTCGACAAATTATGCTAGGAGTTGTTGTTAGTTATTATTATTAGTTTATTATTAATACCCGTGGTACATATTATGATCCCTCAGTAAAAGTAGCACGGAGGCAAGAAGTGCATCTACAAATTACTGACCTCATTGCCTCTGTGGAATGTTTACCTACAACTCCTTTCAAGCTTCTCATCCTTTCATTCACAGTTGGCTCAGTACACCAGACAGCGAGAGCTGGCAGGCTTGATTTGAAGTAGCGCCGGTAGATAGGCCTAGTCAGAAATCAATAGTACGTACAAAATACCATCAATCGTCTCAGGTGTCATTGACGTTTGTACACAATCCTGCTGCTCTACAAATAGGCTACGATGGCGTCTACCCTCGAAAGGCTCAAACTCCGCATCCCAGCCTGCCAAACATTATGTATGCAGGCCAATTAACGATGAATATTGGTTCACATGACTGTATTGCCAGAGCCCTAAAGACCTTTAGGCCTACATTTCGAATAAACGATGTAGCCTTGTGCCGGGTTAATATGTTCGCAAAGTAGGACTAGCAGAGATTGGTCCTTGTAGGCTACGTAGATTCTGCTGCTAATTGCTATAGAAATAGCTAGCTGTTCTAAAGTGCAGAATGATTGATGCATCCGTATGCGTCACTAGGATATAATTAGAAGTCCAAGTCTAGCAAAAGAAGTTCAAGTCTAGCAAATGAACAAAGTGAGTACGATCATCCACTTTTTGTTCTGAAAAGTTAATTGCACCCAATAAATCAATATTCTTATTACCCTTAATCATAATAGGCCTATATACCACTAAGGCTCAATCTATGCCTAAAAAACTATGGTTATGGTCATGGTTATACATGCTGTAATAGCTAGACCACTCTATTGTCCAGCATAGGGTATAGTTTCTTTTATTGTGTCCTAGATACTAAAATATATACTCAGTATAGAGTCTAACCATGCTGGCTGCTTTAAGTTGTAAGGTGTCTAGAGGAAGATCCGAAGACGCACGAATTTTAAACACTGCCTGTTTCAACAAGCCACTTCTGACAAGGCGTTACTAATGTGTGCAATAACATCAGCAGTATGATCCCTGGTGCACTGAGACTGTTGGCGACAACGAGGTCGTTGGGCGACAACATAATGTAATACTGAAAATTGAAACCTGACTCGAGCATATTTCTGTATCATCTAACTGCGTACAAGTTTTTATACAGCGGCTGACTCATCTGAATGTTAACGCTGGCTCATACAAGACTGACTGTCGATATATGTTTAATTATATGGGCGTACAAGCAGTGGCGGCGCCAGACATTTTTTGTAACCAGGGCATAGCCAGGGTAGAGCTCTGCGCCGACTTCATAGTGTCGGCGGCGGCGCGCCGGTCATTTTAAGTCGGCGGCGGCGGCGCGCCGCCGACCCATAAAAATCGGCGGCGGCGGCGGCGCGGCGCGGCGTGGTCGGCGCGGCCTGGTCGGCGCCAGTGATTGATCCAAAAGTTTATGACGGGGTCAAATGGGCGTCCGAACTTTTGAAATAGTTAGAATTTCCACACTGTAATTCTAGCATTTTAAAATGTCATCTGAACAAATTGCTTTATTATTTCAGTGCTGATACTAATCAGCTGTCACTCGTTGTTAGGATGTAGTTTGTGTCGTGTTTGAGTTTGACTACAGACAATACTAGCAAACCAGACATTTATTTAAATTAAATTAATATAAAAACTAGAAAACAGGGCCTACGTTCAATTTCCAAGAATGCCATAAGCCTTTAGTAAACGAATTGCTGACTATAAGACACAATTATAAATATAATAATCTTCGTTTATTATTTAAAACTGACACACCGCAGTATATTCATAAGTATGAACGGATTATCACAAGTTATTAAATAAATCGAATTTAACTGTTTGGCAGCCATGAATGGCGCCCATCACGTCCTACTGCTCATTTTACGAAAGCCATATGGCGAATGAAAGGCTGAGTCGACCTTTGTAGGATAGCTGGAATTGATCCCGCGTCCATGCTGATCTTCTACGCTTCGTGCCAAAGTGTTACCATTTACCATAAACCCCTCCACGGCGTATCACAAGTAATTAATTTTAATTATTTTCAATTTGCTAACACTTTAGTCAACGTAACAGGAAGAGCTTCATCCTGTACTTATAGATTAAGGAGTCCTAGTGACATCTGTTTTTATATAAAAAACTGCTTTTCCGCGAGTTTGCTTTTAGTAGCTTCAGCCCATCGCGATACTATTTATAATTGTATCCAATTTATCATCATTAAAGTTAATGTTATTTATTTCAAGAACGTCAATTGATTTTTAATACCAAATAGTCTTTGTTTCATAGCAGTTTAATCCATAGCAGTTTAATATTAAAATGCAGATCACCAATCCGAAAGCCACTTGTAGGCTACTTAGGGATTTGCAATTTCTTAAAATGCATACCTATCAATTCAGGGTCATGCCAATCTTCCGTGGCATGTCGATGCTACCTGTCTTCCCCTCCGGCATCTCCGTACTTACATACTTTAAGATAGACCGAACAGCAATACTTGGGGATGCACATTATTTGGGTTAAGAAAATAACTAAACCTCGGGCATGCCAAGCCCGTGGCCCGTTATAGCAGCACACCATGACGGGCGGGTCTGGTCATGAGGGACGCCGGCATACAACCAGGAGGGGTGCCGGCATACAATCAGGAGGGGTGCGAGGGCGGTTCGCCCCAGGCCTATGACTTAATACTACCGTATCGTATGGATTATAGGCTAATAAAGTATTCTTTACATGTGCGTGCATTCACTGAAAGCTGCACTGAGAGGTTAACTTAACCCCACAGGTAATTTCATGGAATTAACTGGAGGGGTTGAAAATGAATTCGGGGGTTTAACGCTCCCAACCCCCGACAATTCAATAACCGTATATATATATATATCCTCTGTCTTACATATATAATGTAGTATGCATGTAAGACAAAGGACCTTTTCGATCTTCTCTCATTCCTATCCGTCTATGCCATCTATCTATCAGTCATTCAATCCAACCAATGGCAACCATCCATCCATTCATCCATCCATCCTTCCCACCAAACGAATCCATCTATCTATCCATCCATCCCATCATCTGTCTGCTGTCTGCCTGTCTGTGTGTCTCTGTCTCTGTCTTTGTCTCTGTATGTATGTCTGTCTGTCTCTGTCTGTCTCTGTCTGTCTGTCTCCGTCTGGCTGTCTCTGTCTGTCTGTCTGGCTGTATGTCTGTGTCTACTTCTATTACCCACTGAAGCAAGAATTTATCGTGAAGTCATGCAAAACATGAAAAATGCATCAAAACAATTAAACACTTCAGCGTGGCATCGGCGGCGCGCCGAGGAATTATCGGCGGCGGCGGCGGGCGCGCCGATCCACAAAAATCGGCGGCGGCGGCGTCCAAAAAATGTCGGCGGCGGCGGCGCGGCGCGGCCGGCGCAGGGCTCTAAGCCAGGGTAGTCAAACAAGTTACCAGTGCATGGGCAGTTTATGCCCTAAATAAGTTATCCGCAGGGCAACAATTCTGGCAGGGCAACGACCAGGGCAAAGGCTTTTTAACCAGAGAATTTGCCCTGGCTTGCCCTGGTGTAGCGCCGCCACTGCGTACAAGTCGTTAGAGTCAATCGTCTTATTATTAGATGCACAGACTATTATAGGTTAGGAATGCAGAATTTGGAGGCTAACTATACAGTTACACACAAACATTGGGGCTGTTTGTAGGGGAGTGGAGGAACTTGCCACTCTGGTTCAGACTATCTCGCACACACACACACACGCACGCACGCACGCACGCACACACACACACACGCACGCACGCAGGCACGCACGCACGAACGCACCCACGCACGCACGCACACACACACACACCCACACACACACACGCACGCACGCACGCACACACACACACACACACACACACACACACACACGTTCGTGTATATTGATGATTCGTTTATGCAATACATTTTGCTATACTCAGCGGCCTTAATTACCACGGATATCATCCACATGTCCATGCATCGGTTATTGTGGTAACATTTTCATTTGTTATGTATATGAAAGAATCATGTATATGTATATGTTATGACGTTACAAATACAGACTTATTTACTGCAAATAACTCCAAACAACAAGTAATTTGCAGTATACTTTTGAAATAACGTAATGTTACATGTAAGCCTGAAGTTCCGGGCACATGTTACAATGATGGGGAACGCTCTTGTGAAGAACGAGTCAATCGATTATTTCCGTACTAGTTACGACAACGTGGGATGACTTTCGCTCATAGTTAATAAATAATTGCCTCTAGTCAACTGAACACCTACCACCTGTTGGAGCACATGGTGTCCATTGGCGCTATATATTTTACTTCTAGAATGATCGGCTCTCCCGTGACCCGTCAATAAGCCAGGTTCATAAATTTCTCCAATACAAAGTATTGCTACCTGGCTGTGATATAAAGTTAGATTTTGATGCTAATATTTTCTCTCAAACTGTAAATGAAATTTCGACTTCTAGGCCTATGCTGTTTGACCAAGATGTTTTATATGCAGTGTTCTATTCTATTCTATTTACGAACTTGTAAAACGCCTCTCACTTTAAAACCTGATCAGAGGCGCTCCAGGTGCGAAGAACCCCTCGAAGAAAAGTCTTAAAATAACGGGCAGAAACAGTAATGTCCCCAGATAAGATCTCAGCATGAGTTGTCGCATGAAGGTCAGTCCACAGCAAAGGACCAACAGAGGCATAGGCACGATGCTGTGCTATGGTAGGGACCGAGACCAAGGTACAAGAAGGTCATGACGGTCAACTTGCAGTGTTGTTTGCAGAGTGTGAGCGTTTGCAACGATACTTTCACAGCTGATTCTTCATTACTTGGTTCCTAAATTATTTATGTAATTGCTTACTTAATTACTTACTTACGTTGCAGGTGCTCTTTCCAAATTGCGAAATCGAACCAATGTTACCAAAGGACGCCCACGAACCACCAACCTCACAAACTCCTGCGGAAGGACACTGTTTTTCTCGACTAAAGAGATGGTTTCTCGTAGAGCCTGTCCTCATCCTCTATATCTTTGGGATATTTCCTGTCCAAACCATTACGCAAAAATACATCCTGGAATGGATCACGAACGAGTCTCTTGAAGTCCTTGCTAGCCAAAATATATCGTATCACCAAACCAATACTACCCTTGATCCGTGTCATTCGAATAAATCCGATCCCGATTATCAGTTTCAGGAGTACGTTCAGAGCAAAAGCTCACAGTTCGTACTTTATGAGTCCATTATATCCGGAGTTCCGGCTTTTTTCGTCACCATTATTCTAGGGGCGGGGAGCGATCTTTTCGGACGTCGTTTTGCGATCTTGCCACCGCTTGTTGGAACCCTTCTCGGCAGTTCCATTGTAACGTGTGTCATCTGTACGAAATCCTCCATCTACTGGTTCTTCCTTAGCGATGCCGTAAATGGTTGTTGCGGATCCTTCTTAACCGTGCTGATGGGTTGCCTAGCTTACGTGGCTGACCGGACGCCACCGGAGAGGCGAATGACCCGAATCACATTTCTAGAGATGTCCTTGTTCATACCCGGAGTTATATGTCCCATTGTGTTTGGGAAGATCACGACCACATTTGGCTACTTGACCACACTGCTGTTTGTACTTTCGACTGCTGCTGTCAATCTGTTCTATGTCTTTATGTTCTTGCCAAATGATAGTAAACGAAAGAAAGAACTATCTGCAGCTGAGTCAATGACCACATGTCCTTCATCGTCCAACCAGTCCAAGTTTCATTCCACTCTGTCTTTGCTCTGGGTCCAGATGTGCTCCATGGTGGCCCTGTTCACCGTGAAATCTGTTCCCACCGCTGCAACTGTGCATTGGAGAAGACTGAAGCTCAACCTCCTAATCGCGGCTTTCTTTGTCATAAGCCTGCCAACATTTGATTTATCGGTGTCAAACTTCTTCATGATGAATAGCCCTCTGTGTTGGGACGTCGACACGATAGGGCTCTTCTATGGAGCGTCAACCGGTGTCTCCAGTGTTGGAGCAATGATTGTCACGCCGTTGTTCAAACGCTGTGGGATGCCGGACTACGTGATCGCCATCCTGGCCGGTCTTGCATGTACGGCTACTAACGTTTACAAGGCCTTCATACAGACGACCGTCATGATGTTTCTCAGTGAGTCGATACGAATCAATCTACGCAGCTAAAATTACTATAAATACGAAAGGAGTGTAACTTGTGAGATAGCTTAGATGTATTTCCTGTTTCAACAATTTTTTCCAATGTTCCACTTAAGATCGTCTGGCAAAGCGCATCAGAACCGTGACTTTACTGACGTTTATTTGGTTTTTCGGGAACTAAGTGATCCCTCTCGTTTGACACTTAGGTTGTCACAGCAGGCTAAAACGCATAGGCCTACTAGGATAAGTCAAGCGGAGGGCAACTTACTATAGGCAATTAGGCAAATTTAAAGTCACGCACTGGGTTCATCGGTCAAGTCACTCAGTTCAGTATAAGGTCGTTATGCAGTAATTAACCATTTGGGCAAAGTCACGCTGTGTTCTTCTAGCCAAGTCACGAAGTAGGTTCTGAGGCCAAGTCACGAAGTTTATTTGGTAGTGGATATGCTTTCTGCTGACAGCTTCTTGGTAAGTTATGATCGAGTCCGAAAGAAAATGGACATGGAGTCTGAATCGATAAGACGACAATGACGAAGAAGTGACAGGATCGAGAAAGGGTCCTGATACTGGCTTTCCAACAATGAAGGCCTGATAGGGCCTAATGCTTATATTATTTTATTCAACAAGTTCTGTTTTATCTATTTCTAGCTCTCAGTGTGTCGATGATTGGAATCCTTATTATTCCTAGCCTACGTTCAATGATGTCCAACCAAGTAAACGACGATCAACAAGGTATCGTCTGCTTATCTCTTTTAATATTATAATGGTAGAGGTATACTACACTTAACTCGAACTCCTGTCAAGAAACTCCTTTGCATTTTGGTCCCTTGATCGAAGGATTACTTGGCTACGGCCTAAACACGACCACAGCATTTTAACGTTGCTAACACTTAAATTTCCATTAGGAATTTAATAGAGGTTCTCTTCAATGCTTCGCTGCTTTATGTAAAAGGTGCAAATTGCTCATTCATCTGCAATTTACTAAATACACGCAAGTAGGCCTAGGGCCTAGGCTTACGTTACGTAGTGTCAGTGATAACATATGAAGGAAGAACTCAGCCGATTTCGATCGGCTACTTATAGGTATAGTCGTTATTGTAATATTAGGGCCTAGGCCTATATGCAATTTGTCTTCGGCCAGAGCGCCTACGACGTTGATCATAAAATCGTCTAGCCATCTGTAAATGTAACGTGGAAAAGGGGCAGCCTTGCGATAGCGGATTATTTTATCCTTTAGGGCTGTCCTGTTGACGGTATCAATTAGTTAACAGATTAACTTTGAAAATGACTGATTGTTGATTATTTCCTGTAAGTCTTGTGCTGCTGTTGAATCAATAAACGGCTGATTGATTGATTGATGGATAAGAAATTGTCCGTATTAATAGGCTAGTAGGCTATTCATATTAACGTGAATGACAACGGTAGGCCCTAATTAATTACAAATTATTTTTATTATTGTTTGTGCACAGGAACCATATTCGGAGCGATCGCGTGTGTGGAGATTATTTGTGGCATCATTGGAACAATAATATTCAATTCTGTTTATTCTTCCACTCTGCACATTGCAACTGGTTTCGTGTTCTTTGTCATGGCTGCGTTTTATGTGGCAGGATGCGTCTTCGTTTGGTGAGCAATACATTTTGGTCTGCATACTTTAAACTGCTCCTCAGAGGCAGATTTGGGACGTAAATATCGATCCATGTACGCCTATGTAGGGTGTCTGAACTTGAGACTGTTATAGGCCCATATAAGCAGTGTTGGCCATAATTAGGCTACTTTTTAAAAGTAAGCAGTTACAGTCAAAGATGTTAAAATCTTTGGTAGCCTAATTAGTTACTGGACTGTAAAGAGTAGCTACCTAGTGTAACTAATTACTTTTAGAAAAGTAACTAGTGATTACTGTGGGCGAACATGTATTTAGAGGTGAGTTTACGGGTTCAACCCCAGGGCTTCTCATTTAAGGCGATCGATCGATCGATCTCCTTGGTCGATCGCCTAGCGAGGGTCTGGTGGATCGGTAAATCGATCGCGCAAATCGAGCGCGAGCGATTTACTCCAAGAGGAAACTGGAACCATTGTTTTATTTACCTAACTTAATTTACATTACTTTAATTTTTGCTTACTAGCGGCAGCGGTGAACGCGTTCGGAACCCAACGTTTGGTGACATAGGCCCTAATGACTCGAGTGATCGCTCCAATTTCGTGCAATATGATTGGTCATAACAACACGGTGGACACCTCCCGCGTAACGTCATTAATTTGTAAGTTCGTAACAACGAGGTTCGTAACGTCACTGATTTCGGAAATTACTGAAAGCAACAATGGCGGCGACTATGCCGAAGTAATAATAATAATATCTTTTCTTTAATCAAGCGCCTGACAAACGCACTGCGCTGTACATTTACATGTTATGCAATTGAAACAATCTTAGGCCTATACTACTAACAGACAGCCGGTCACAGCCTGTAATACACGGCGCTAATAGCAGCCTACAAAGCACGTCCGCCCTACGGGACTCGAACTCGGTACCTCTCGCTCTCTACGCCAGATGTTATCCAATGCGCTATCGGGAATCTCAGTTGAGGCAACAAGGCCGAGCATAGGCAACAATACAAAGGCTCATATATATCAGGATCTTAAACTGAATGCGCTGCTGGGTGGGGACTGGGGAGCCAGTGCAAAGTATTTTCTGCTTCGCATTCTTCTTCTTTTTTACAATAATAATGTAGGCCTACAGTTTAGCAACGGCGCTCGAACGTTTTCGGTTGCTGGCCCTAGAAATGAGCTCCCTGTTGCGCTCCGCCTAGTGAATAGAGTTCACACGGTCATGTAGGCCTATACCATTATTCTTAAATAACTAAACGACTGTCTTATTTAGCCATGGCTGGTCTATAGGAGCGCTTCTGATCAGTCGATCACCTTGAAGGGGCGCTGTATGAAAACTAATTAATAATGCTATCAATAGTAATAATCACGGAACTGAACTGAGATAGACCTACTAGATTAGTACTATAGCCTATAATAACAACTGTTATTTGACCATACGAATACGATACACAAAATACGCTGTACACAAAAAGCTCTCGAGGTCGATCGCGCACCGATCGCCTACGCAACCCAGCGCGATCGATTTTCAAATCGCCTTCTATTTTCAAATGAGAAGCTCTGTTCAACCCATCCAAATAAATGCATTACCGTTATTAAAAACTAAAACTGTAGAAAAATACGACCATATCCAATGGAAAGCCCCAAAACTTAAAACTCCCTCAGAAATTTTTTCATAGCTACGTCCTGCTGATTACAATTAGGCCTAGGCCGACTAGTTTAGTTACCACACACACAAAATTAAATTTCAATTTGGATGCATCGGTCTTTTAGCTCTCCCTTAGGGTGGACAGAATAGATGGATTTCTTTACACAGCAGAAAATGGCGATTTGTCAGCGCTCAGGATAGCTAAACAGGAGGATCCAGCTTCATGCACAGGAACTCGGTCAACACAAAATCGATAGGCAATTCAAAGTAAAGGACACTAAGATCCTATAATATATTAAATGAAAATGTGGATTCGGTAAAATAGGAAAATACTAATTATACTATCATATCGGCCAATAAAATGCAAGACCATATTGAGAAAACTTCAGTGCTGGACTGTCAGAAAGGTTAGCCTACTTCTCCAAGTTCTCCAAACACAGAGTAGGATAATTATTGCACTCACATTGAATAGTCTATTAGACCTACACAATCCAATAAAAAGCACATAAAGCCCCACTTGATCCACGTCTTAACGTAAGGTCCTCGGTAGGTTTACCGAGAGCCTTACAGAACGCGCTGGTGACACAGGCACTGACTGAGAAGGTAGTCGAAAACGCATCCTTTGGACGTGTTTCTAAAGAATGGTGCGTAGTTCTGATTACTTAACCCGTGACCTTTTGTGTTTCAGTATTTATGCAGTCTTGATAAGATTGGATGCACGAAAACTATCTGTTCCAATAAACGAACCGCTACTGGATGCAGAATCTGATCAACGCAATGATCTTCATAATGAACAAAACATCTTGTGATTCTTGTCTTGTCATGCTCTGTAACTCACTTTAGACCATTAAGTATTTGAAATGCTTAGGCTTTTAGCTATCAGAGAATTATGACTGTTGATCACCAATTACGAATTATTGCTACAAATAATAAACACACTACCGTAGCATTCGGATACAGGAAATACTGTTACCATACATGTATAATTTTGTTGTAACATGTTAATTAGACTAATTAATTGGGCTGCCCAGGGAGAACTTCAGTTCCTTCGCTTCCAAACAATGGCACAAGAAAATTGTGCACTGTAATGCATAGGTTCACCCTTAGGAACAGATTCCTGTCAACATACATACATATACATGTATTCCTTTTACTCATCCAAGTTACATTCTGTGTTTGTTAAGGTTCAACTGTTTAGATCCCTTACACAGCCATGCTTGTAGCACTTTTAAAGAGGTTTTAAAATGCACCTTACAAAAGCCCAAGCTAAATACATCCACAATTCATGCAACACTGGCAGCAATAAAAGCTAGAGCATTTGGCCTACCACAATTACTAATCTACATGTGATACTGTAGCATCACGCAGATGTTGCTATGCCTACTTACAGTGACAATGTTCTTAAAACGGCAGATAATAAAAACAAAAAACAATGTACTGGTAGGTTACAGTTGTATTAGCACTTTTCGGCTTTGATATATGTACATGCAAATACAGAGTCATAGAAGCTGGTTTCATAGCACATGTACTGCCACCACTTAAACCCATACAAAGCAAATGATTAAGTGCAATCTTTGCAAACATAATGCTATTTTTGTATAATGCACCTTTTAGTACAAACCTTTACTGTAAATAAAATCCCATCAGAATTTTGTTAACTACCCTGTGTGTCTATGCAAACCAAGCAATATTTACAAAAAATTAAATTAAAAAAAACTTATAGAAACATTGCAACCACACAGAGTACAGGTTATCCAACATTCAAGATTAACAAATACAAACTATCCCAAACGATGAAGGTTGATAGTTTTTTTTAGTAAATAATTCAGTAATTTCAGTCAGTTTGTCATTACTGAGATTGTTACATATTACCAATAGCATTTTCATTTTTACATTAGCAACACCTTTGCAGTCCATAGTATTTATAAACACAATTTCTACAGTGAGCTCTCTAACTGCAAGATCCAGTTTTCTTGTATCAGTCCACAATCTACCATAATTGATCAGAAGACTCGGAAGGAATAGAAGTTACACAGTGCTCGGCTGAAGTTCCAGCCAGCAATCACCGAGATGATGTAGATGATAAAAACAACTGTTAATGGATATAGCATTAATTGCGTCTTTTTCAGGAAAGTCAATGCTGAAAAAAGATAAAGAAAATGGTACTTCATCATTATTCAATACATAGGTTCTATCCACTCCAAAGCATCCTTTTGTGTTTGATCTTAGTTGAAACACTTATTTGTTAGCACTTCTCTTCCACTGTGAGGTATTCATTGTCACACTGCATTCATGTCTAGCTCAAAAGTAGCCATCTGTTACATGCTGCCAATAAAACAATGCAATCTACTCTTCAGTTTTCCACCCAATCACAATACATGACAAATTTTTTTATGTACACTAAAAATTAACAATGTGTATAGCTGGTACAAATTCAAATCGCAAACTTAAATCAATGACTGAATGCATTAGGCCAAAAAAAAAATAATGGTGTGTTTCCGGTAACAGAGTTAAAAAAAACTGGGTAGGTAGGTCGGAAAATAATTTTATTTTGGTAAAATAATTTTATGCAGTGATTTCCCAAAATTTCGCCACCATTATTTCCATTGAAAGACCGCTAGTTTCCGAACGTCTCTGCTTTAGTGAATGCACCTATAATGTCGCGATTCTGCATCTCCGGCATGCAAAGGGGCCGAGGATGAGCTTAATGTACCGTATGTGAAGCAAAAAAAAAATTTTTTTAAAAATTTTCCGAAAAAAAAATTTTTTTCACAAAATTTTTTGTAAAAAAAAATTTTTTTTACAAAATTTTCCGAGTCGCGGCAAAAAATTGACTCGGTCGCGTTACCGGAAACACACCATTATTTTGTTTTGGCCTTACATCATCCTAAGTAGCTGTTCTGTTAAGCTAGTACAAAAACGGGACTTCTTAGTGATTACCACATCTGAAAGTACTTACAGTTGTAGCCAAGAAAGGTGATGTAAATGTAGTAACCCACAGCAACCAACCAAAGAGTGTTGCCAACAACGCACGACAAGTAGCCGTCATTTCGTATGAAAGCTTAACACAGAAATACACAACAATCACATCATAAAATTAATAAAGCATGTTGCGAAAATACTTTGTGTTTTTCAATAAACTACATGTTGACAAGATGAAAACATTGAATGTGTCAATCTGAAAGAAAACTGCCTTTCTTCACCTATGAATGATCATCCTTATACGCAGGGTTTGTTTAAGGTGTCACTGACACAAATTCCATGCATAATGCTTTCAAAAGACTTCAGTTTACCGGTAGATAAGAAGTGAACCACCACAAGTGACATGATAATGGGGCAAAACTTCAGATAAACTGAAACAGGGAAGTGGTATGAACTGAATGAAGGCTCACAGATACTCTTGTAAAATGGTTTGTGCAAACCAGACAAAAACATGATTAGGCAATTTAACTAAGGACACGAACAATGACACAGAGACAGGCAAGTGGAAACACAGATAAATGTAGGCTTTGGATGGTTAGTTGTGTGAAAGCTGCAAAACTTGAACAAATAATCATAAGAGAAAGTAAGGGGAGGATAAGAGATTAAGAGACAATGATTAGTTATTTGCAAGGCTTTAATTGATGAAAACTGTAGAGCATGCATATCTTACATAGTACACTACACAAGATATGACAGCTGTATGACACAGCTCCAAACTTTAGTTTCATAAAACATACCATTGAGGAATGGCAGTTGGAAGAGATGAAGTATCATCAGAAGTGGAAAGAATGCATTCAGATGAATGTCAAAGCAGTATCCCCATTCAACATCCTGGCCTCTTGGAGGCTGGATAATCAGATACCTGTTGGCAACCCACCTAAGAAGAACAAATAACATTCACAAAACTGAAAGAACAGAATAATAACGTACTTGATACAGCACACATCCCCTTACTATCTCACTTGTTTTATAGAAAACGACTTATCTAAATCTGCATATAGTAGACAAATCGACAGATTCCAAACCACACACAGAAACCATGCATGAAACAACTGATTAAGGTCACAAGTTATTCTATATATGAGATTTAAATCTCGGGCTAGCACAGTCCGTGCACAGGGACCTTAAATGGCATGGCACCCATTCAAACGGGCAAGCAGTGGTGAAGGATCTCACCCGATCAATTCATTCAAAAATGAGAAAAGAGTCGAGGCCATTCAGTCGGTATATAAAAACATATACATTTACATTTATATAAAAAGAAATATGGTTGCAGATATTGGCAGATGTCTGCCAGTATATAATGGAAATTAGTGCAGTTCAATTAATGATCAAACTCATCAAATTACTTGGTTGTTCATTAAACAATTCATCATTTAATGTGGTTGTTCAGATATCTTTTAGGATTCAGTCTGCAGTTATGATTCTTCCATTGTATTAGTATGGAATACCATTGTAGTTTCCAACTTTTCTGGGAACTAATTGACTCATCCCTCCACTCCCTAGGGGCAACTGTAAAATGAGCAGTAGGGCAGATATCAATCAAACAATCGTTTATTTGTAGCCAAACAACAATAAACAATAATATTACAAATCAGATTGCACTTTTAAATATGGATTGTTGAATGACACAAGGGAAGGCCCTGAAGGGATCAAAGATCCCGCTAAGTAGGGGCACCTCTATATAATTTCAACAGAATATGTGGCAGACTGTATGGCAGCCTTGCAGGCTGCCATACATTTACATTTCAACTCCTGTTAAACTTGTTACCATAGATCTGTTACTACTATATCATGTAATCTTACCGCATACTTGTCAGTTTGAATTAATAAACGAACTTTATTTATTATTATTATTAGTATAACATTTCATTATTTTTATTTGACTAAAAAGTAAGTTTGAATTGAGGACTTCTAAATAACTAGCATAAAATCAACTTCAGTGTTAAACACTTATTTTATACAGTACCTCATACCACAAAATTGTTCCAACACCACCAAGTTGCATTAACTCGCTTTCAAAATTATTTCTTGTGATAATCAGAAACAGTCAATAATTAGAGGTCAAGCCTAAAGCATTTCATATTGTTTGCTTTTTGTTTCACTAACATATTTCTTAACATACTATTCCAAATGCAATCATTTCCTTGAAGCTTTCTCATCAGACAGTTTTGTAAAAAAAACAGTTACTGAGGAAAAACTATACCCATAAAGCATTGATTATCTTAAGACATATTCTCAAGAGCTTACCAAAATGCAGAGGCCAACAGTAGTCCGCAACCAATGTAATCAACAAATACCACCCACAACAGAAACTTCAGAAATGCCACGAAATGCAGCTTGAGTACAATGGCAAACCCAACAGACGACACTACAAGAAAAGCAAACCAAACGTTTTAGAGCATAAGACATATAATTAAACACATGAATGTAATACCAGAAATGGAAGTTTCTTATTAACTCCTAACAACTGAATTCCTAATAACATCTAAAGAAGTAGAAAGGTTAAACTTCAAATTCAAGCACAAGCTATAGTATATAGACCATGGACGTGGAACAATATAAAACATAACAATAGCGTCATTTGAAATTGAGGACTTGTTATCATGCTACATGTCCCAGTTTAATGCTGTTTAATAAGGAGGTGTTAAATTTAGAGTGCTCAACTCTATCAGGGGTTCATGCCAGAAAGACATTTTTGAGATTTTGTTACACTAGTGCAATCCAGCAACTCAGTTACGAAAGATACACTTTACACTATCCGTAGACGATCAGACTGCAAGAGAGAAGAGTGACCATCTACAATCATAAGCAGATGCTACGAAAATAAGTCAATAACACTTCTTACAATAACACTTCTTAAGCTAAGTCAACTCATTGCAGTTAGCATATGGAAATGTTTTTCATTGAATAAGAGAAGTTTCCTTGCAGCAGCACTGTAAAACTGCTGTTAGAATTACTGCTACATTACTACATAAATGACTTTAAAACATATAAAACTTGTATATCTGCACTTGAGCAGTGCTCTGTGCACGTCTTTCACCAACAACTGAAAACACTCCATTTCTATAAATCTTATCCTCTTTACAAACTGCTGCTCCAGTTCTAAACAGTAACACCATCCACTGTAACCGCCTGCATGACATTGTATTCTGACCTCAAATCAAATCTAACTTTACTTACCTATTAATTTTGTTTTAACCGAGTACCTGATAATAAATGACTGCCTGCAAATTAATTTTTTTGGCACTGTAGAAATCACCAGATTATGATTCAACATCATCAAGTATCTACGTATGTATATAAATACAAGCATGCAAACATACGTACAAAAAGTTAGCTGTCAGGCTGTTATTATTATTAAAAAACCACTTACCAACCAACCAAAACGCCACCAAGACTAAGAATGCAGGATCGTCTCTGGCCCATTGATCTTTTGTTTCTACATCATATAAAAAAATGCGGTCATCTGAATCATAAAGAAATGTGCATTTTTCCATGGGAATTATCGTCTGTTATAGAGAGTATCAATAAACTAATAACGTAATTTCTTAGAAATTCACACATTTCTTATTTGGGATGCTTCAGATCTGAATTACGCTGACCAGTATTCAGTATCATTCAAGCATAGCAAATATGAATAGTGAATGCACAATAAAAAAATTTAATCAGTCAACCAGCTGCACGTCTTATTCACTTTAATTCACAAGTTATCCAGGAAAAATACAAGTTGCACTATATGACTTTGACTATGATTTCAACACATAAAATTTACTTAAATTAAACAGATTTTTACTCTAAAATTTAAACAATCTGAAAAGTTTATTTCTGACTTCAAGAAGCAATTAAACATATATTCAGCCGGGTCAGCCCCAATCCAAATTTCAAATTATCAACTGATAGAATCTTACCTATACTCAACACTAGCTAGTGTTGCCTAAACCATTAATGTATTCAGTATTTGCATTGAATAGTTAACTGAATTCACTACAACTCTATTACAAAGTTACAATCACCTTAAGAACTTCATCTGGCTTACATCTATGACATCTACATTACATCTATCCCTGTTTACAGAGGACATAAAGCTAAACTGGTTTTTATCACAAATACTGGAGATCAGAGTTTTGAACATCTGCTTCTCTGTAATCAGACACTTCTAATCTGGTTTAGTCTACAGCTATCCCTTACTTGATGCAAAGTCTAATGCCTATAGTTTGCAACATATTAAATAAGCACATGATAAAAAATTTGGTATGTATACAAAAACTTTCTTCAGTAATCAAGACCATATGACTGTTAGTTCAAATTGAAATATCTTATTTGAAATCAAGTTACTTACGCTTTCTGTAACCAAAATTTCTGTATCTGTAAAACAAAACAAAAGCATGTAACATATATCACTTCCACTGGATTATTATGTCCACTCCAGTACTTCAGCAAAACATGACATAATGTGAAAAACTCTATCACGTGTGTAACATTAATCTTCATTTCCACTGCTTGACACTTTCCACGCATGAGTGTTGAACATGTGAATTTCATCTATATATAGCATGTATGTATGTATGAGCACTTGTTATAGCGCCCCTTCAAGATTTCTACTCAGAGGCGCTACCGACTACAGCGCGGACACTGAATCGGAGTTTCAAGCCGAAGCGCACGAGCAATTGTGAGTGAAGGACTTGCCCAGGGTTCCTACGCGGCGGTTTGAGGTTTGTGGTTTTTCGAACCCGCAACCCTCCGGCTGCAAGGCACCAAACATATCCCTACACCACATACTGTCATTGAAAGCCATTTAATATTCAAGATATGACCGCTCAGCTCAACTACACCAGTGCTGTGCATTCTGTAAGTCCCAAACGTCACTCAGAATTACACTTAACCAGCTTCTGCTTCCAACCCTTTGATAGTTTGACTTCTGGTTCCTCTGACTCAGGGGTGGGCAAACTACGGCCCGCGGGCCAGATCCGGCCCGCCAACACATTTTATCCGGCCCGCCAACAAATTTTATCCGGTCCACACAATTCTTCAGAAAAGTAAAAAGTCATAAAATTTAGACCGCAAGAAGAATTCCTCCTGCTGCTTTCTTATTGTTATGCATGTTCACAGTTGCATACATCTCACAAATTACAGCCAAAGTACAATTAAATTTAATTCAGAAAACGTTTTTTTTTCATTTTAGCGGTTATTAAATGTTTAAAATGTGTTACCTGGCCCTCCGAATTTTTTTGGCGTTTAATGTGGCCCAATGTGCCAAAAGTTTGCCCACCTCTGCTCTGACTTGTCGAATTTTGACCTGGCTACTCCGATGGATTATTACTGACTATGATTTCATCTGAATCAAACATCAATTGCTGCTTAATGCTATAATATAATGGAACTATAATAGAGGTCATTACATTAGATTGCATATGCCTTATCATGCACTGGATCATCCTTACGGAAAATCAGAGGCGATCAATCTCCTTGGTCGATCGCCTAGCAAAGGTCTAGTCGATTGGAAAATCGATCACGCTCGACGAGTTAGACTGCAAGAGGAACCTGGAGCAAGACCATTATTTTATTTATCTAATTTACAGTACTTGTGAAAGTTCAGGCTAGGATCAGTACAACCTTGCATCGACAAGCTGAGGAGTCTAATCGATGGTTAATACATGTTGCGCATACTCTAGTAGTTAATGAACAACCATCTAGTATGCAGCTATAAGAGTTAGATACACAAAATACGCTGTACGCAAAAGGTCCCGAAGCCAACCACGCATCGATTGCCTACTCAATCCAGCGTGATCGATTTTCAAATCACCGTCTATTTTCAAATGAGAAGCTCTGTGCAAAATCTACCACTGGAAATCTTGAATTGTCCTGTCTGAGTCAGTTTGACATAGCTGGAGTATTTCAGCTTCAGTTGTACCTTGTTTGATCAGTTTAATAGTCAGCTTCTTCTCCTCGTGAATCGTCTGTTGTATCATTATCAAGTTTGTAAGTTCGTGTACACTTTACTTTATTTAAGTTGGCTATTTTTCCTTGCTATTGTTTGCAATCCAGTCTGTGTAACTGCAATTTTAAACTAATAAAATGGTCATGTATTTGATTCAAAATCAATAAATAAATAATAAACAAAACAAAAAGAAATCGACGGCATAATCGACATTTGAGAGCTCACACTTTCTGCGGCGAAATGAAGAGATACAGCATCTGCCAAAAGGCGTATTCGAAGTCCATCTGACGGAACTTGACTAAACGCCTAAGAAATTTCTGTCGTTTAGCATTTGCTGATTTTGGAGTCGGAGATTGCGGTCGACTGAAGTTTGGCCCTGACATCGTAGACGACATGGGGCTAGACGGCGCTGGGCTCTGCATCGGACTCTGCTGGAGCGTCGACGTATTCGACGGATACCTACCAAACTGCGACATCGTATTCAGCGATGGTTTACACTTTTTAGCCACAAATATTACTGTCTAGAAGAAATAGCAAAGGTTAGAAATGTATTTATGAATACGTGTTTAATTTTACTCTGATCGTCATTGCTGACAACACACAACTTCCTGCGAGATCAGTCCATCTGAACTACGCCTTTAATGCTACATTCCTTTGGCTCTGAACATTACAAGAAATTTTAATAAGTAAGTAAGTATTCTTTATTTGCATCTGACAAGCGCACATCAGATCAAATCAATTCAAATCAAATTTATTGGAATCGATTCAGTAATTGACACATTCACAGTGCATAGTGTATGATACTAATATAAAGTTTATAAGGTTAAGTAAGTAATAATCAATACCAGACACATGCATCACAAAGCGATTAGGGGCCTACATACATTTTTTTAAATAGGCTATAGGCCTAATAGTCTACATGTTGCAACTTACAGTAGCAGATTAAGTCACACATGCACAACTTAATATAACTAAACATGCATCGAGTTACAAAACTGTTTTAAGCAATTTAGATTTAACAAAAGGCAGCATAAAAGGATGTTCTTCCTTGCGAGGTAAGTAGGCCTAGGCCTGACTTGTCCTCACGAAGATATGGCAAGAGCTTGAGAGTCCAGTCACTCCAGTGGCCGGCGATCGAAAGAACTGTCATTCTATAGAAGAGCTTTCTGTCTGCTCGCGGGATCAGCTCTTCTGCAGAATGGATTTTCTCATATAATTATTTGCCATCTACGATCGAGCCTCTTGCGGGGCACGCAATAGGCCTATCATGTAGCTACGTGGCGTGAGAAATCCACCATAGGCAGTTGCAAATGGTAGGCCTACTACTATGTAATAGGGCCTAATAATAAGAACATTATAGACTAAGAAGACAAACATTGAAAGCAAGCAGCCACACACTGATGACCGGTTAAAACTAATATGATACTGAGACAGTAGAAATCGCTGAAGACGCTGTAATTAGGCTACTTTAACCCGAAATTAAACGGATAACTAACTAACTGTGCAGAGCTTGAAGTTATGTTTGCTTAATTGTTATATCGCCAGTTTAAAGAGGATCTCTGACGCAGTGAAATTTGTGCTATAGACAAATTTCGGAGATTTGCATTTAGGCTATAGCCTACATTGCCATAACATTTATTTACATCTAGTCTAAACAATTGTGCGGTTCTATTATGGTAGGGGTTATTATATTAACACGCCTAGGGGCCGTCCATAAAGTACGTCACGCTCCAGGGGGGGGTTTAAGAAAGTGTGAGAGTTTGTGACAGGGGGGAGGGGGGTCAGGCCATGCGTGACGTCACACATTTATTTTTTTTAAATTTTATTTATAATTTATTTTATACAAAAGTGTGAAATTTATGGATAAAAATCTTGGAAAAGTCTTGTTACTACCACCCCCTCGAAAATTTTTGGTGTCGAAAAACAGTTGTTACTATCCCCCCCCTCGAAAAGTCATGGGAAAACACCTGTTACTACCCCCCTCGAAAATTCTTGGGAAAACTGCTGTCACTACCCCCCCCTCGAAAAGTCATGGGAAAACACCTGTTACTACCCCCCTCGAAAATTCTTGGGAAAACTGCTGTCACTACCCCCCCTCGAAAAGTTTCCTGGTCGAAAGTGTGACGTACTTTAGGGGGGGTCCGAGTTTTGTGACAGTTTGTGACAGGGGGGGGGGTAAAAATGGTCAAAAATAGCGTGACGTACTTTATGGACGGCCCCCTAGCTGTCTGATAGATATTGTACATTTGCGTAAAAAGCCTATAGCGCCAAGTAAAAAATTAAAATTTCCAATTTTCGAACATTAGTATAAATTTTATGCATTGCCCTATAGGCTAAACGCGAACTTGTAGATTTGAAGAACAACGCGACATTATTGCCTAATACCAAAATTAATTAAACGGATCGGCCAGTACGCCACATAATTATGGCCTCAAGCGTAGAATTTAATTATAAATGGTTTTATTTAAATAATGCAGGAGTTGTTTACCAGTAGGCCTAATACTTTTATTTTAAGATCTAATTCAATTTAATATTCCTTAGGCCCCTATTTAATTTCAGCAATCCTCACTCCGCCTGCTGTTCGATCGTTATTAGGCTAGGCCTATAGCCTTTCGGAAAGCGCTTGATAAAATTATGCGGCCTAAAACGACTGCGCGGTCATTTTAGGCCAGTTATATATAGGCCTGTGGCCAAATTTAGGGCGCCCTTTGCAAATCGATGCTTTCATATTGAGGGTAATTACCGGCCTACGATAACGATCTTCAGCTAAGGCATTTTCCCCGCACGATATATCTACCTATAATAGTAGCTAGGGCTGTCGCGACGGTGGCTACCTCTGGCAGCCGCTTGCTCTGTTGAGAGGGCGCGGGGTTACAGAATGATATTGATCGCAGAGTGGTAAGTATCAGGGTTCAAATCCTGACATCGATCTTCTCTGCCACGATTTCTTTCACCCATTGATAAGTAAAGAGGACAAGGTTCAGTCATCGACTGATTATTCCTAGGTCTTTTATTTAGCTCGGAGTCAATATGGAATATTTAAATTATTAGCTTCTATCTCGCCTATAGTTTCATATGCACAAGATGACATGTATGGCTGTCCGAGGCTTCCAATTGTAGGGTAGTATCGTCTAAGACGCCCCCTGGGGTAAGACGCCCACCCTCTGGTATCTGAGAATCTAAATGAAAATAACTTTACCTACTTAGTTCATCAATGAGCTGCCATCTAACGAGTGCTTTTTAAGTACTTGCATGAGTTAGGGCGGTTACGGGTTGCCAGTAATTAATTTTAAAAGATTTTACACCTTCGTATTATGAGACACACATACAAGTTTTTGTTCCTGACAGCATTAAGACTTTAAATTTTATTTCAAGGTTTTTAGTGACGACACTAATAAAGGTGTCAAGATTATATATAGAGCTTCAAATTTGTTGGGTTACACACCGTTTTTTTTCTATTGGTCGTTCTATATGGTGTCCTGATGTGGGGTAAGACGCCCCCTGTCAAAATGGCTAAGACGCCCCTGGGGGCGTCTTACCACGACAAGCCATTAACGTACGGAATTTTTGCTATTATTATTGGGCATAAATTCATCCATTAAACATTAGGTTACTATCTTAAAGTAAGGTTCAGACAACAATGATACCATTTATTATTGTATGAAATAAATTTTTGAGATAAAACTGTTGTTGTTTGCAGGCCTGTGGTATGTAAAAACATTAGATTTCCTGTTTTATTTAAAAAAAGATCAATAATTATGGCAGATTCAGACTGGCTCTGCGGCTTTATGAAAATACATCCGGAACACTCTTTCAGAAAGTCTGAAACCTCAAAAATATCAAAAGCTGTCCGATTTGTTTCAGAATATCTCAAAAATTATATAGATTTAAAGCACTACTTTCAGGCCATAAACAAGCTACAGGCAACACTAACGAATATAAAAAAGAGAGCCAGGGACCAGATAAATCCTAATAGAAAGATAATTATTATAAATAATTATAGTTTCAACTTTCAAACCACTGAGGCTTGTTTATATGGGTAAAATTCTGTATTAGATGCCATGGGGTAAGACGCCCCCAGGGGGCGACTTACCCCAGGGGCTGGGTAAGATGCCCCCTTGATAAAAAATTTTTAAATTCAAATATCTTCATATATTGTTTTGTTTGGCATCTGTCCGTTTGGCCAAGTGTTACACTTTGGTTTGTAGTTCCATTGATGTACTGGATATAAATTTATTGTAATTAACTTTCATAAAAAATGAAAAATTCCTTAGTCTTAGAACACGCTACCCTACCCACTCACTTGAGCTAACTGCCCTCTCAACAGGATTATGAATCATGGTTTCTACAGGCAGTCTAGATGGGCGGTAGGCCTATAGATCTGTATTCAGTATTCAACTCAATTATCGACTGTAGGGCCTATAGCGTTTTCATGTAACAACTGGCGCTGCCTCATCGATTGCAAGACGAATGACTGATTTTCCTGATATTTTAGTATTCTGCTCAACATATCAGTAAGTTCGGTCCTATCACATACGACGTTGGAAATTCAGCCATTAGGCCCTATACATCAAATTTAATATCTCCACTTTATTATTAAAATAACAGATTGACAAATCTTCCTCTGTAAGCCTAGGTATACCCATTAAAGAGTTCAATTATTAGGCTAATGGAGAATGAGAGAATCTCTCGGTCTCCGAATTAATAGAAATTTCACTTATTTCTTTCAAAGTTCTTTAAAACATATGACAATTAATCAAATTAGCCTATCTCTTTTATTACTGAAAAGAAAGATGACTACTTCACCAACAACGAAGAGTGAAAGAAGACAGAATCAAACTCTCCATAGAGGACGATCGCGCGGCACTTCACCAAGAGTTTTCCCGCCCTTGGGTGATTCCCTGTGTCCCACTTCTTCTTCTTGTTGGTCGATATCGGAAGACGATCGATGGATATCCCCTCCGCGAACACTCAATTCGAGGTTTTTCGACTCAATTCTTTCTTTCTGCTTAACTCTTCCTTAAATTATAACTTACTTAAACTGCATGCTCAATTTACTCAATTTCAAGCTCTTACAGCTAGAATTTCTGCGATTTCTTGACTCAAGAATCTCTTCTTCAACAATCTGACCGAAGCAGATCTCTCAGACGAGTCAGACGACTGACTTCCGTTGGCGCCTTTTCCTTCCTTTTCGCTGTTTTTTTATTGAGCCTCTTTTCCGGGCTTTTGGTTCTGTCGCGCCAAAATATAAGCGCTACTCTGCGACCAATGAGACAAGACTATATTCCCGCGCTATGTTGCTATTGGCTAGACTACCTTCCGCCAGAATAAAAAAACCGCGCAGATTTTCGCGCCTTACGTTGTGAAGGAAAATTTATAGAGCCCGCTAAATACTACCCACTAGAAACGTTATATTGCACAACCTCAAGTTCGTCACAGGTCTATAATTATTTATATGCGCCATCCAAGCCACACCAAAGTGTGAAGACGGTCGAATATAGGCTGCAACAGATACATGCAGACATGTAGAACGGCGGTCTTACGTACTGGGTGTTATGCAGAGTTGGATTGTCTCGAGACACTGTCTCGGTCTCGAGACGTCTGTCTCGAGACAGGTTTTTCGATGTCTCGGTCTCAGTCTCGGACCCCACTGTCTCGGTCTCGGTCTCGGTCTCGAGATCATTTCTCGCCTTTTTGGAAACTGTCTCGAAACGAAAGTCTTGTCTTTTTGGAAACTGGCTCGAAGCGAAAGTCTTGTTCTCTTGTAGAAGCGGTCTCCAAAGTTCTCGTACAAACTGTATTTTGTTCGGAACTTCGTACAGTATTGCGCTGTAAAATTGTCTTGTGCCGAATGGATAACTAGTTAATCGGAAGTGCCAAACAGACAGGAAGTTTTAAAAAGCGGTGTTTCCGGTATTAAGATTTAAGAGTATTGAAAAAAGCACTTTCAGTCCAAAATTTCCAAATATCTTAAAATGTCTCATAAAGAACCTGAAATCGTGAAATTTGCATTCACGCAGTTTGAAATCAATGAAAACCAAAATAAATGGCATGCCGTTCGTCGTTTGTGTAAAGTCAACATAAGCAAAACTCTTTTAACAACATCTAGTTTCTCAAGGTGAGTGATGTGACTTATTTCGCTAAATCGCTAATAGGCCTAGGGCCTATATGGAATTTTGTGGTTTAAATTTTAGAATCATTTAGAAGATTTCAGAATGGCTGAAATATTTATTTTCTTTATAGTTTTTACAATTCAGGTGATCGGTTGATTTCTGTTACTTGACCCTTGTATTAGACTTCAAAAGTTGAGAAAAATGTTTCGGGACTTGGGTCCAATGTGCATTTCACTCGTTTTGAACTGTCTCGAACTGTCTCGGACCTGGTGTCTTGTCTCGGTCTCGGTCTCGGACCCCACTGTCTCGGTCTCGGTCTCGAACCCCACTGTCTCGGTCTCGGTCTCGGCTCTCTCGGTCTCGAGTTTTATGTCTCGTATACAAGTCTGGTGTTATGACGAGCCGAGGAAGTTGGTATCATCCTGTCGATGGCTAAGGATATATAAATGGCAACCAGATAGGAGATTAAGAAAGACAGACGAAGAGAATAATCGATACGTTGGAATCGTATCTGATCGATTAGAAGAAATCGATACGGTCGATACCGACTTCATTATGTGCATTTCTGGAATGGTATCCCTTTGAAAATATCAGATATGCCTGTTACCTAGGGATGATTCGTTTACGTTCTACAAACTCATAAAGACTACTCGGGCCACCGTGGTTGGACTGGGAGAGCCCCGAGTAGGCCGCTTTGAGGGGCGCTATATAGATTCTTGAAATGAGTGGATGATTTAATTTCACAATAATACAGCTCAGAGAAGTGACTGAAGTGCGGAGTCGAGGTCCCTCGTGAGTATACAGGTCGGGACGGTATAGTCTATGACATTGTGTAAATGGCGAGAGGGCCGTCACTCTCAGCATTTTATAGGCCTAGAGGCCCTAGACATAGTAGACAGCCTATGGTATCTTCTGAAGCAGACTGTTTTGATCGAGAACTATATATCAACACCCTGCAGCGCCGTATATATATATATGTGTGTGTGTGTGTGTGTGTGTGTGTGTGTGTGTGTGTGTGTGTGTGTGTGTGTGTGTGTGTGTGTGTGTGTGCTTGTATTCACTACCTTACCCTGCCTTTCATCAGTTTAAAAGCTACCTAGTGGGGTCCTCATACCTTACGGGGACATTTGTAAAGTCCGTTTAAGGAAAAGACTAATAATTGCTTGATTTGTGCATATCCAGTGTAAAATTGAGTTTTCTCTGTGGGGTCATGTCCTCACAATGTGTGTGCATTCTGTGTGTATCGTGTGCACACACAATCCACACACTCTGCCCTGATGAACATTTTCGTAAAATCCGGCCATCTGGTGGGAAATATGCTCTAATATATTCATTATGTAGCCTTCCGTCAATGCGTGGTAAGTTGGCTATCTGTTATTCCATGTGGGAACATTTCGACATTTCACTGCAAACGGTTTTTGTAAAAGTACGCCGGAAAAGGAGTGCCACACGCTGTCCCCGCAGGGCATGCCTGTGTGGAGTTAACCTGTTTACGCTTTCATAGAAGATGCCAGATGAATGAGTCATTGCAGAAAGGGTTGGATATGACCCTAGCAAAGGTCAATTCGGTCGGTCTGTGTCAGAAGCTGTTTAGAACTTGCCACATAGGCCTACACAGAGCACAGTGGACAAAGAGGGGCACCAGTCTGTGTGTAGGTGTGTCATGGTTGTGTATACAAGCATGTGGCCGCCTATCCAATTAGCGTAGTTTTGCATACCAACATCAAACTACAGAAAACACAGATGTAGGCCTACGAAATAAAATCTTATTACTTATAAAAGAAGACGTTCACAGGCATGTGGTTCTTATTTTTGAAAAAATTAATTAATCACAATTGTACAGTTAGGCTTATGACATTGTCTATATATATTCACACGGTCCCAACAGAATTTTGCACTGTTAAATAAAGGTCACAGACAAGAATATCACTAAGGGCGCAGGATGCCTTCCTGCTACTTAAAACAACCTGAGGCCCATTTTCGCCCCAGGTCATAAAATGTGTTCCGTTTGCTTGACCTTGTCCTGTTTGCCTTCAAAGCCCGATACTAGCCTACTACACAAATTCTTCAAGGCTAATATAATAATTTAATCCTGCTGTCATATTCCACTCCAAAAGATACTTGTTAATACAAGTCAGAACCTGAAATCCTAACCTACATGTATAGGCCACAATATCGCAACCTTTAGAAATGCTTTGAGATGCTTTGGAGTAAATGACCAGAAATCCATACAAATCTATAACCACCGCTTTATAAAAGACGGAATGATTTTGTAGTCATAGATAAGCAATCCCATCAGAGAAATAATCTCTTAAAAAGCACATGTTGCTGGCTGATTTCTGGTGGTGCCCATCCATAGGCGGGCCTCTCATGGCCCATTTCTGGTGGTGCTGAGCACTCACGGGCCTCGCAGAGTCGGCACCCATGAATATGTACAAATAATATATAATATGTAAGCACCTCAAGTGCTTTCTCACCAAATAATAATCAACAGCAGTACTGCTCGTAAAGTCTTGACAAAACATTTATGGACATTCTGCTGTCATATTCCACTCCAAAAGATACTTGTTAATACAAGTCAGAACCTGAAATACTAACCTACATGTATAGGCCACAATATATCGTAACCTTTAGAAAGAGATGCTTTGAAGTAAATGACCAGAAATCCATACAAATAGATAAACCTATAAACCGTTCGAACATATTGGCAATGAATCATCATCATCATCGTCGTCGTCGTCATCATCGTCATCACAACCACCATCATCATCATCAGCAGCAGCAGCGGTATATCATGACCATAATCGTCATCATTATCGTCATCATCATCACCATTACAGTCGTTGTCATCATCACAATCATCATCAGCAGCAGCAGCAGCATTATAGTTAACATAACTCATCATCATTATAGTCATTATCATCATTGTAGTCATCATTATAATCATCGTCGTCGTGCTCTTCGTGATCATCATCATCGTCGTCGTAATCATCATCGTCGTCGTCGTCGTCTTAGTCGTCATCATCATTATCATTGAAACACTGACATTAATGACTTCGACTAATATACCGTGTAATAATATAAAGCTGCAGTCTCCTAAACTTTAAACAAGTAAGAAACTGCAGTGAACCTATAGTCTTCCAAATGTCTTGGAGAGGAAAGAGAGATGGACAATGGGAAGATCGGTTATTTTGACAGGCAGTTTGGTTCAGTGAATAACATGCCAGTGCATTTAAATTCATTTACATAGGTAGGCCTATGTTTCTAAAATTAGATTAGTAGGACCTTCACCGAAGTCTGCGAAGGACTTGCCCAGGGTCCCTACGCGGCGGCTTGAGGCGGATTCGAACCCGCAACCCTCCGACTGCAGGGTACCGAACATACCTCTGCACCACGGCGCCCCACAATGTCGATATCTAGAAGGTAATGGCGCTTCTGAGTGAGAAATGATTATGGCAACAGAAACAGAAGCCTGTGTATTGAAATTAATAATAATAATTATTACTATTATTATTATAATAATAATTATAATTATAATTATAATAATAATAATAATATATTTACAAAAATATACGAGGTGTAGTATGGCAGTAGTAGCATAAAGGGCGACGATGAAGACGACGACGATGATGATGATGACGTTAATAGTAATAATGATGGCCTAATAGGGTTTAATAATGATTATAACAATAATAGAAATTAATAGCACATTTTCAGAAATCCACAAGTGGAATATACATGGGGAAACATTAAGAAATGTCTGTCTGTCTGCATGTCTGTCTTTCTTTCTGAGTCTCTCTATCTCTCTCTGTCTGTCTCTGTCTCTCTATGTCTCTGCCTCTATCTCTATCTCTGTCTCTCCCTCACTCTCTCTTTCACTTTCTTCACTTCCCCAAACGATGGCTCAGTAGCCCTCAATTTGCAGTCGGCCGAGGTCGCTGACCCGACAGGGCTTTCTTAGCCGTCCCAACTGGTCACTAGGCTATACTAGGCGTCGGCAAGACTCAAATATAGGCCACGTGTATATAAACAGACCAGCTCTGTAGAATACCAGGTATAATGTTAGCACGCTATCAATTGACTCGCATTTTGATTTTCATCCCCAGTCCTGTAATGTAAGCGTAATACAGACCTTATATCTCATCATGTATTCGTCTACTCTCTGTTCTTCCACATGTCAATGTATTCTTTATCTGTTTCTTACTCAGTGTGCGTGTTTCTCTGTTTGTATCTGACTCTACACCTCTCCTGCCTTGAGTGTCGTTTTGTCGGCATTTGTATAGCGCAAGACAGGCATACACACATTTCGTTTTGTTATTAGCTGTTGATGTTGATTTCACGTTTAACTTTAAAATGCGCTACACTATAGATGCCGTGATATTTTCATACATACATACATACAAAGGATACATGATGATGATGATCATCATCATCGTCATTATCATCATCATCATCGTCATCATTATCATAATAAGTGCATAGCACCAGCAATTTTCCGGAGGACTTGTGACGTCTGTTTAATAGTTGGCCTCTGGTTTAGGTTTAACTGTTTAATAGTACTTATTTAGATTTAATGCAAAAACGAATAAAGGCATTTCGTTGTTGGACTGGCACTGTCTGGCACTTATGTACTACTGACAGTGGCTGAGTTAACACACATGCATGCATCCATTGATTCCATACATACATACATACATACATACATACATACATACATACATACATACATACATACATACATGCATGCATGCATGCATGCATACATGCATGCATACATACATACATACATACATACATACATACATACATACATACATACATACATACATACATACATAATAATAATAATCTTTTCTTTATTGAAGCGCCTGACAAACGCACTGCGCTGTACATTTACATTTTATGCAATTTAAATCTTAACTACTAACAGAACAGACAGCCTGCAATACAACGGCGCTAATAGCAGCCTACAAAGCTTATCCGCCCAACGGGGGCTCGAACTCGGTACATCTCGGTCTCTGTGCCAGATGTTATCCAATGCGCCACCGGCCCCCCCACAACATACATACATACATACATACATACATACATACATACATACATACATACATACATACATACATACATACATTTACATGCATACATGCATACATGCATGCATGCATACATGCATACATGCATACATGCATGCATGTATGTATTACTCCGGCCTCTTTCAGCCTCCTCCCATAGACCACTACGCTCATCAAACAGACTTGGGCTTCTAGTTCCTCATACTAGAACAACCTATGGCTCAGTCCCGGTCCTTTACCTCAATTGGTCCCTCTCTTTGGAATGCGCTGTCTCGCTCTCGAATTCTAGCTGGTAACCTCTCTTCCACCTTTGCTTTTCTCAAAACCGTTTTCTTCTCTTTGGCCTTGCGCACTGGGAGCGCCTCTGAATGGTTCACCCTATGAGAGGCGCTTTATAAAATAATGTCCGAATACAATACAATACAATACAATACATACATACATACATACATACATGCATACATACCTAAACTACCCAACTATGATTTTATGCTAATCGTTTTCCATTAATTCCTACATAGGTTGCATGGAGACTGATTAAACAGCGTATATTATTATTTAATCCTTTATATGGCCTGAGGACCCGTTTGCAAAATGGTGTTGGGGGAGTTTCTCACTTCCACAGTGTCAGTGGGTCCCTAGACATGAAAAATCACCGAGGTGCTTGTCGGCCATGACGCCACGAATGACGCTATGGCCAAATTCAACCTTTTTGTTTCTTACAGTATATGCACGTTTAATACCTCTAATGTTACTGATTTCGGTATGTAGAATTCATTTCTGACATTGTTTTCGTCATTCGGGGTCATCTTTAGCTTCAAAGGTCATGGTCAAGGACATAATCTTTGTTACATCAACGATTTTGATTGTAACTTGGTCGAATGTAGCAGTAGAAACAGATGTAATATCTGTAATGTTACTGATTTCGGTATGTAGAATTGATGTCTGATATTTTTTCGCCATTCGGGGTAATCTTTAACTTCAAAGGTCAAGGTCATGGACATAATTTTTCTACATCAACGATTTCTTATATAATTTGGTCGAATGTAGCAGTAGAAACAGATGTAATATCTCTAATGTTACTGATTTCGGAATGTAGAATTCATTTCTGATATTATTTTCGTCATTCGGGGGTCATCGTTTGCTGCAAAGGTCAAGGTCAGGGACATAAAATTTGTTACATCAACGATTTCTTATATAACTTCGTCGAATATAGCAGTAGAAACCGATGTAATATCTCTAATGTTACTGATTTCGGTATGTAGAATTCATTTCTGATAGCCTAATGTTTTCGTCATTCGGGGTCATCTATTGCTGGTTCAAATAAAAGATAGGATTGATTGATTGATTGATTGATTGATTGATTGATTGATTGATTGATTGATTGATTGATTGATTGATTGATTGATTGATTGATTGATTGATTGAAGTTTAATATAATGTGTTCTGTGCCTTGGAGCCGGAGGTTCCTCAAGCGGCCGTGTATATTATATATAATAGAGATCCTGAGTGGCCGAGTGGGTTGGTAGCCTTCTCGCCGCACCGGCGCCCCGGGTTCGATACCCGGTCGGTCGGTTTATCAGAGATTAATTTCTCGGATCTTTACTGCGGGTGGCTCGGTCGCATTATAAACGTGGAGTACAATACAACACAATACAACACAACACAATATACTGGGGCGCGGTGGTATAGGGGTATGTTCGGTGCCTTGCAGCTGGAGGGTTGCGGGTTCGAATCCACCTCAAAGCCGCCGCGTAGGGACCCTGGGCAAGTCCTTCACTCGCAATTGCTCATGCGCTTCGGCGTGAAACTCCGATTCAGCGTCCGCGCTGTAGTCGGGAGCGCCTCTGAATGGGAAATCTGGTAGGGGCGCTATAACAAGTGTTCAAATACAATACAATACAATACAATATATATATATATTATAGCAAAAAAATAAATAGAAACGATATGTTAAAGCTTACAACCTTAGCACGTTTTACTCTGTAGCTTTAGGAATTAACGGCATGGCTCTGTTGCGGCGCCATACAAATTGTCATTGTTATTATTAGCGCTGTTATCTGTGCCCCTTTCTGTGGGCCTGCTCTCAGGCGAACTTAATAGCTTCTCACTTTGCCTAATTTTTTTACAGCAGCTATCTGTCGATTTTGTATATGTATTTAAAATACTTTCCCAAGTATTTTGTATTTGAAATATTAAATACTTTAAAAAATACTTTTTACAACTTGCCCAATAGTCAGTAATGTGTGGATATAAAAACTTACAGGACATGCTGATGAGAGTCATTCTGTCATCTCCACTTACTGAATTTTTTATTCCGTCCTGGTGGACACACATTAACTCCACGGCATAAAGGAATGTCAGATAGCACTTTTGAGAAACTGTTGCAGCTAAAGCAGAACAAGGAGTTTTAGATTTAACAAGTTAGTCTACTTGATACTGAAGTAGGCTATTTATGTCGCATAATAAAACATTTTAACACTTTCATTATGCTGCACAAGTAGCATTAAAGTTTACTACTTGTGTTTGGGCTCAGATGGATTTATTTTGTATTTTAAATATAAAGTACAACAAGCTATTTGTACTTTGTACTTAAAATACATTTGTAAAATTGTATTGCGTATTTGCATTTTGTATTTGAAACACAGAAGTATTTTACCTCAGCATTGCGTACACGCTACTGTCGAAAAATACATGAAAAACACACAAACGTGACACACACACACACTGCTGCAGTAAATAACGAAAATACATGGATAGTCTAATGACACACACCACAGTCGTAAAAAACATGAAAAAGTATGACACACACTGCTAGCGTTTTACACTGCATACTGACGACACACACTGTCGAAGAACACATTGAAAACATGACACACACTGCTAGTGTATTACACGGGAAACCAACGACACACACCACTGTCGCAGAAAACATTGAAAACATGACACACACTGCTAGTGTATAACACGGGAAACCGACGACACGCACACACACACACACAAGAAAAAACTATTTTTGGACCAGATGCTCAACTGGCCATGCCCCACATTCTGTGAAAACCGCATAGCTCTAGTGCCAGTGGTTATGAAAATATAAGCTGTCAAAGTCGGTCATACTGCTGGTGCATTCACTTCCTCCAAGATTTAAGTGTTTCTTTGGCAATTTTGTTACAGAACCTTGAATACATCATCAACTGTGGTGAAGATACCATTTCTGATTCAGCGTGTTCTGAGGAAATTGAACTTTTTCCTGTAAGTGGATAGTTTATTTCTTGGATTTTACTTCTTCCTTTCATTAAAGCTTTCTGTTTCAAAATATCTTGCTTGTCAGTTTTACTTGTGCTAAAAGTAAACCATTTCAAGAAGGGTGGTGGATAACAAGCGCCTCTGAATAGTCATTACTGCTAGAGGCGCTTTATAAATGTCCAGATACAATACAATACAACAGTATTAAGAACTCTTTCTGTTGATGTACGCGAGGTTTCAGGTGTTGTCTATGGTATATGCCAAATCTCGCGAGTTGTTGATCCGCAGCGACGGTGAGTTCCCACTAACTGTCGCTGAAGTAGAGTGTGTCACAACAATGACGATCTTGGGATTGACCATAGTAAGACAATCTGAGCGCATATCGCTAGAGTCTGCTGAGTCTGCTCCATTCCCTGCATGCCCTCAGAGTCCTGAAATCGCATGGCCTCCCCGCTGCTGTGTTGCATGATGTGGCTAGAGTAATGAATGACCCATCTTCTTTATGCAGTTCCAGCTTGGTGGGGCTTCACCTAAGCTGAGGACAAATATAAATAGTCAAGTTTTATGTCTTGACTAATGGACTATCTTCCTGACAGTGTGCCGGGCATCACAGAGATGGTTAGCAAAGCTGAGGATAAACTGCTGTTGGCCGTCAACTGGATTGCCTTTCATTTTCTGCGGAGCTTGTTCTGACCCACCATCAAGCTTTGCTATAGTCTTTGCCCTAAAACCCATGATTTTTTACGGATGACAAAAAGTATATATATATATGTGGGTGTGTGCAATTTTGGATGGTATCTCTGCATGTTAGTAACTATATATACATGTATGTATGTAACTTTAAACATGTATGCTTTTAACCATCAAAAACACTTCTGCAGTGCCTCTTACAAGATCTTAAATGGCTGCAATTTTTCAGAATTTTGACAAATTCCTACCATCTGCCAGCCACATATCCAGATCCTCACACACAGAAATTTGCAAATCTTTGCAGCCATCAGTTGAACAGCAATCTGTGGAGAATGATTCAGAAATGCCATCGGACAGTGAGTCAGATGATGAATATGTTCCTGATGAATCAGGTGATAGTGATTCAAGCCAGTCATCAGATTATGAGATGGCACGTGAAGTCAAGAAACGAAAAAGATGTTTTTCACGGTTGAAAGATGCACGTAAACGCAAACAAAGCAATGATATGAGCAGCTGTGAACCTGATCACTCAATGTTGAGCACAGAAAATGCAGTTAAAGTTTCTTGTAGAAACCGAACAGTACAGTATTTTGAAAAGAGACCCTACTGCTTTTATTGCGGTACGCAACAGACACAAATACAACGTCATTGGCAAACAAAGCATCGAGAAGAGCGTGAAGTTGTAGAGATTGCTTCTTTAAAGGACCGAGCAGAACGATGTAAGCATATTGTTAAGCTAAGGAATTTGGGGAATCATATACACAACACAGAAGTTCTTCGTGAAGGAAAAGGTGAATTTTTAGTAACATACAGGTCTAAGCATGCGACAGTACCATCTGATTATGTTCCATGTGAATACTGTTTTTGTTATCTCCTTAAAAAAGAGTTTTTCAGGCATATATGCAAATTTGATCATCCACGAGTTAAAGGTCGTAAAGTAGTGAATGAAAGTCTCCTGTTGCCACCACCAAAAGGCACTTCAGCAAAGGTCTTTGAGCTGTTGTCAGGTATGCTTGATGGAACCATTAAGCTTGCTGCAAAATGTGACAGTCTTATTATTGATTACGCTTCCAAATTAATTGCAAAGAAGGGTATGCAAAAAAAGGCATATATAAGAGATAAGGTACGCGAAGTGGCAAGATTCCTTATTAAAATGCGTGAGTTGGAAGGTCTTGGAAATGTTGCGTTGGCTGACTGCATTATGCCTGACCGATTCAAACAATGTCTAACTGCTGTAAGAGAACTTGCTGGCTTTCAGGAACAGACCATGACTTACAGAACACCATCACTGGCTTTAAAGCTAGGACATACTCTACAAAAGCTATCGAAAATCGCAAAAAGAAATGCAATTGAGAAAAAGGACGATGGCAAAATTAAAAGTGCAGATTACTTTAGTGAACTGTGCACTATGGAATGGGGAGATGAAATCGCTCGCCACGCTTTGAATACACTGCAAGACCAGAAGAGAAACAAAGTAAGCGTCTTGCCACTGTCTAGCGATGTCGTTAAGCTCAATGAACATCTGAGTAAGATCACAGTCAGCCTGTCAACACAGTTGAATCAGATGCAAGTAGATGGTTTGGGCATTGAGGAAATTTGGCGGCAATTGGCAGAAACAACTCTGGCACAAGTAATTATCTTTAATCGACGGCGGCAAGGAGAAGTCTCAAAGATGACCATTCAAGAGTATGAACAAAAAACTATTATCAGTCTATCATCTGATGCAATGGAAGCACTGAGTCCTATTGAGCAGAGTCTTTGTAAAATGTTTGTCCGCGTTGAAGTGAGAGGTAAAAGAGACAGAACTGTACCTGTGTTACTGCTTCCGAAAATGCAAGCATCAATTGATCAGCTGATGAAGACTCGTTCTGCTGCTGGAATACGAAACAGTAACAACTATGTTTTTGCCTACAGCAATTCTGAGAACTTCTTGCGAGGCTCGGATGCTCTAAGAAATTCAGCCAAGTTATGTGGAGCTAAAAATCCATTATCACTAAGATCTACCAACTTGCGGAAACATGTGGCTACTCTGAGTCAAGTACTTAATCTAAAAGAAAACGAACTAGATATGCTTGCCCAATATATGGGGCATGACATAAGAGTACACAGACAGTTTTATCGACTGCCAAATGATGTTCTTCAAACGTCTAAGTTGGCTAAACTATTTCTTCTCATGGACTCGGGCCAACTTCGTTCACAGAAAGGAAAATCACTGGATGAATTGATTGTGGATGTTTCTCCTGACTGTGATTTAGTTGGTAAGTGGGTTATACCTACTTTCAAGTCTTTATTATTTCTGTCATTTTGCTCTATTTTAAGTGTTCTGTCTGGGTTTAAGGTTTTATACATGTTTTTGAGTGTATATATGTATATATTCGTTTAACAGTGCTGAATAACAAACAGCAATCAGTCAAACGTTGTGGCCCAATTTGTCTGGAGGGGTGACAAATGGATTTAACATAATTAACATAACCCCAAATCCTAATGCCTAAATCGATACCAACCACAATATTGGCATGTGCTTCCTTACTTGTGGCAACAAGGAATTGTAAGTGCATTTCTGTCAGATGACTTTAATAATAGTGCATCTTAACAAGGTGCTAATTATCCACTAATATGCAGCATTTGATTTTAAAATTGGGACCAAGATTAAATGATAACTTGAAAGCAAGGTACATGAAATCACACATGAACCTCGATATTCCTTTGTACATTATGCTTTTGTGCAATGAGGAGAAAAGTTGACAACAAGTTGGTTTCGCACAACAGAATTTATGTGCATGTTATCTGCGTGTTCTTTTAGCTAGAGACTGCATGCACCTTTTACAAGAATCTGAAAACTGTTCTTTATCGTCGGAGTTGGGCTGGGAGCGCCTCCGAGTAGGTTATCTTGGAGGGGCGCTACATAAGTCGAATGAATGAATGAATGAATTATGTGGATGATATGTTTAGTCACCAAGTTCTATACTATGTTGAATATTTGTCTTTACAGCGTTGCAAGAAAGTAAGAGCGATTCTGAAGAATCCGATGAAATTCCAGAGCCCTCTTTACTGCCATCTGCTGTTGGTTTTGGGAATCCAACCATAACGTGTTCCACTGACACATCGATACCTCTTTCAGGCGGTGGTCTTCCTAAAGACGCAGAGGCTTGCTCCAGGAGAATATTATCGAATCCGATGAAACGCCAGAGCCGTCTTCACTGCGATCAGATCGAATACGATGAAACTCAAGAGCCATCTTCAGTGCCATCTGCCATCAGTCTTGGGAATCCATCCATACCTTGTTCCATTTCTCTTTCTGGTGGTGCCTCGGACGTCCCTATGGCTCGACCAACCGTGCAAAAACACAGGATACCATGTATGCTTTAATTAACTATACTTTTGTTGTTTTGTGTATTTATAAATATATATATGTATGTATTATGTGTATGTACATGTATTTATGTGTGTAAATAGGTATGTATGTATGCATGTATGGAGAAAAGTAGCCATTGGCTTGTTACTGGAACACAAAGTTCCCTGATATATTCAAGGACAATGCATAGGATTGAGGCTTGTCCCAGGAGAAGGATATCGAATATGATCTTGTCGTCAACTGGGAAACAATGTACTAAGCACATTATTATTGATATCTATGCAAATTCACGGTTTAATATCTGCCTAGTGTAATCTTTTATTAAGCAGTATCTTGAGCACTGGTGGCACCACTGTCGAGTAAACACTGAATTTTGCTCTCAATTGAATTGTTGAAATCAAGACATCTGAACACTTCAAGTACAGGCTTTGGGAAGTCCTTAATGCACCATATGCTACCATTAAATGTTAGGATCAAACGAAGTTTTTGAGGTAAATTAACAAATATAAGATTTGATTGTGTTCTGTGACACCTAAGCATTATGTTCTGATCAGCATAGTGATCAATGTAGATCAATTAGGGCCAATAAGGAATTGCTGAAGGTATGGTTTCTGGATTCTACTAAGTTTTGTAGATCATATTACTGTTTGTAGACACAAAGAAAACATGGACAGAAGAAGAACAAGCTGCTGTCAGTCGCCATCTGCTTCCAGCGATTCTGCAAGGCCGCCTGCCTGGGAAGTGCGACATAGAAGAATGTATCAAAACTGAACCGTGTTTAAAAAATCGTAAATGGAAGAACATAAAAGACTTCTGTAGGTCACGAATTAAGCGCCACGTTTAAATGTTTGCCAAATTAATTAAGTAAAGCTTCATAAAAAAACGTAATGCATCTTTCTGATAGCATTTGTTCCAGTGACTAATTCTTCTGTGTAGATGTCGATGACAGATCAAATGGAAAAACATAAAAGACTTGTTGATCACGAATTAAGTGCCATGTTTAATGTTTGCCAAATTAATTAAGTAAAGCTTCATAAAAAAACGTAATGCATCTTTCTGATACCTTGTGTCTCAGTGACTAATTATTCTGTTTAGATGTTGATGACATCAATTTCCATTTACATAATTATGTGTATATGTCTCCATTCTGGAATTCATAATTGTAGGTCAAGAATGAAGCACCACTGTTAATGTATGGATGGATGGAATGATGGATGGATGGAAGGAAGGAAGTCTGGATATACAAAGTTTTGGGGGGACAGATGACATGGTGCAATAAAACTAAGATATTAGGAATGCAAAATCTTAATTTAAATGCAATGTCTGTGTGAAAATAAGCAGATCGACTTTGATCATTAAAGTGGGCAGTGGACATGGGAGAATTAAACAATGCTGCTAAACACATGGAAAATCATGACACACTGTGGCTGTCAATGACATGAAAAGCATGACACACATACTGTTGCTGTAAAATACATGGAAAAGCATGACACACTGCAGCTATAAAATACATGGAAACTCATGACGCACACTGCTGCTGCTGTAAAATACATGGGAAAGCATGACACACACTGCAGCTATAAAATACATGGAAAAGCATGACACACACTGCTGATGTAAAATACATGGAAACTCATGACACACACGCACACTGAAAGCATGCTGTAAAATACATGGGAAAGCATGACACACACTGCAGCTATAAAATACATGGAAAAGCATGACACACACTGCTGCTGTAAAATACATGGAAACTCATGACACACACGCACACTGAAAGCATGCTGTAAAATACATGGGAAAGCATGACACACACTGCAGCTATAAAATACATGGAAAAGCATGACACACACTGCTGCTGTAAAATACATGGAAAAGCATGACACACACTGCTGCTGTAAAATACATGGAAACTCATGACACACACGCACACTGAAAGCATGCTGTAAAATACATGGGAAAGCATGACACACACTGCAGCTATAAAATACATGTCTGTTATTCACCAAATTTGGTTGCACATAAAAGGGGAGGAAACAGCGATACAGCATTCTCAGGACAGCAGACTTGCCTGTGCTATACTAATTAGAAATATTACATAGTCTAAGTTTCATTACTACAAATTATATATACTATGTGCATAGGAGATCACACAAAATTTACAACACTGTTCCATGTAATTGGACCTTTTCGAAAAAGTCTTGTTCTTCTTGACAGCCAGCAGTCCTTGATGTTAATGCGTAAATTACAGAATGTCCACAACACTAGTGGCTGACCTTGAAGAGCTTACAGATGCCATTGCTGTAGGTTTAATTTAGTGAGTTTAGTTCACTGTTACTGAGGTTCACAGCTTCCATTGAGTAAGCTTAGAGCATCAATGGTTTGCAGTGAGCACTAACAAGATGCAGTAATACTGGCTCAGTGAATTTGCAACATTCATTTACTATACAAAGAGTTGAAAGATTTGTAGAACTCGAGTCATTTCATGCAAACCAACTTTAAATGAAATGGCAGAGACAAAGAAGCAACCCAAGTATTTCAGCTTTCGACGTAGTTAATTTGAACATCACTTCGGCTAAATGTTTTACATGCAGTACAAAAAGAATGGCCAATCCTGATCATCTGAGATTTCTTTACATTTCATTTCATGTCAATATTCTCTAATTCTTCAACATAAAATGCCAACCATTGCTTGTAGGTCACAGAGAGATGCAGGAAAAGCATGACACACGCTGCAGCTGAAAAATACACGGAAAAGCATGACGCTGTAAAAATAACGAAAATGCATAGCTAGTCTCATGACACACACCGCTGTCGTAAAAAAACAAGGAAAGGCATGACACACACGGCTAGCGTTTTACACTGGATACCGATGACACACACCACTTTCGAAGAACACGTCGAAATCATGACACACACTGCTAGTGTTGTACACGGTAAACCGACGACAAACACCTGCCCACACACACACACACACACACACACACACAAGAAAAATGCAAAAAAGCTATTTTTGGACCAGATGCTCAACTGGCCATGCTCGACATTCTGTGAAAACCGCGTAGCTCTAGTGCCAGTGGTTATGAAGATATAAGCTGTCAAAGTCGGTCATGACTATGCATTACAAATTCGCATGTCATGGAATTACACCTCCCACACATGTATGTGTGTGTGTGTGTGTGTGTGTGTGTGTGTGTGCTTGTGTTCATCTGCTTGGATCAAATCAAACCACCGGTGCTAAGCAATTAGATAATTAATGAAGGAATAGAAGACAAAGAAAGATCCTGAGTTAAACAGAACAACAAAAGAAATGGAGTACAGCATTAACTAATAATCATTCCCCTTAAATACCTGTGTAAATTCTCAGGAATTACAAAAATAAATTTTACAAAGATGGTGATTAAATAAGTTCTTTATTTAATCCCACCCTCTGTGTAAAATAAAAAGAATTAACCAATTATTTATTTAATCATCATTTAATCAAATGAGATAATTAACAATATAGGCCCTACACAATTAATTCCAATTAAGTCCCATCAATGATGCAACATGTAAAACTTAACCACGTATTTATTTTTAGTATAATAAAAACTTGCCTTCAGAGGGCCCTCTTCAAAAGTCCACGTGATCGTGCGTAATCGGAAAAGGCGTTGCAATAACTTTACAATCAAAACTTGCAATTGCTCCCTCTAGTACACGTGTACTCAGTGGTGGTCGACTAATCTTCGAGCAACTAAACAGAAGACAGATGAAAGAATTAATAAAAAAATAACCATTTGTATTATTATTATTATTATTTTATTATTAATTATTATTATTATTATTATTCAGAGACATGGACCATGAGAAAAGGGACATATTAAGAAGACTGGAGGCTTTTGAAATGTGAACCTGGAGAAGAGTGGAGAAAACCAGCTGAATGGAACATAAAACAAAGGAAGTGATGGAGAAGAAAGAGCCCTGATAGGCACAATACGAGAGAGACAAAGCAAATGGATCGGTGCACAGGCTAAGAGGAGACTCACTTCTAAGAACGGTCATCGAAGGCAAAATGGAGGGGAGGCGGACAAGAGGAAGATCAAGACAGATGATGCTGGATTGGATGATGACAGATGGATACGGACAGCTCAAGAAGAGGCTCAACAGTGAGAGGAGTGGCAAAGTGGACAACTGAACCCTCCTGACGAGGCAGA
Organism: Aporrectodea caliginosa; assembly: GCA_020284085.1. Lineage (NCBI taxonomy): Eukaryota > Metazoa > Annelida > Clitellata > Crassiclitellata > Lumbricidae > Aporrectodea > Aporrectodea caliginosa. The sequence goes on along the minus strand of JACEVL010000858.1, from coordinate 1,055,376 downwards.
GAACCAGAAGAATTATTTGTTCCGTTAGCATCATTGTTCAGATGCTGGAAATTTACTCTGAATAAGAAATAAAATCGGAATTTAATTCGGGCAAAATTGTCTTTGCCCGGGGAAAGCTACACACACCTTTTATAAAACTGAATTGATGTCTTGAAGGGTGCAGTGTAAATGATGTAAACAAGCAAATGAACGTATGAATGAAGTTAGTAGTTATTTGTTCATATTAGTAGTCTTGTTTACAGTTCAAATATCTTCCTTCAACCAATTACTTAAACAAACCAGCATGTCAACACTGCATTAGACACCGGTGCAATAAAAGTTGCTAATTACATTACTGCTAGGTTCTAGTGAGCAACATGTTTTGTTGACAATAAAACCCGCTGAGCTAAACGAGTATTTCACACAGAACTGAAGGGCTATAATACCGAAGCACCTTGTTGAATATAACAAGTGGCCTTCAATTAGTCATTAAAATAAATTTAATCATTAAAATTAATTAACGATTTATCAATTAATTAATCGAAATATCTCCGTACATATTCATGCTTATAGTATTATCTTCACACCTGACACTATGATGGAAATGGAACGACTTTGTGTGGCTGCCATGTTGGATGCCTGACAGGTGTAGTTGCCACTGTCAGTATCTTCCACATTAATCAGACTCAGAATTCCATCCACCGCTTTGATACGATGATCAGTTTCCATCACCTCCACATTGTATGGGTTAATCCATCTGTTGAATAACGAAACACCATGAAATGTAAAATATCACTATGCATGCATGTTGAAAATATGGTAAAAATGACTACTGTGTTATGTAATGAAATAATAAACCAATAAGTTAGAAGGTAGATAATTGACTGAATCAAGCAGTACAGAAAGATGTGTTTTAGTGCAAACATTTCTGAACAATAATAAGCACAATAAACGAAAGTCAAAGGGCGTGTGCACTGCCCAGTGATACTCAGCCAGATAACGTCTATTGTAATTATAATTATAATTGTATTGTCATTGTGCACTGTAGTTTCTGTAGCCTAGGCACAGAGTAAATTAGAGAAACCATAAATTCAAAAGTTACTAACACTAAAATCACATGGAAATCTGTCTTACTGCAAAAGTTACTACTTACCCTAAAGACTTAGCAATTTTAACAAAACTTTTAAATAATCTTCTTTAAAGGCTGAAATTTAAATATTCCTCGTGGGTCTCTTACCGCAAAGTTGGAGTCGGAAGACCATTTGGCCGATGACAGCGGACATCCAGTTTTCCATTGACTGGAATGATCACTGGAACTGTTGGAACAGGGTCCATCAAGGAATCCGTTATTTCATCCAAATCTACGGTAGAGGAAATATGGAAACAGAAAGTTGACAAGAATCATCATGTAAAAATGTGTGCATATAACACAATAGGACACATCAACATATTAATGTACCACACGTATGTAGATAGGCCTATAGGCCTAGAGGTATGAAAGCGTAGTGGGCCTAGTGGCTAGTCGATCGTTAGGCCAGAGGTTTCAATTCCAAACACAGGAGAAATTGTTTCGAGCTTTTGCTCCATCTGCACAACCTTGCAAATTTGATTAAAACAAGTACACTGACTGTGTAAGATCAGGCGGCAAGTCAGTTACATTTTCACATATATCGATAAGACGAAAAACTTTCTCTTAAGCTATAGTCCCCACAGGTCTTGCTATGAGTTTGAGGTGTTAACAATTTATTTTTCTTAGCCTAAGCATTATTTGCTCATATTATGAGGACGATGAGCAAATAATGCTAAGAAAAGGCTAAGAAAGATAAATTGTTAACACAAACCCATGGCTGCCTATAGCTTAAGAGAAAGTTTTTCATCTTATCGATATATGTATATGAAAATGTCTCACAATGTAGGTCTGCTACATCTAAGAGGTTCTGCGAGTTTCCGTAAATGCACCCAGATGCCGAAATACATGCTTACACATTACATATACAAGATCTTTTTGAATCTTTGAAAATATCAACTTATCAAAGCAGTGGCGTAACCAGAGCTTCCCAAAAATTACGCAGATTCCAACCTCTCTGAGGGGAGGGGTCTGGGAAGAGGCTGTAGGCCTAATTAAGGAACTTTTTATTTGGGTGTGCATAATGGTGCATTTTGGATACCATCTTTTTGGTTAAAAGTAATAACAATTTAAATCAGTTCTTTGGGAAATTAAATAATTTCATAATTTTAATTATATCTTGCGAGGCGAAAAGCTTCCTCATTCGTGCCTGAACACCCCTTGCAATCCTATTACTATTTAGGGCCTACCAAGACCAAAAAACAGACAAAGATAATTAAGCTCATTATGCGAGACGAAGATACAACCGATTTGCCTCTAGGCTACGGGTCGGAATGTTGGCCAATGCGAAAGCAAGACAAGAAAAGAATTATTAAAGCAGAAATTAGTTTACTGCGGAAGATCGCAGGGATTTCAAGACTTCAGAAAATAAGAAACGCTGGCATTAGACAGCATATGGATCGAAACAACTCTGCTAGACAAAGTCGTTCAAAGAAGACTTCGATGGTTTCGACATAATAATTATTATAGAGCGAATGCAAGTTGACCGAAAACCACACACTGCACTACATGCAAGATTAGAAGGAAAGGACACTATAAGGCAGAACCTCCTCCCTTTCCTCCATTAGCTCCTCCTCCCTTTCCTCCATTCGCACCTCCTCCCTTTCCTCCATTCGAACCTCCTCCCTTTCCTCCATTCGCACCTCCTCCCTTTCCTCCATTCGCACCTCCTCCCTTTCCTCCATTCGCACCTCCTCCCTTTCCTCCATTTTCACCTCCTCCCTTCCTCCATTTTCACCTCCTCCCTTTCCTCCATTCGCACCTCCTCCCTTTCCTCCATTCGCACCTCCTCCCTTTCCTCCTTTCGCACCTCCTCCCTTTCCTCCATTCGCACCTCCTCCCTTTCCTCCATTCGCACCTCCTCCCTTTCCTCCATTCGCACCTCCTCCCTTTCCTCCATTCGCACCTCCTCCCTTTCCTCCATTTTCACCTCCTCCCTTTCCTCCATTTTCATCTCCTCCCTTTCCTCCATTTTCACCTCCTCCCTTTCTTCCATTTCGCACCTCCTCCCTTTCCTCCTTTCGCACCTCATCCCTTTCCTCCATTCGCACCTCCTCCCTTTCCTCCATTCGAACCTCCTCCCTTTCCTCCATTCGCACCTCCTCCCTTTCCTCCATTCGCACCTCCTCCCTTTCCTCCATTCGCACCTCCTCCCTTTCCTCCATTCGCACCTCCTCCCTTTCCTCCATTCTCACCTCCTCCCTTTCCTCCATTCTGCACCTCCTCCCTTTCCTCCATTCGCACCTCCTCCCTTTCCTCCATTCGCACCTCCTCCCTTTCCTCCATTCGCACCTCCTCCCTTTCCTCCATTCGCACCTCCTCCCTTTCCTCCACTTCCACCTCCTCCCTTTCCTCCATTTTCACGTCCTCCCTTTCCTCCTTTCGCACCTCATCCCTTTCCTCCATTCCGGCACCTCCTCCCTTTCCTCCATTCGAACCTCCTCCCTTTCCTCCATTCGCGCCTCCTCCTCCTTTCCTCCATTCGCACCTCCTCCCTTTCCTCCATTTTCACCTCCTCCCTTTCCTCCATTTTCACCTCCTCCCTTTCCTCCATTTTCACCTCCTCCCTTTCCTCCATTCGCACCTCCTCCCTTTCCTCCATTCGCACCTCCTCCCTTTCCTCCTTTCGCACCTCCTCCCTTTCCTCCATTTGCACCTCCTCCCTTTCCTCCATTTTCACCTCCTCCCTTTCCTCCATTTCACCTCCTCCCTTTCCTCCATTCGCCACCTCCTCCCTTTCCTCCATTCGCACCTCCTCCCTTTCCTCCATTCGCACCTCCTCCCTTTCCTCCATTCGCACCTCCTCCCTTTCCTCCATTTTCACCTCCTCCTTTCCTCCATTTTCACCTCCTCCCTTTCCTCCATTTTCACCTCCTCCCTTTCCTCCATTCGCACCTCCTCCCTTTCCTCCATTCGCACCTCCTCCCTTTCCTCCATTCGCACCTCCTCCCTTTCCTCCATTCTCAACTCCTCCCTTTCCTCCATTCGCACCTCCTCCCTTTCCTCCATTCGCACCTCCTCCCTTTCCTCCATTCGCACCTCCTCCCTTTCCTCCATTCGCACCTCCTCCCTTTCCTCCATTCGCACCTCCTCCCTTTCCTCCATTCTGCACCTCCTCCCTTTCCTCCATTCGCACCTCCTCCCTTTCCTCCATTTTCATCTCCTCCCTTTCCTCCATTCGCACCTCCTCCCTTTCCTCCATTTTCACCTCCTCCCTTTCCTCCATTCGCACCTCCTCCCTTTCCTCCATTCGCACCTCCTCCCTTTCCTCCATTTGCACCTCCTCCCTTTCCTCCATTCGCACCTCCTCCCTTTCCTCCATTCGCACCTCCTCCCTTTCCTCCATTTTCACCTCCTCCCCTTTCCTCCATTCGCAACTCCTCCCTTTCCTCCATTCGCACCTCCTCCCTTTCCTCCATTTTCACCTCCTCCCTTTCCTCCTTTCTGCACCTCCTCCCTTTCCTCCATTCGCACCTCCTCCCTTTCCTCCATTCGAACCTCCTCCCTTTCCTCCATTCGCACCTCCTCCCTTTCCTCCATTCGCACCTCCTCCCTTTCCTCCATTTTCATCTCCTCCCTTTCCTCCATTCGCACCTCCTCCCTTTCCTCCATTTTCACCTCCTCCTCTTTCCTCCATTCGCACCTCCTCCCTTTCCTCCATACGCACCTCCTCCCTTTCCTCCTTTCGCACCTCCTCCTTTCCTCCATTCGCACCTCCTCCTTTCCTCCATTCTGCACCTCCTCCCTTTCCTCCATTTTCACCTCCTCCCTTTCCTCCATTCTCACCTCCTCCCTTTCCTCCATTCGCTCCTCCTCCCTTTTCCTCCATTTTCACCTCCTCCCTTTCCTCCATTTTCACCTCCTCTCCTTTCCTCCATTCGAACCTCCTCCCTTTCCTCCATTTTCCTCTCCTCCCTTTCCTCCATTTTCACTCCTCCCCTTTCCTCCATTCTCACCTCCTCCCTTTCCTCCATTCGCACCTCCTCCCTTTCCTCCATTCGCACCTCCTCCCTTTCCTCCATTCGCACCTCCTCCCTTTCCTCCATTCGCACCTCCTCCCTTTCCTCCATTCGCACCTCCTCCCTTTCCTCCATTTTCATCTCCTCCCTTTCCTCCATTTTCACCTCCTCCCTTTCCTCCATTTCGCACCTCCTCCCTTTCCTCCATTTCACACCTCATCCCTTTCCTCCATTCGCACCTCCTCCCTTTCCTCCATTCGAACCTCCTCCTTTTCCTCCATTTTCACCTCCTCCCTTTCCTCCATTCGCACCTCCTCCCTTTCCTCCATTCGCACCTCCTCCCTTTCCTCCTTTCGCACCTCCTCCCTTTCCTCCTTTCGCACCTCCTCCTCTTTCCTCCATTCGCACCTCCTCCCTTTGCTCCATTCGCACCTCCTCCTTTTCCTCCATTTCTGCTCTTCTTCCCTTTCCTCCATTTCGCTCTCTTCCACCTTTCCCTCCATTTCTCTCTCTTCCTCCCTTTCCTCCGTTTCGCTCTCTTCCTCCCTTTCCTCCACCTCGCTCTCTTCCTCCCTTTCTAGCATTTCGCTCTCTTCCTCCCTTACCCTCCATTTCGCTCTCTTCCTCCTTTTTCCTCAATTTCGCTCTCTTCCTCCCTTTCCCTCCATTTCGCTCTCTTCCTCCCTTTTCCTCTATTTCGCTCTCTTCCTCCCTTTCCTCCATTTCGCTCCCTTCCTCCCTTTCCTCCAATTCGCTCCTTCCCTTCCTCCCTTTCCTCCATTTCGCTCTCTTCTTCCCTTTCCTCCGTTTCGCTCTCTTCCTCCTTGCCCCTCCATTTCTCTCTTCCTCCCTTTCCTCCATTTCCTCCCTCTCTCTTCCTCCCTTTCCTCCAATTCTTCTCCTTTTCCTCCCTTTCTTCCATTTCTGCTCTCTTCTCCTTCCCTCCATTCCGCTCTCTTCTTCCTCCCTTTCCTCCATTTCGCTCTCTTCCTCCTTGCCCTCCATTTCGCTCTCTTCCTTCCTTTCTTCCGTTTCGCTCTCTTCCTCCCTTTCCTCCATTTCGCTCTCTTCCTCCCTTTCCTCCATTTCGCTCTCTTCTTCCCTTTCCTCCATTTCGCTCTCTTCCTCCTTTTCCTCCATTTCGCTCTCTTCCTCCCTTTCCTCCGTTTCGCTCTCTTCCTCCCTTTCTTCCATTTCGCTCTCTTTCTCCTTTTCCTCCATTTTGCTCTCTTCCTCCTTTTCCTCCATTTCGCTCTCTTCCTCCTTGCCCTCCATTTTGCTCTCTTCCTCCCTTTCCTCCATTTCGCTCTCTTCCTCCCCTTTCCTCCATTTCGCTCTCTTCCTCCCTTTCCTCCATTTTGCTCTCTTCCTCCTTACTCTCCATTTCGCTCTATTCCTCCCTTTCATTTCGCTCTCTTCCTCCCTTTCCTCCGTTTCGCTCTCTTCCTCCCTTTCCTCCATTTCGCTCTCTTCTTCCCTTTCCTCCATTTCACTCTCTTCCTCCCTTTCCTCCATTTCGCTCTCTTCCTCCTTGCCCTCCATTTCTCTCTCTTCCTCCCTTTCCTCCGTTTCGCTCTCTTCCTCCCTTTCCTCCAATTCGCTCTCTTCCTCCCTTTCTTCCATTTCGCTCTCTTTCTCCTTACCCTCCATTTTGCTCTCTTCCTCCTTTACCTCCATTTCGCTCTCTTCCTTCTTGCCCTCCATTTTGCTCTCTTCCTCCCTTTCCTCCGTTTCGCTCTCTTCCTCCCTTTTCCTCCATTTCGCTCTCTTCTTCCCTTTCCTCCATTTCGCTCTCTTCCTCCTTGCCTCTCCCATTTCGCTCTCTTCCTCCTTGCCCTCCATTTCGCTCTCTTCTCCCTTTCTTCCGTTTCGCTCTCTTCCTCCCTTTCCTCCATTTCGCTCTCTTCTTCCCTTTCCTCCATTTTGCTCTCTTCCTCCCTTTTCTCCATTTCGCTCTCTTCCTCCCTTTTCCTCCATTTGCTCTCTTCCTCCCTTTTCTTTATTTGCTCTCTTTCTCCATACCCTCCACTTGCTCTCTTCCTCCCTTTCCTCCATTTCGCTCTCTTCCTCCCTTCCACCCATTCGCACCTCTTCCTGCCTCTCCTCCATTCGCTCTCTTCCTCCCTACCCCTATTTCGCTCTCTTCTTCCCGTTCCTCCATTGCGCTCTCTTCCTCCCTTTCCTCCATTCTCTCTCTTCGAGTCCGACCTCAGATAGCTGCTGCTCGACGATTGTCGTAATAGTTTCGCCAGTGGCGTCACGAGTTCGGATGAAAGCTGTAAATTGTTCTTTTTACCACATTCTGAGAACCGGGGTTCTTACCGCCATCAACTTTAATAAGCAGACCGATATCTGTTCTGTGCTACTGATGTCTGCGCTCATATCTAGCAATATAGTGTAAAACTTGCCCGCACGACTTTCTGCGACAATACTGTCTCGAGTTTACTGACCACACATTCTGAATCAACGAACTCATGGGCATTGCGTGGAACATATGACATTAGCCTACGATGATTTAAAATTTAAACTACTGTGGGTCTGTGATCGAAATTTCAGAAATGCCACAAAATTTCCAGAGTCATAATTTAGCGTCAGCGAAGGAAAATGTTTGCCGACCTCACAATAATAAAGTCTTCACAATATAAATTCAACGAATAATAGTAATCTAGGATGTCAATAAGTAATCTAAACGGTTTGTAGTTTTTGAGAGCTGTTTAAATCTTTACGCAGTTGCGTAATTGCGTAATGCTAGTTACGCGCCTGTATCAAAGTGTTCTATATATAGTCTGACTAGACCTGAAGCAACACCCAGACTACTGCAAGTTCAATGGTGCTGTTTACATGCTTCCACTATTACGTCATGCAATACATCCCATATGTAACATAAATTAATATCACATATAATATGCACTGACCGCATTAAATCAGAATTTGTGACATAATTAGCCTCATGTGTATATATCTCAATGGATTATATAAATGCATTGCATACATCGGCAGTATTGGTCATCTTAAAATACTGTTTACATAACCTCCACAACCACTGTGATGAAATGATAATGTTCTCCTGATTACTACTACGCTAAACGTTTCAGCTAATACTGAGATATAAATATTGTAAGTCATTTGCTCTTTCATTTATGATCCTATAATATTCTTTGTCAACAATTCTCGACGTTATTCAGCAATTAGTCGCCAAATTTACCATGAAGAGCCAATAATGATCTGGGCAATTGACAGAGATGAATGATGCCTAATCTGCAAGGACATGGACCAGGACCCAGAGACCGACCTGGACCCAGCACTAAGACCTGGAGCAAGCACTAAGCAAGTTGCCAAAGCTGAAACTTACAAGCCAGGCGCAGTTCTGCAACAAATGTCTGACTTGGTCCAATTTCCGTGACTCCCACACATCGATAGTAACCAACATCGCTACGGTTCACGTTCTGTATCAAAAGTGAACCGTTCGTAAAAACTGTGTATCTGCAAGTACAACAGTGCATATAGTGCATATAGGGTGCAGCCTGCAGGCAGAGAAAGAAAAATAGCAATCATAGGAATAATCTACAAATATTACTGACCTTAGGAATGTTCTAGAAAAATGTAGCAATCCACGAATTTTTTAAATATAGTAGTCTTGGGAAATGCTAGAAAACAGTGGCCCTGGAAACTTCTAGACAAATAGTAGTCTTGGAAAATTCTAGAAAAAGAAGTCTCACAATCATTCTAAAGACATAGTAATCCTGAGAAAATCCTGCTGCAAGATTTTTATGACAAAAAACAATCCTAGCAATTTACATTGCATATCTAGTAACTAAAGTTCTCTCAGTTCAAAAGGTCCATGTGGCTATATGCAGAAAGAATTCCACAAGGTAAGAAATAAACAGTGGAATAACTGCCACATCAAATAACAGTTTAACCCAGAGTGCTAGCATATTTGAGAATTGAGAAATGTAACACTCTACAAAGAAATTTTAACGGCTCTATAATTCACTGTGCATCTATTGATCCTATGCAAACAAACATGCACTTAGTGGCATAGCAAAACCAAACAACCAATAGCCATAGTCTGAATTCTGAATGCCTTGTACTATTCCATATGAGGCATCCTGTGGGAATGCATTTCGTTAGGAGTAGACCCCATGAATTGAATCCTGGAATGACAAATAGCTAAACTCCCCAAACCCCAATTATGCCAGCAATAACATTAATGAGAAGGATGCCAATATCAAAGGGCTCCCACTGAATATCAACTTTTAGAAGCTGACAGAATACCACACGGTGACCGTGTGGTATTCTGTCAGCTTCTACACCTGTTTAATCAATTCACATCAGAGCTCGAGGGTACACGTACCCTAAAATAGAATACGTTAAAATACGTACGTACCTTTCAAAAAATAGAATACGCGTATGGTACGTATCATACACGAAAATTTTATTTATGGTTTACTCGGCGACCCATAGCCTACGTATAATTTGACATTAGTGCATTAAGTGCAATGTATGCTGGATAAACATAGACCTACAATATAGCATTGCAGCAATTTACTACGCTGTATACTGGGTTGTTACTGTTTGCCTAAATTAAATTGAACATTCTTATAATGAGCAATGACGTTGTTAACGTATTTTTGTATTGTTTACGTACCCTATTACGTACCCTAAAATAGGGTACGTTAAAAAACGTACGTACCTTTCAAAAAATAGAATACGTATGGTACGTACCCTCGAGCTTTGATTCACATTTTAATTAGTAATTAATGCTAGATAATATATATATATTAATATATATATATGCCGGATATTCTTTTTCACTGTTAGTTAAGGTTTTCGTTTTTTTTATATATATATATATATTCTAATAGTGTTTTGAATTGAGTTAATCATTTACTGTGTAATATGTACTATACTATTTGCATTGCTGTACGAAACTTGATGTTGCACTGTTTATCAAGGATTTAGCCAATTCAGATTTCTGAAATGTTGTTCTAGGTGTCCCTAGTTAGCGGGATCTTGATCCCTTTTGGGACTCCTCTTGCGGCCAATCCTGATATTTTTATGTTGAAATGTTATGTGTTTTTTATTTGGCTTCAATAAAAGAATTTTGATTGATTGATTGATATATATAATTATATATATATAAATAAGAAAGTAAGTATATATATATGTATGTCAACATTAACGAAAATCTATATTAAGGAAATGTCATACTTAGCTGAGTTGGACAATCTCTGCTGCTCGAAGTGCCACTCTGTGGAGACCACAGCTGAGTTATATTCACAGTGAAACATGGCCGAATCAGTTCTTCTCACAAGCAGGAACTTTGTAAAGGTCTCGGCCTTCAACAGAGTCAAACCATCACCTACAATTAAAAGAACCTGTTTACACGACTAAGAAAATAACCACTGTTTGGTCAAAAAGACTTCAGCTGCAACCAGCTCATTACAAAGGAATTATTCTTATAATCTCTGTATTTAATAAGCATCACTATCTTTAGAATCAATAATTGAGCAATGGGGCACGAAGGACTTGTTCAAGGTCCCCAAAACACTAACTGTCTCAGGAAGGCTGAATGACGTCATCAGGTTATGCTATTCGTGACCCAAATCTTAATAACTCTAACACTATGCCCTTTTTCCTTTATAGTAGCCTTTGTGTTATGTAAGTTGTGAAGCGGTGTGTCTTCCTGCTTGATCAATAAACGAATATATCATCATCATCATCATCAACCGCCAATGGTGTGGATTTAGAGCATGTTTTACAGTTAAAATAATACTGGTCTTAACTATTTAGATTTGGGAAAATTGACGTCAGCACCAAAGATGATTAAAATCTTGACCCATGATAGCCCATCAAATGTTGAAGCTACAAACTACAGACTATAATTGTAATCTCAAAATTTTTACAGAGTTACTTAAATGCTACAAGCAGCCTATTCATGAGTGCTGTGTCATCACTGTCATGTCAGAGGGGTTATCCAGAAGTACCAAGTGCAGGTTCAAGTCTTGAGTGGAGGCCAACGCCGGACTACAAATGTTGTACATGTATCATCTTGCAGACAGAACTAGAGTCTACAGAGTGATCTCATACGATTTATGGCTTCCATACTGTAAATATTGCAGCAACAAAGAGAGATTAGTCAGTGGCACTCAAAGAAATCAATCTACGGAAAACTGGCTCTGAAAGCAGCTGGAAACAATGGCTTTCAAATTAATTGGTAAAAGACCTGGCTTTGAAGGCACTTGGCAAATCTGGCTTTGAAAATTATTTGCTAAAGCTGGCATTAAAATCAACGGTTAAAACTGGTTTTAAACATCAAATCTGAATAAACAAAATTGATTGATTGATTGATTGGCAGGGTTCTGCTTAATAAATAAATATCTCCTAGACCACTGCTACCATTTCATTTCATAAAGGTTGAGCAAACTCCAATTCACCCTGGACCCTCTTCACTGCCATTCATCTGTTTATCAAAGCAGCTTGGAGCAACCAACGAAAAGGCCATCTAAGTGCAAAGCCCAGATATGGAGGAGTCAGAGTGTGCGGGCGTACAGTTTTAGTGGATCCTTCAAAGCAAACACTCATCTTGGTCATTGTACCGATTGGCCTCTGCTCTTCAGCACTAGTCATGTACACACAGAGAATAAAGCAATGTTCCCAGTCCCAGAGACACACATGTGCCATGAAACCCGACCAAATGAGTAGGCAGTTCGATTGACATCAATCCATGCTGTGTGCGGTTTCAGGATTCTGAATGAAAACATCCACATCAAGGGATGGGTGTTTCCTCTATTAATACCTATATGAATCTGTCAAGTTTCCCAGTGATCATAGGAACCAGTTGACTGTCAACTCATTCAGCGCTCGTGAATAAGCTGGTGCCCTGCGCTTGGCTTTCGAGTGGTGCTTTAGAAGTTTGGAGATTACGATTACGAAATCTTACGATAATAAATGTCATTCAAAAGTCCAGGATCCAAATATAATCTGTGCATGGTTGCCTAAACAGATGTGCTCTGAATTAAGTGCCTCTGAATAAACTGGTTCATTTGACCACAATTATTTCAATGCAGAAAGGTAAAGGACACCTTTAATGCCAGCATGTTTGATTAACTCGTTTTGATGATACTGCCCTCTGAGTTTATGCACACTTCGAAAATGTGATCCAAATCAACATTACATTCAGGTTCAAACCTGAGTCATGGAGGTGTATAGCCCACATGTTAGCAGCTCTGCCACTGTGCCACCTCTCTCTTTAACCCTAATCTTAACACAACTGACGGATTATAACTAATCTATTAAGCACCACTACCTAATGAACAAGCATCAATGAGCAATTGTTAGTCAAGGTCTTGCTCAAGATCCATGCACACTTATTACACAGTAACCTTTTTGGGGAGGTTCGAACCTGTACTCTTCAGGATATTATGGTGCGCACTCAACAAATTGGCTACCGTACCCTACACATATGCTACAAGAACGCACAGTATATGTATGTATGTATGTATGTATGTATGTATGAGCGCTTGTTATAGCGCCCCTTCAAGATTTCTACTCAGAGGCGCTCCCGACTACAGCGCGGACACTGAATCGGAGTTTCACGCCTAAGCGCATGAGCAATTGTGAGTTAAGGACTTGCCCAGGGTCCCTACACGATGGCTTGAGGTGGATTCGAACCCGCAACCCTCGGGCTGCAAGGCACCGAACATACCCCTACACCACCGCGCCCCACCACAATGTAAAATCAGCTTCCATGTCTGAATCAAAGGTCCATGAAATTAAATGATAACGAAACCAAAGCAGAAGCTGATGAATAATCTAGAAGTTGAAAACTGAACAGGTTATAAAAGATAGCCTACCTGCCACATTTAGCAGGAAATTGTCTGTACTATCGACTGGTCCTGCAACATTTCGTCCAACGCAAGAATAGATTCCGTTATCCTCGGCAGTAACATTAACCAATCGCAGTCGGCCTCTGAGAATCTTCACACGTTCACTGGCAAACATTCTACCAAAAATCAAATGCAGAAACCAAACACTAATAAATGAAAAATATTGTACAATCACATAACAAACCACATTTTAATGCCTAAGAAAAATCATATGCATCTGCAGATACATTCCAAAACTTATCCCACAATATCAGGTTTCTGAAGCAGGACTGTGTCCCCATTGTGCATATTTTTACACAAATCTGTCGTATTGTTTATTAAATTTTGAATTACTGATTCAAATTTATTTAAGATTGTATTTAAGATCTTGGGTCATACTCAAAAGATTACAAGAAATACATGCTAGTTTGATTCCCTAGATTTAAAACTGTTTCTTTTGGCAAGTATGATGATTTTGGAAGTTGTGGGAACAATATATTATTATCAGTTATAATAATATCATAGAAAATTTTGCAATGACTATTGCAGACGTAATTTGAAATAAGTTGGTCTCTCTGTTGTGATGGCTCAGGCAAATTTCAGAAACGTACATCTACATCTGGCCAGCCATTCATCATTCATATTCAATAGTTCCAGCAGCTTATTCATACATAGCCTATCCGACATTTTTTTTCAACACAACATGCAAAACTCGGATTTCCCAAGGGTTTACTGGTAATAATTCAACGAAAGTTCTGGACTGAGGGCATTGGTCCAATATGTAAAAGGGTATCCCTTCTGGGACATAAAAAACTGATATATTCAAATGTTCAATTCAATTGCACAAATGAACATCAGTACCATTGCAGTAAACAGCTAGAAAGAATTCCTTATCGCTTCAAGCAACAAGTCCTTTCAACATATCAGTAACTCAAACCTGGAATACATCTGAATAAAAGGCAGTTCATTGCTTTAGAGTAGCCTCCCTTTTCCCTCCTCTGAGCTTCATGACACATGGCACCCGGAAATTATAATCATACATTAAAAAGGATAGCGTTTCATTAAAACCGGAACGGTTTTAACCCCAAATTCCATTTGTTTCGAACTGTCGCTTGCAATTCTCTTATCATTTTGCATTCGTACTCTCACCCTTTAAAAAGCTAAACAAATATTCCCTCTGTGCTACGGACAATTATAGGCACGGGCACGTTCTCTCCATTCATTCTGCCTTCTGCCATTTCACAGGAATTCCAATTTGACACCATATGAGCTATGAACGGACGTGAGGCAGTGTGCAGCATGTATACTGCCCTTAAAAGGATTAATTTCGTGCTTAAAATACGATCCCCGTCATTACTGCTCGTATGGACTGGACTTCGACGCTGATACTCTGCGATATATTTGCCGACTTAGCTATACCCATAATTGGCTCGAATACACGCAAACAGCGCGGCCCGACAAAGGTTCCGAAAGCCAAGCAATAAACAGGTATAGAATAGGGCTTTTGTGTGCACACTTTCCACAGTCATTATCCCTTGTTTGCCCATGGTTAATGGTCCCACAAATTGTCCAAGTGTGCCGCAAATTGTTGGCACATTAACCAAAACTCATTCATCGTCGGACCATACAGCAAACCTCTGGAAACCTAGCCCCTCACAAATTGACAGACACAATGCAGCCGTTCCTCCATTCAGCTGTCACTGATAGCACTCATTATTAAGTTGAATAACTTCAAAGCAGACAATGTAGGCTCTTTAGAAGTCGTCAGACAGAAAAAAGGGCAAATATTATTTCATGGACAGGTTCACCAGAGCGAGATACCATTCACTGCCTCTTCTGCTTTGAAGTGAGAAGACTTATTATATTTAGCATGAAGATTATCACATCTCTTTAAGATATAAATTTGTAACCATAAGCTTAACCACATCCTACAAAATGTATAATACTCCAACATTTTAAGTTTTAACCCAAAGTATTATAAAAAAAGTAAAAGTTTCCAATTATAATTAAGACAAAGTATAATGAATTTAATTCTTAATGGCTGTCTGACTATAGCTGTCCCTGTCATTATCACCACTACCACAACTATCACCATCAAAGTCAGATCCAGGACAGAGCAATCCGGTCATTGCTCCCTTTCGATGATGGGGTCCATACCCAACGAGTTTTCCAATTGCTTATTATGAGGGTTGCACATTAACAGTAAAAAGTAATGGTAAAAATAGGAAACTACAGAAAGGTTATAGAAATCTGTCGAAGCTAAAGCCATTTGAAATGTGGGAACATCCAAGAAGATGAAAATTTTCTAGTTACCAAATACCAGCACAGAAAAACTGGCACCACCACCACCCACCCCCACAAATTTCCACCCCACCCCACCACAACCACCACGACCACCACCATCATCATCATTATCATCATCATCACCATCGTAATCACCTAAACACTGGAAGAAAAGAAATTTTGAACTGCCCTGCCCTGGAATGAATTTGAACATCCCACACACGACGTCTAGATTAAAAGTCCAGCAACCAAGTCAATGACAGGTTGTCCTCAATGAAACCTGCTAAGGTGGGTTTCACTGAGAATAAGAACACTTGCAAGGGGAAGGATTCCCTGGATTAGGGTGGGAATTCTTGAAGAGGTGGGATCTTAAAATTGTCAGGGTAGGCTTCAATGCATGGCAGTTGAGTAAGTGAGGAAACTGTTATTACAGCCTGTTTAACTAAAACCAGGCTTTGTCCACATAAATGTCAGAACTAATGCATGAATTCTATAAATACTGTTCGAAATAGTCTACATTATTAGCAGCGTTCAAAACAAGTCAATAAACACTCCCAACTCAGTGCAATTACCATCTAAATATGTAACGGATCACCGGTTTAATGGCGCAGGGCTCAGACCAAAGGCAGGGCATTGGATCAGCCCTAATAAACATTGTCTTAGAATATTTAGATCAAGCTGGCATGCTAGCATGATATCGTCTATATCCGTTCCCAATTAGTTTGTTGCAAATCAGCCCAAGGCTAAAGTCTCTATTAAGGAAAGCAGTCTGATTTACTGAAATGCTGCCTTTTCCCTGAAAAATTTATGTAAAAAATTCCTTTAAAAATTCCAATGTTTCTATAGCACCATAGATGTAATATATAGGTACGAATTAATCAATTATGTCTAAATAAAACTTCGGTCTATAATTACCATCCTCTAGAAATAAATGTAGGGCCCAAATGTATATGTAAATTTAATAATTTCTCAGTGACACACAAAGCTTGGTTTACTGAACCCACAGTTCATCATCATCATCATCATCATCATCATCATCATCATCATCATCACCATCATCATCATCATCATCATCATCATCATCATCATCATCATCACCATCACCATCACGATCACGATCATCATCATCATCATCATCATCATCATCACCACCACCACCACCACCACCACCACCACCACCACCACCATCATCATCATCATCATCATCATCATCATCATCATCATCATCATCATCATCATCACCACCACCACCACCACCACCACCACCACCACCACCACCACCACCACCACCATCATCATCATCATCATCATCATCATCATCATCATCATCATCATCATCATCATCACCACCATCACCACCACCACCACCACCATCATCATCATCATCATCATCATCATCATCATCATCATCATCATCATCATCATCATCATCATCACCACCACCACCACCACCACCACCACCACCATCATCATCATCATCATCATCATCATCATCATCATCATCATCATCACCACCATCACCACCACCACCACCACCATCACCATCACGATCATCATCATCATCATCATCATCATCATCATCATCATCATCATCACCACCACCACCACCATCATCATCATCATCATCATCATTATTTTAGCAATTTCCATAATGCTAGAGCCTAATTGACAATGAATCAACCATCAACCGATAGTGCACCAAAACCAAGTCCTAATCAGGGCAGCATCCAACTTGACAGATGCAGGCGAAACAGAGGCAGCGGCTAAACATCACCACAATAAATGATCATCATAACTGATCAAATGACTTCCAAAAGCGCCGACAACGAACAATTCATCAATCAAAGGCAACATCAAGTGAAAGTGCAGAAATCTGCAAAAAAATCTGTTGGATAAACGCCCTGATCAAATCTGTTGGGTAAATGCCCCAATTAAACTCTCGGCCGAAATACAGGCTGTGGATGATGGGCAATCTGAAAGCCTTAAAATGAAATCTGAGAAGAAAAAAGTAAGTAAGTATATTCTTTATTTAACCAACCGCCAAACAGCACTCTGGAGAACAAACATCTAGGTTATATAAGCAATCATTTAAACAATCAAGGTCTACCTGAAGTCTAAGCAAAAGAGTGTTCGGAAACAACCAATTACTGAAAGAAAGCAAAACTAAAACCGAGATAATCTGTACACCTTCAATGAAAACATACCTGACTTTATTCTTATACCAGTCGATTGTTGGTTCTGGATTACCTTCGATCGCACAACGCAAATGAACTTCACCCCATTCTGCGATGTCTTTGTAGTCCTTCGGGTGTTTCAAATGGACCTCGGCCATTTTAGAAATCCCTGCACACACGAAGATAATTTCACAATCAAAACAATGGAACAGCACTTGTAAATTTATGCATACCATGCCATCAGTAAAGTCTTCATCGCCATAATCATCATTAACACCACCACCATCATCATTTTTGTAGTCATTGCTGTAGTCAACATCATAATCATCAATAATTATAACAATATCATCAACTTTGTCAAAGTTATCTTCACCCATCATAATTAATAATGACAAGAAGACAAGAACACACATCTTCACCACATGTCCAGGGTTCAATTCACCAGGGTGCCAGATGAAACATACAATTTGACTTCAAGTTATGTAGACCAAGGAAAGGGAATCCAGTTGTTGAATAACAGTTTCATGAGCAATAGACATGATGATCTGTGTATTAGAGATGGGTAACTAATCGATCAGATTTTAAACAATTAGCTAATCGATTAGACAAACAGCTAATTATCTAATCGATTAGAATTAGTTCTAATTGATTAGTTACAGGTCTGGCTAATTCTAATTCTAATGAATTAGCTAATTCTAATAGACTAGCAATTCAACTAATCGATTTGCTAATAGATAAGCAATTTTTCTAAGTTTGGCTAGTTCTAATTCTAATCAATTAGCTACAAGATTTTGTTAATTCTAATCGATTAGCAGAACTAATAGTGCCCATCTCTGCTGTATTATGATAATAGTGCCATAAAAATCCCATTTAGATGAGGTGTGCACTTCAGCTGAAGGTCTTCCTATGAATACTGATAATGATACAGCTGTGTAACACATAAACAGTTATCTTACCTTACATTACATTGCCTCATTTCACCTTACAACCTTTCCTTAAGGATTTCTCAAAGTTACACGAGATTCAACCATGGATCCAGCAGTGAAACACTAACTTGTTTCCAATCAGTCACAGTTATACCTACAGAGTCCCTTTTTATTTGGAAACTATTTGCTCTAATAAAAAGTTCAGGGTCATAAGCCATCCCTACCCGGCTATAATAGAAGTCACTTCAGAGTTCCTTTGAATTTTATGCCAACTGCAGCATCCACGCTATCACTGATGTTACGTTTTATGTGTTTCCTCTCGTATATCGTCCACTTAAACCACCCAGGACGTCTACCACTTCAACCACCCAGGATATCAGCTGTACGATGTTGCGAAACCATACACATGAACTCCCAGTGTTAGACGAAATCATCCACTCCACAGCAAGCCATTTCCCAATTTAACACCGAAATGAGCCTATCACTGGTGACCTATAGATCACACGAGTTCTGTATTATGGTGACCTCGCGAACAACACCTTTGCTGACTGTTTGTTGCACCATTTAATCTGTTTTACTATCACTCAGAGAATTTTCGCTCATCACTTTCAGCGGAAAAATATTTTCAGGAAACTATGACTGTGTTTGCATGCTATTGATTGAGTCTGAAATGGACCAAATATATTGCAAGTTGGGGCAGGCACCAACTCCGGCTCATGCAGTTCCACACTGCTGACGTAAAACAAAGAGCAAGATAAAGCTTCAAAGGTGGCAAAGCACTACTAGGCATTCAGACAGGTGCAGCTGGAGAAAAATGGCTTCAGGAGCCAGACCCTACCTTGCATACTTGAACCAACTTGGCACCTTTACATGGATAGTATATAAACTACAATCAAACCTAGAATTTTTAGTTTAGCAACGTCTCAAAGACCAAGCATCCAGAATTTTTGGTATAACAAAGGTCTCAGAAGCTTTGCCAGTACATAGCCTGAACAAACCCAGTATTTCTACCTTTCTTCAAACACCTGTGCACGCAGTCTCTCAAATCAAACTACTGGAAAAAAATTACAGTACTGGTTCTTTGATCTATAAGGTCAGACGGCCCAGACCCAAGGCATTCTTTATACCGAACCCACCCACATAGGCCAAAATAAACAGTCTCCACTGCAAAGCTATATGTGTAATGTTGAAGTAAAACAAATATTAGTTGTTAAATACAAAGCAGTGTTTGGCTTTGTTCACTATGGTGGCTTTGATCTTAGGCTGAAAGTGAGGCTGCGTCCACAGCCCAAAGAACTAAGCCAACAAAAGGTGAAAAGGATCTGAGCGAAATTACGGAAATGGCTATAAAAAAAACGAGTACATTATGTGATCGCAGATGTTTTCACACAGACTACAGGTGGATAAAACACGCAAGCCCTCAGGCCCTGCATGGGTAGGCCTATAATTAGGCCTATTGGGTGTTCATTTAACAGTTCCTCCATTTATAAAAAACACGGCTCAGAAGCCGATTGGTTAGAGCTCTGGCTTTGTAACAACCAGGGTAGGAGACTAAGAGTTCAAGCCCCTGCATCACGAAAAACGAATACAGTGTAATACTTTGAACAAGTTCATCACTCACAATTGCTCAACACCATTTTATTGATGATTGGTCGTTAACACAGTGGGCTTAAGAAATATGTAATAATAATGATGAAGATGAAGATGAAGATGATGATGATGATGATGATGATGATGATGATGATGATGATGATGATGATGATGATGATGATGATGATGACGACGACGATAGAATAATAATCATGATGATGATAATCATGATGATGATGATGATGATAATAATAATAATAATAACTTAACAGTCTGTGAAACATCAAATTCTAGCCAGTAAACTTCTGGACAGAGAGAGGCTACAAAGACACAAAGAAATAGAGAACGAGAAAAGCCAGGCAGGCAGGAAGGACACAAACCAAAGGATCCAATGACCAACTGAATGATCTCTCTCTATATCTGTCTTTTGATCAAAACCCACAGCAAGGTTATTTCTCCTCAGTCGTCCATCTCCATCAAATTAGAACGACATTTTCTACATCATCCCAAAATTTATAAAATGATTTTTCCTATTACAGCCGTCATCATTTACAGAATAACTGATTTTCAGTACTATCACCTTTAGTATTTACAGTAATACCCCTCTCAGACTATACTCGAAAGCCCTTATCTGCATCCTCATCTCGCTCTTTGCACTCTTCAGATCCGTTTGATCTCTTTGTTCCTAGGACTAGGACTGCTATGGCCCAACACCGGGCGTTTTCTGTGATGGACCCCTCCATTTGGAGGGCCCATCACAGCATTCCCCCTAAATAAGGGCTAAACTAACGACTGGTTTTTCCTCATCGGTCTCTCGCTCTTTAAAGTTTCTTTTCCTCTGAGGCTTCCGTGCTGAGAGCGCCTCTGAAGAGCTATTCTGCGAGAGCTGCATTATAAATTATTAGACACGATACGAACTATATAGATTGACCTTTGTCACCTTTGCTTGTAATTCAAATAGAAATGACTTTCTTTATTGGTATTGAAATAAAATGAATATCCCTGCTAGTATTATCCAAACAGAAAGAATTTCTCTACTGATGACACTTCATGTTATATAAATCTCATTTCTCCTCCCATTATTTAAATCTCATTTCTCTTCACATTATTTAAATCTCATTTCTCTTCACATTATTTAAATCTCATTTGAGTCATTTCTCTTCACATTATTTAAATCTCATTTCTCTTCACATTATTTAAATCTCATTTCTCTTATTTAAATCTCATTTCTTTTCACATTGTTTAAATCTCATTTCTTTCACATTATTTAAATCTCATTTCTCTTCACATTATTTAAATCTCATTTCTCTTCACATTATTTAAATCTCATTTCTCTTCACATTATTTAAATCTAATTTCTCTTCACATTATTTAAATCTCATTTCTCCTCTCATTATTTAAATCTAATTTCTCTTCACATTATTTAAATCTCATTTCTCTTCTCATTATTTAAATCTCATTTCTCTTCACATTATTTAAATCTCATTTCTCTTCACATTATTTAAATCTCATTTCTCATAGGCCTAATTCAAGCTAGAATGCCTAATGTAGTTAAGTATAGAGTACCAATCACAACGTATAGAGTACAGAAGTCGTAAGTGCAGTTCTACTGAGTCCCCAAACCAGTCTCATTATTAAGGCAATCCGATGCCTACAAGATGAGTGCTTTCGATCAACAAATCTGCGAGTTCAATAATCGCCATTGCAAATGCAATACAGCTTCAGAATGCATCTGGCCTTTTCAATGACGGGCACCTAAGCCGCATTGCTCTTATTTTGAGTGGACTGAAAATAAGAGCCATGGCTCGCTTAAACAGGTTTGTATTGGTTGTATTAATGGACACTAAAAGCAAATCATATCCTTGGCGTCCATTTTTTAATATCCATAAACCGATCAGTTTGGACGGATACTTAATGGTAGACGTCGTTTAAATAGAATGATTTCTCCACCATTATCCATAATAGAATTGCTTTTACAACTCCAAATCTAATTAAATTTCTCTATAGCAATGTTCAGCTGATGGTAAATTTAACTGTAGACTATGATTGGGATTTAACAAATAAATAAATAAATAATAATAACAACAACAATAACAATAATAATAATAATAATAATAATAATAATAATAATAATAATAATAATAATAATAATAATAATAATAATAATAATAATAATAATAATAATAATCAACAATAATGATGATGATGATGATGATGATGATGATGATGATGATGATGATGATGATGATGATGATGATGAGATGATGATTGATGATGATGATGATGATGATGATGATGATGATGATGATGATGATGATGATGATGATGATAATAATAATAATCTTAACAGTCTTTGAAACATCAAATCCTAACTGGTAAACTTATGGACAGAGAGGCTACAGAGACAAATAGAGAGGAAATACAGTAAATAAAACTAATCATGAGTGTTCAAATGAGAATGACAGTCCCTTTACCCCGAGAGAGGCAGCCAATGGTGTTAGCAAATTCACCTTCTCTGGGCACTGATGGCCCGTGGCCAGTCCTCTCCCTTGCCCTGTGTAATACCAGAGTAGAGTTCAAGTTCCTTGGTAGAGGAAGGTGGAGATGATTTAGATAGGAGACCTTGATAGCGTAGTGGTTAGCATGCTGGACTGCCATAGAATAGCTTTTCACAACCTCGACAAGGCAAATCTAATTCGAATTTCTCTACCTAGCAATGATCAGCTATGATGGTACAATTTAACTGTCGTCTGATGAGACATGCAAAGAAGGCCACACGCCCTCATATGGAGGCTAAGAAAATGGAGTCTCAAACACTTCACCTGACACACCTAAACACGAATATATGTAGACACGACTATATTTATGGCTGCCTCAAGGCTACCTTAAGGGTCAGCTCTTCTGCTTCTGATAGGAGATGCATCCCATGTCCTTAAGAATGATTGATTCACGAGACCAAAGATTGACCAATGACTGTCTCTTAGAACTACATAATCAGCCAACCATCAAGCACAGTTTGTCACCATGGGACCGTCAAAGACATGCCATGAATTAATGAAATCACTCAACTAAGTTGTTACATTACAACCTATCAATATTACATTATGATACTGTTACGCATGGGCGGAGTTTATCAGGGGCTAGGGGGGGCCCCCCCCCCATGAACCCAAGATTTCTTGACCGTTAGTAATTAAGGTATAGTGATAAGGTATTGTTTAAACCACGGAATATCCTAGCACTTAACTAATAGAGTTCGGTAGTCAGTGCAATCACCCTGGTATAATCAGCTGTATCAATAAATGGATTAATGTAGTCGACTAGTCGCAGTCTTCGATGTAAGGCCATTATGTATTTTTCAAGCAGTAAAATCCTTCCAAATCTTCTCACCAGAAGAACGAAATTAGTACCAAGTATGTTAAAAATGCAATTGGCGGCTGGGGCTTCGTCCCACACCCCGACTTGGGACTAAAATCGCCCCCAAACCCCTCCGTTTTAAAGGGGATGCCGCTTTGCGGTGGCGGAGGGGAGGTGAAGGTATGCTTTAGCCCCCCTCCATGGACTAACACCAAACTCCGCCCATGCTGTTACGTTACAACTGCACTAAAGTCCAGGCAAACAGATGTCCAAAAAGTTCCAAAACTCTGTAGCAGCAGCAGCAGCAGCAGCAGCAGCAGCAGCAGCAGCAGCAGCATCTGATCATTTGCAGCCTGAGGCGAGGAAAACAGAATGGAAAGAGGAGAGTGGACGAAAGAAGGAAACAACTGAAGAGGAAAAAGCAGATTATATCGCGATGGTAGATGCCGTCAGCTGTAAGCGATGTTATCACAAGCAATGAACCAACTGCATGTAGGCGTATGTAACCATGGCGTGTTTATGTATGTTTGCATAAGTATGCAAGTACTTATGTGTGTAGGACTATGTATGTATATATGGCTATGTGTTTATGTATGTTTGCATAAGTATGCAAGTACTTATGCATGCATTGACTACGTATGCATATACAGCTATGTGTTTAAGTATGTATGCATAAGTCTGCAAGGACTTATGTAAGTAAGAATATATATGTTCACAGCTGTTTTTATGCATGTTTGCATAATTATGCAAGTACTTATGTATGTACAACTATGTATGTATATACGGCTATGTGTTTATGTATGTTTGCATAGGTATGCTAGTGATTGATTAAGTATGTATGACTACATATGTATATACAGCTATGTGTGTATGTATGTTTGTATATGCATAAGTACACAAGTAGGTCTATGTATGTATGATTGTGAATGTGCATATGACCATGCATGCAGCTATATTGATATTTATACAATTTATATTTAACGGATGGTTTGAAAGCAAATGTTGTTGCTTAGTAAGCCTTGCTCATTAGACAGTGTGGTAAAACATCTTTGGTCCGGATTGCAGAGCCAATAAAAAGAATTCCGAACAGGGTCAGCAGGTTATCCCTACAATTTCTCATTCTGCTGACGGATATGTGACCTGCTAACAAATTCTTGCACCTTAAACTTAAGTAAACACACTAAAACAGCTGTACCAGTCATCCACTGTGACAGAAGCATTGTGGAAGTTTTCACTTTGCACATCATAATGCTTTCTTACAACCAGTTGTTAAATTCAGCCGTATCTGAGATCCTTCTCCTCTGTTTCGAGATCCGCCACCTGAACTATGACATCTGTCACTGTAAAGAAGACTCGTTACCTAAGTGTATGTTTGGTTAAAACATCAACGATAGGCATCATGTTTCATGCATTTTTAGGTTTTATTCGAATAGGGAATAGAGTGTAGGCTATCAGTTATAGAACAGCCAAACAGACTTTGGAGATTCGTCAACTCTTGGTAAACAGTTAGTTTAACCACTGGTTACATTCACTGGTTTTCTACACCAATTTTAGACAAAGGCAATAAATCATCATTTATTAACAGAAGGCTTGATTTTACACTTGAATGACACCCAACTGCTTGTCAAGCCCCTCAGGACCAACCTAAGACTTTCTGGATTCAGAGTACGGAAGTCTCCTGGGCTTTAATTTTCTATGCTCTCGTCAACAAGAGGTGTCAGAGAAGTCCTTAAGCACCCCTAGGATTTGCTGGAAGACTGCTACCAATCTACGAGACCCCTTGTGAATTCCAAGGTAGACGGTGGCACCCCACATGTGCTCAACTCTAACGTAGACGCCGTTTCAGACAGTCTGTTGTGTGTTCAAACCCAGTAACCGGATGTCCCTGACTAGATCAATCATAGTCCCAGCCCACACCTATCAATGACGGATGAAGATATTGATAGCCGAACTGTTTGCCCCCTACCGCCTCACGACAGTGACTCAGCCCAGCCTATCAGACTCCGAAGAATGCCCGTCACACCGCTGGGAAAAGGCGGGGAGAGGAAGGAAGAGGGCAAATAAAGACCTGAAATAGGCACATCTGTTGTTGGAACTATACAAAGGGAAAGAGAGAACACAAAGGAATACACGTGCAATTAAACGCGTCGTCGGTCGTCAATGGAAGTTGAGCAAACAGCAAAAAATCATCCGATCAACGCATTGAGCAAAAAATTAAACAAACAGACAGAACAATTAATTATTTAGTAGAATATCGATAATCTCTTACTAAGACCACCATCCTTTGTTCAACACTGAAAATTCACCATTTCCAATATGTTTATGTTTCGTAACGTTTTCTGATGCCCGTACTGCATGCACTTGCATTGCATCATCAAATTTCAGTTGCATTGTATGGCATTGTATTGTATCACTAAATTATCTTCTAGGCATGGTAAGTATTACATAACAATAGAAATTACTCACAAAATGTGCTGTCATTGACAGACAATAAAAACCCAGTCAAAAAAGAATGGTCTTGTGCCACTGGTGAAATATTGGTATACGGCAATGCAGAGTTAATCTCTCAATGTCACTTGGCAGCTTGCTCCAGAAAGAAGAATCTGTAGCTTTGGATTCATACTGGTCATGCTCATTGTAAAATTAGTTTTCTGCAGGAAATTCTTCGTGGTTTCATTACTCCTGTCAATTGCATGATGGTAAATTGTCAAATGGTGTTTCTCCCATTCAAATTCGGTGTACGTGTGTGTGTGTGTGTGTGTGTGTGTGTGTGCGTGTGTGTGCGTGTGTGATTTAGTCGCCTGAGTGTTGTTAAGTCAGTCACTAACTCTGTAAGTCAGTGGGTAATTCCTAACAAAGATGTTTAGCAGCACCCTCCTCCTTTATCCATGCTTGTGACTGGCACCACCTGGAAAGGGTAGTGGCATAATCTTGTTGTAGCTGCTGTTTAACGACACTCTGTCAAAACACAGATGATTAGCATTGCCCTCCTCCTCTATCCAACCTTGAGACTGTGATTAGCATTGCCCTCCTCCTCTATCCAACCTTGAGACTGTGATTAGCATTGCCCTCCTCCTCTATCCAACCTTGAGACTGTGATTAGCATTGCCCTCCTCCTCTATCCAACCTTGAGACTGTGATTAGCATTGCCTTCCAACTCTATCCAACCTTGAGACTGTGATTAGCATTGCCTTCCAACTCTATCCAACCTTGAGACTGTGATTAGCATTGCCCTCCTCCTCTATCCAACCTTGAGACTGTGATTAGCATTGCCCTCCTCCTCTATCCAACCTTGAGACTGTGATTAGCATTGCCTTCCAACTCTATCCAACCTTGAGACTGTGATTAGCATTGCCTTCCAACTCTATCCAACCTTGAGACTGTGATTAGCATTGCCTTCCAACTCTATCCAACCTTGAGACTGTGATTAGCATTGCCTTCCAACTCTATCCAACCTTGAGACTGTGATTAGCATTGCCCTCCTCCTCTATCCAACCTTGAGACTGTGATTAGCATTGCCCTCCTCCTCTATCCAACCTTGAGACTGTGATTAGCATTGCCCTCCAACTCTATCCAACCTTGAGACTGTGATTAGCATTGCCTTCCAACTCTATCCAACCTTGAGACTGTGATTAGCAACGGATTCAACTGAGGTATACGTTATTGCCTTCCAACTCTATCCAACCTTGAGACTGTGATTAGCATTGCCCTCCTCCTCTATCCAACCTTGAGACTGTGATTAGCATTGCCTTCCAACTCTATCCAACCTTGAGACTGTGATTAGCATTGCCCTCCAACTCTATCCAACCTTGAGACTGTGATTAGCATTGCCCTCCAACTCTATCCAAACTTTAGACTGGCACCACAAAAAAGCAGCATCAGAGCTTGCAGCAACAGAAAGACAACATAGTTTAACTTAGAACTTTGTTAGAATCCAACCGAATTTCAATCATGCATTATTCAGTACTTAACAACATCTACCTAACACTGAAAAATCGCACAAACTTACAGAGTACGTTGAGTCTTGCTTCCGCGCTTCGCAGCGCTATTCCTGTCGACACGTTTGTGGCGATGCATCTCAGAGAACCGTTGTCATGGTGACGATCGACCCAGAGAATCCTGAGGTCGCTGTCCTCCTGAAATCTTCGACTGGTGTTCGTAAGTTGCCTTCCGTTCAGCGTCCAATAGAAATATATCATCTTTCTATTGGAGACGTCGCATCTCAGTTTCACGGGTTCGCCCTCCAGGACATCCTGGTTTATCGGCGCCGGATCGAAGTAGAAGCTATCCTGTTGCTTCGTAATGCTCGCTGTTGTAGAACAACCAAACGCAAAAATCAGTATTGCCGCAACGAATAAAATACTCATCTTGGCACATTCTAGTCAAAACAACTTTCTCGTGATTGTACGGGCTCTTCGGTTGTGGACAGAACTGATCTTGTCTGCAGAATAAGACATAATCCTGGAGACAATAGTTTCTGAATCAGCAAGATAACACAGACAACAGCTGTGAATGGAGCTGTTGCTCTGCTGACTTGAATCATACTGGACAAGGAAACGTTTAAAGATCATCGAGTCTGTGTGAAATCAGCCTTATGCAGACCCGCTGTTACTATACAAAGCACATCAAGTGGCCGCCGTCCTGTGAACCGAAACAGAGCCACACAAACGGCTGCCAATGGGACACTTAACAGTCCACACACACACAGATGGCAGGGCTCCAATGGGCATGCAGCTCCCCATGCCTACCAAGCATTTCATTTCAGTCCTTGTATGGGGAATACCATAGGCAGTGTCTTGCAAGGGGTTGGTCATAATGTCCACTTACCGTCCCCCCAACCTACCCATTCAGCATGAACATCATTAGGCCTGACTCTATTCTATACTCAGGGAAGGGGTAATTAAAGCTGTCACAACAAATAAGCCAATCATTGGGTTCGTTGTACCCACCGTCAGCCTATGGGTATAAATCATCCACACAGAAGGGCACAGGAGATACCGTCCCGTCTACCACCCGGTCCACCCCCACCATTCAAGCTCTACCCCTTCCCTGGTGCTACCCAATCCTCAGATGATTTACACTGGGGTAATTATAGGGCTTGAAGTGAAGTATGGACAGTGGCCTCCACGGCCTTTTCTAAGAATTTCACCCCATTGGACCCAGTTGTCTGGCTGAAAATAATACAATCTCCAAAACTATTAAACAATAAACGCTGCACTGCACCTGCCAGCTTTTGTCTTTTTTGCACAACTGTAACAATAGTTCAAAGGCATTCTCTGTAATCAAAACCTCAGGTTGTGATCATCATAATAATCAGCATCACCCTACACCCAGTGCCAACTACCCTCCCAGCAGGACTCTTGCACTTAATACAATCATCAACATTATATCACTTTCTTTCAACTACATGCATATGGACACAATTCATAACCTGCACTGTCAACATCACTGGTTATATGATTCATTTGCTAAGTGCATTATTTTTTCACACATTTACTTAGCTCTAACTGTAAAATTTTCATCTCGTTATTCATTAATTCATTCATTTCAGATATTTATATAGCGCCCCTTCAAGATTTCTACTCAGAGGCGCTCCCGACTACAGCGCGGACACTGAATCGGAGTTTCACGCCAAAGCGCATGAGCAATTGCGAGTGAAGGACTTGCCCAGGGTCCCTACGCGGCGGCTTGAGGTGGATTCGAACCCGCAACCCTCCAGCTGCAAGGCACCAAACATACCCCTAGAGGTGGATTCGAACCCGCAACCCTCCGGCTGCAAGGCACCGAACATACCCCTACACCACCGCGCCCCACAATGTATGTACTATAAAAATGGCCAGAACTTTTATATTATACAAGCCATATATGGGCTGCCTTGCCAATGTTAACTGCATGGGTAAGAATGAGGTAGAAGAGATTTGAACCCCACTCCCTTCATGGGTCCGAAAGATCTGAGCATGTTTAAGTAAACTTCTATCATGTATTTAATTTGATATATTTCAAACTACAGGACTTTGAAACTAGATGAACAACAGTCCATCACCTCACTAGCTCTGTAGTCCTGCCAGACTCCAATCCGGGGCATTTTGAAATGTTAGGACATTAAGTCTCATTATTTATTTGTAGGCCTATTATAAAACATAGGCTATATTGCCATCATCATTATCCTTGCAGTAATCTTCATGGCTATTGTCTAAAGGTTTAAGTGCTACCACCTGCAGTTGGTTTTGTCCCTCTTATTATCAGATGAAAGGTCACTGCATGGTCACTTCAGCAGTAACTCCAACCCATTAAGGATTATTGTCCACACCCACTCAATGTCTCTTTCCTTACTAATGATGGTCAGCTGAATTAATTGTTAGACTTTCTTTGAATACTAGTAGGCCTATATACAGAACCTAAACTTTGATTAATTAGGCAGAATAGTCTTACACAATTCATTGGCATTGATCGATTATCGATTGATAATTATTCGGTAGATACGATCAGTTACACTCACCCAAAATTAGAAAGATCAATTGCTTGAAGACGAACTGAAATCTCGCATTCGAACCAAACATTTTAAACGCACGACAGTATACTTTCTACCAATCCCATATAAGTTTAGGCCTAAACGATAACAGATTTCTAATAATAAAAATTGAAGTTTCAAAAGACGATTTAAAAATCAAGACACGACATATTCCGTGTGCACCTTAGGCGCATTCGAAGCATCAACAGGCATCGACAAAACAACGCGCATTGTATTGCGTGCGTCAAATTTAGGCCTACACAGCTGCAACGTTTGATGTCATGTTACGTAAATCACATTGACGCTTTGTTACGTAAACCACATTGACGCTATGTTACGTAAACACATTTGACGTAATTTCCGTAATCAACACGACGTAGGCCTAATTTTCCGCAAACCAAATTTGACGTGCTATTACGTAACCACATCTGACGTCATTTTACATCTGATGTAATGTTACGTAAATTACGTAATTGTGTAAAGTTTACGTAATTTCAAAATGACGTCATTTCAGTACACTACACCTAACGTAATATTTCGTAACCGCAAAACACTATGAAGCTAGATATAACACCGTGGTTTGCGCCGCATTCATCGTGCACCATGCAGACGCTTTGTTAGTGTGCTTTGTAGGCAAAGTCACAGACGATCGGGCGCAGTCGGCATTGAGCTCCTCTATCCATCCAATCGCCTCCAGCTATCGGTCGGAGGAGTTTCCACGATTCGCAGACCATTGCAAATAGCGTTTTATGTCATTTGATCTACGAAAATCTGCCGCATCGCTTTAGGCATATATATATATATATATATATATATATATATATATATATATATAATTTAAAAATAAACGTAGTAACGTAAGCTACACGCTTGCGGAAAACACAAAGCGTGTTGGTGAGCCACCGCATGCACGCTTAAGCAGCTTAAATATGCTGGTATACCATGTGGTGCAGGCCGGGTCAGTGCATATTTTAACTGTTTAACTACTGGGACAAATGTCCCAGTAGTTTTAGGATATGTCCCAGCAGTTTTAGGATATGTCCCAGTAGTTTTGGTGATTTGCCCTAGGTAATACTCTAATTTCATAACATTGGAATTACAGTATGAGACTTTGTCCCACTAGTCAGTGGTGTAATATAAAGGGGGGAAATTGTGTCTATTATGTACCAGTACGTAGAGAGTCAGGGTGGATTGAGGAGGAGGGGAAAATTTTTGGTGGAAAACACTCGTTACTACACCCCCCCTCGGGAAAAATTTATGGAAAAACTATATAGATACGAGGCGTCTGACACGCTTCCTGACCGTGTCCTTCTCGGGCGAAGAGCAAAAAAAAAAGGTCATCAGAAATTTTGGCAGAAGTAATGAAGATAATTTTCCGCCGGACTGCTCTCCACGGGCGGCGCAACGACACGAACCCTAGTTACGTCCTGTGTAGTATGTTGGGCACTTGCCTGGTGTGTGGCATGGTACAAAGCACGAACCCTACTAGTTACGCCACCCACTGGTCCCAGTAGTCAAAATCCGTTAAAATATGCACTGTGCAGGGTTGACGCCTAAGAATTAGGCTAAGCTTAGGCCTTAATATGCTAGGCTGTGGTGCAGGGTTGACGCATAAGAAGCTTAAATATGATAGCTGTGGTGCAGGCCGGGTCTCAGACATGTGCGTATTTAGGGAGGTTTCAGGGTTCAACCCCCAAATAAGTTTCCGGAAATTTTTATAGGCTTTTACATGCGAAATACAAAAACCTTAACTTTTGCAACAATCTTCAATGGACCCCCCGAAATCTTAAAACCCCAAAATTTTTCCTGGCTGCGCCCATGGTCTCAAACTCATTCCCCCGTGATGAAGATGCAGACCTACGCTATGTAGCCTATTTTTCCACGGGGTATTGTTTGCCGTTGGATGGATCTTGAAATCTTCAGTTGAGTCAAATTCAATCTTAATCGTTGCTGCAACTTCCATAGCGCTTCTGGCAACGCAACTCGCTACAACAATTCAATTTTCGAATAACCGAAACCTGCGGCTTTGTTTGCATAAATATTTGTCTATAAGCAGATCGCACATGGACGCCAATTAGGCCTATTGTCGACATCAACGGCCCGGCTTGACAACCATAAGACTTCTCCCATGACTCCATGAGGACCACTTTCATAGCTTCCACAGTAGCAGAATTCCCGCATTATATATATTAGCCTAGTCGTAAATTCATTCATCTAATTACTTTGGGTTGGATCGAACAGCGTATAACACTGTAATGCACCATTCGCTTCTTGAGCGAACAACTGCGCAATAAAACAGTCAATAGGTTAGGGGGCCTAGGGGCTGCCTTAACAACAGTCTTGACCGCTTAATCTAAGCCCGACAGGCACACAGGCAGGAAGCGCCGTTAAACGTAGCCTATCAGTGTTTCCTTTTGTTAAATTTGCACTGATAAAATGAGAAAAGACAAGATTACTATTTACTTACCTGAAGCTAAATTGAAGAGCAATCTCTATCTAACCCCGGGGCTTTCAACTTAGTGCTCCCCAAACTTCAATAAACAACATTATCTAAACCCGAGAGGCACCCATGGTTTAATCTGAAACGCTAGCGACTTCGCTTTCTTAACCTTGGCATATTCGGGCAAGTGGCCACGGGCCAATCGTCTCCCTCACCGTTTAATTTTCCACCAAAAGTGTTCTGTATGCTCATTGTATAGACAAGTTCGCTAGGGGGCGAAAACGACAAAGAAATCACAAGCATCTTTGTAGGCCTATTGGTGGGATTTGAATCTCCAATATCTGGATTGACAGTCCAGCATCCTAACCAACAGCTAACTGCTGCGCAAAGACGTATGTGCACATGGAATGAGTAATGACTGAAAATAGATTTCTAGGCGAGCTTCAGCTATCTTGCAATATCCATCCTGACCTAACATCTGATCGTAGCAGTCTTGTATAAAACTGATGCAAGTTCCACTGACTGAAGAAGATCTAACGTAGGCCTATGCCATATCCAAGTGGGATATTTCTCACCGATTCTAAATTATCTAGTTTAGGCCTACTGTATAGTTTAGCGAAATCTCTTTGCAGAGTATTTACTTTATATTCTCAAAGCGTGGTGCTTCTGCGGCGGAAAATGCCGCCACGAAAATCGCGAAAACTTACTTCTGCGGCGGAAATTTTTTCACATTTTATGTAAAAACTACTCTAACCCTAACCCTGACCCTAAACGACCGTCACAGCGCCTAACCTGACCCTAACCGACCCTCACGAAGCCTAACCTGACCCTAACCGACCCTCACGACGCCAATTTATAGAAAGTAACGCATTTTGAACAATGCGCATGCGCCGAAGGTTGCGCATGCGCATAGGTCATCCGCCGCAGAATTGTATCGACATTTCTACTTCTGAGGCGGAATTTTCCGCCGCAGAAGATTTATCCATTCTCAAAACCATAGCAGTCACTGTTTATAAAACTGTTTGCTATGACCTCAGTTCTCTACAGTTAAGCGGTTCAGCCTAATGTAAAGTGGAAATAATGGGCAGAGACATTAGGCCCTATCAGCAGAATTTAATAACAAAAATTAATAATCACTTACTACTTTATACAAAAACCGTTTAGATTACCATGTAATAACAGTGTAAACATGGGCTACTGCAGAAATACATAGAGTTT
Source organism: Aporrectodea caliginosa (assembly GCA_020284085.1). Taxonomy (NCBI): domain Eukaryota; kingdom Metazoa; phylum Annelida; class Clitellata; order Crassiclitellata; family Lumbricidae; genus Aporrectodea; species Aporrectodea caliginosa. The sequence goes on along the minus strand of JACEVL010000858.1, from coordinate 1,021,948 downwards.
CACTTTCGACATATTTTCATTGTTTATAAAACCACTTCTTAATCTAACCTGAAAACTGCTATTAGCAAAATTATCCCATTGCACAAAGCTTCAATCTATGGTTGCTTCTGAACAAAAATGTATTTCGAAATTATTGCAATAATTGAGACATAACCAGTGAAGCCAAAAAAGGTCCCAAACACTACAAATTAATGTGTGATGTAATCCATTATTGACTCTCTATTGTTCAATCTCAAGCCAATAAAACTATTCTCACATGGGCTGTTAACGATAATTTTTTAATAATTAACTATTTAAGAATTAACAATTAATAGTTAATTGCGGTTAGATGTATTCCCCAATAAGTAGTGACAAATAGAAAATTAAAATTATTCATTGTTAGCTTTTAATAGTATTAGTAATATTTACTGCAAGTTAGTAGTTACTTAGTAGTTATTTGCTCATATTAGTAGTCTTGTTTACGTTTTTCAGTTCAAATGTCTTCCTTCAACTAATAACGTAAATAAACCAGCATGTTAACATTGCTAGGTTCTACTGAGCAACATGTTTTGTTGACAATATAGGCCTAACCGGCTGAGCTAAACAAATATCTCACACGAAACTGAAGTGGGTATACACAGAACAGTTTTGTTTATAACAAGCAGTCTTCGATTAATCGTAAAAAAAATTTAATCGTTAAAATTAATTAACGATTAATTGATTAATTAATCTTTAACTTCTGCAGCACTAACTTTACCATTACTCCAAAAACGACTGAAATTCTAGCCTAGACAAATCTCTGGAATTTTCACAGTTTCTTCAGCCAAGTCTTGAAATGAGACGTACTTGAAAGTCACTTGGTACCACGTTAACACCAAAAATTTCTTGGCATACAATTTTCTCTTGACCTTCAGGTGGTTCTATGTGGAAATTCTGTAACAGTCCAGTAAGGAAAAGAAAGATTTCCTGCCGAGCAAGAACTTCACCAAGACACGCCCGTTTTCCTATGAAGAAATCATAAACAGAGCCAAACTTAATTTTTTAAAGAATAGCTCTAGTCATTTACAAATTATTATCACCTGCATAGCATAACTTTCAAATAATTGAAATCACAGTGCTGAACGGTAAACAAACTAGAATCATTGAGAAACAGTTTGTGAAATAGAACTAGATAAAGTAACATCTAATCTGGAGTTCTCTATATCATCATTATCAAACGTACACAATAGTTAACGTTAAACCGCAGTCAGCTATCAAAATGTTTACTAGAGTCATAACCATAATGCTGAGACTTCTATAATGCTCCAACAGGCTTAGTTGCGGGAATCAGCTTATTCACAGGCACTCAGTCCAAACAAATCGATGGGCAAGTGAGGTAATGTTTTCTTCCAGGTCAAGATCTGAGGGTCAGGCAGTGGCATTGTGGAAATGTGCTTTCTCTGAACTCAGCAGACACAAAATTTACCCAATCATTTAATCACTACACTTTGGACTTGGATATATCGTTTTTTCCCGCTTTCTATGTGAAAAGTACATATACATAATTATTACATACACTAACCAAACTGGCCTCTATTTCACTTATTCCTACGGTCAAGTGTGACTATTCCAAATTTTATTTAGTCAAAGATCAGACAATTGGTCTCTCAAGCTAATCTGAAGCAGTAGCTATAGGTATGATCAGCATAATTATGAGGGCTGGAGGCCAAATCTCTCACTACCCATGTTATCTTCCCAATGACAGTGTATAGTCAGCTGAGCGGAGAGAGCAAGTCTTCAAGATATTATTCTCTCTGACCTCTTGCCATGCATGCCGTAAGAACTAAAAATTTTATGTTCAAAGAACCAACCCAGTGAAAATGCTATGACTGCATCTCTGTGCACGACTTCGCCATTTTCATCAAGGAATCGGTCAGGATTGAAGACTTCAGGATCTGTCCATACCTTTGGATCCATGTGAGCCCCATAGAGATTCGCCACAACCTATAGTTTCAAAGCAAACGTGTCACATCACATAATTTTTATATAATAAGTATGAAAACTGACAAAAGATACCTAACTGAAATCAATAAGAATCACAATAAAAAGTCCTTCATTACAAATCAAGAGATCTATAAATACAAATCCAAACTTAATGACTTAGTGATTTACAGAAATAAGTTATAGAGACTTTTATCTAAGTCTCTCTGACCTCTTGGCTTGGTCTCCTGTGTAATGATATGCTTGGTTTCTTATGCTTAGCTTCAGAGCGAGCATAACTGACATCTTGTGTATCAAGTTAATATAGTTATAAAAGTCTTTCCGCTGGTTGTTGCAGAATCAAATCAAATCCATTGATCACTTGATTTTGCAGTAACTCTACAGCGTTCTGTATCGTTGATCTAATACAATCTTGGTTAGTTGCAGTTTAACGACACTGTCATAACAAAGATGATTAGTGTCACCCTCCTCCTTTATCCAGGGTTGAGAGAATGTAACCTACATGTAATTTTTTCACTTCTATACTGATATTGTATAGTGCCATTTCTACAAAACAGAAATCGTCAATCGATGGTAGCTTGAACTGAAACCGTATTTGAAAATCATGATGTTGTAGGCCTAGAAGTCCATCAGTGTTAGATTGGAGAAACCAAGTCAGGCTATGGTGGGAAAGCAGGTAGCAGATGAAAGACAAAGTCTTATGCTTAGACCTTAGTGATTGTATTATATCTGAACATTTATAAAGCGCCTCTCACAGTATGGACAATTCCGAGGCAAGCTCACTGGGAAAGCAGATAGCAGTGTAGAAAGTCCCGGGAAGAGAGAAACGTGATATTATTTAACTCACAGACCTAGTCTAGCCACCGAAAAACCTAGCGTGAACAATTATAAGGTAACTAGTCAATGTAGTCATATTTCCGAGCCCTAAATCATATGTGTGATCGTCTTTGTAATCCTAACAAGTTGCTTATTAAAATATTATGCCAATACTTCTCAGTTGTAACATCATTCAATATTTCCTCAATACAACTAAGACTGAAAACTCACTGCATTAAATGAACCTACCAGTTCTAGAGTCATACCAAAACCAACTCCTAGCAGGTGTTAAGTCACATAAAACTCACCATGGTGCCTTGAGGTATGAAATAGCCATTAAGCTGAGTGTCCTCCAGCGTTTCGTGTGGCACAGCCAAAGGTACAACTGTCTTGATCCTCAAGACTTCCAGTATTACAGCTTCAACAAAAGGTAGTTTCTGTTTGTCGTTGACCGATGGCAGCTGGTCTCTAGGAATGACGGAGTCAATCTCTTTATGAAGTCGGTCTTGGATTTCTTTGTGATTGGCAAGGAGTACCAGTGCCCACAGTAGCTGTGTTGACGTTGTTTCAGACCCAGCTATAAATAGGTCTCGCATCGTGTACTGTAGCTGCATCCGGTCGAACTCTTGCCCTTCCAAGTGAAGAAAGTGGCTCACGAAACTCTCTGGCAGCTCCCCTCGCAGACCTGCATCGATTTTGCTATCCATAAAATCAAGAATTTCATTATGTATTTCAACAACTCGACATAAACTTCTCCTGTATTTTGGTAGAAACCTTAATGTAGGAAAAAATGCCACAATCGATATTTCCAAGGAGTAACTTAAAAACTCTTTCCCATTGTATATCAATTTCTTTAGCACTGGACTGGAATATTCATATCGAACTCCAAGGACCATGCTCATGATTACATTTGATACACTGCCAGCAATAAGTTGACGGGGATTGAAGGCCAGTCCATTGAGCTTCTTTACGTGTTGCAACAAGTCATCCACCTCAATGTGGATTCTGTTTTCCATGATTCCCTTGCCAAAGCCAAACTTCTTCAGAATGTTGAGTGATAACTGGTGATATTTTCTGAACTCTGCATCATACGTGTGTTCTATTATTCCTAAAACAAGTTACACGAAATCAATAGAGTTCTTAATGCAATTGTTATTCTTGTTGTAAAACTGATGAGGTTAAACACTCAAGCAATAACCTCTCACATCAGTGAAACGTATAATAATAATCATAACTTTTCATTCAGCACAAAGAACTCAAGTCAAAAAGCCACATAATTCGCAATTAATCAATTGAGGCAAATACAGCATTAAGACAAGATTTGATCAGGTCAAGTTAAGACACAGGTCTGTTATGCAAATGGTTAGTATTATGCATAGGCCTAAGCAATAGTTCTTTATCTATAGCAAAGCATCAGTGGAGTCCCAAAATATTCATATTCTCATTAAATTACGATTATGGTTCTGCTATAAATACCTTTGCCTTTCGGATTCACGATAGCAAGTGTATAGTGTAATGCTCGACTTGCAAAAGACTGTTTTATAAAAGCTTCATGTATTGCCTCATTTCCATTGATGATCACAGCAAATCTGAAAATCGTTCATGAGAAATTAAGTAGTAAGAATTTTATTGTCAGTGACAAAATATTATTTAAAGCTAACAGAAGCAAACAAACTAAACTATTATACAACCACGTCTCTGGAACGATCTGCCTCATGAATTCCGCCAATTTCCAGTTCCTCCACCATCATTGTCAATCATCTACTGTCATCTGCCTCAGGCTCCTCCATCTATCACCCCTCGGGCTTTCTACTCAAAACTGAAGTCTTATCTCTTCAAGATTTAATACCCCGACTCAACTGATCCTCCACCTTCCAACGATACCCACCTTCACAGCGACTCTGCCCCTCCAGAAACTGGACTCGGACCTCCTTCTAGACAACCCCTCTGATTCGAAGCAGTGCTCATGAAAGAGCTGGTGCCCTCAGCTTGGCTTTCAAGTGGCACTTTAGAAATATGGAGTTTATGATCACGATTACAAAAACAACATCTTTTCAACTTATGGCCCTGTAAATAATGAGCTCTGACATTTTCTGCATTCAGAAATGTCGTTTCCATAGTGAAGAATATCTATGCTCCACTCACAACTCAGTCATCCTGACCAGCAACTGACCCAGACCACTGACCAGCATAAGTAGTTTCTGATAGATTAAAATCTTATTTTTTTTCCCAATAATGCTTTGCTAAGACAGCTTTTAATTTCATGTGATACTAGTGATGTACTCAATGTACTGTATTAAACCCACTTTAATAACAGATCAAAACCAACCTATCACCAAAGACTACTGAGAAAGCTTGGCCAAATTCTTCTGCTTTCTGCATGAAGAATATGTGCATTCTGTCAGACTGTGGTAGAAATGGCAGTGAACCAAGAAATGGTATTGATGGTAAGCCAGGAGGCAAGTTTCCTTTATATTTCTTCTTTCTCTTGTACCGGCACTTCATGATTGCACGAGTCATGAAGAAAGTCAAGGCAAACACTGCTGCAGTGCGAATGAATTCGAAAGAAATTCCCATTCCTGCATTTAACACAGATACAAAAATCATTGTATTGCATATTCGTTCATTTAATCAATGGGGCAGACAGAATACTGCTCCTTTTAACACAAAATATTAAATCATTTCATACTTGTAAGGGTTATAACATCCTGAATTTGAATATACAACAGAATTATGTTTTCAGGCCTTCAGCTATATTAATGTTTGCTATGTTTAATTTCTAAAAGCATATTTGTAAGTTTTACGCATATCTGAGCTATTGCTGCAGGAGAAATGTTAAACTTTCAGCCTCTTCTTTTACTTTACACCTTGCAGGTTTAAAGAATTGTTTAAAGTAGGCCTCTGGAAGTAGGGGCCTGGACTGTTGGCACTTAGCACCGGCCCTTCCCTATTTTCTTATTGGGCCCTTCCCTATTCTCCTATCTGCTATTAAGTAGGCCAGGCTAGATTACGTTGTCAACAGGGGCGTAGCCAGAAAAAATTCGTAGGGGTTTCAGTTTTGGGGTACCACTGGAAATTGTCGTATTTTTTTAAATTTTTTGTTTTTAACAACAGCAATGCATTTATTGGGGGTTTGAGCTCGTTAAACCACCTCCTAAATACGCCCATGGTTGTCAATCCCTGTCTGTCGCGGGTACTGTCCCAACCCTTCCTGCAGACACTTTAGTGCCTTCAGGTTTCTGTATAGCCTACAGTATGGCTGCATGTCTTTATGTTATACAGATATTAGCCAATAATTATATCGCCCCAATACTATTAATTATGCTGTCAATGTTCTTTCTTTTAAGAGATGCAAAGGGTTAACATCACTTTAAGAGGCTCTCTAACTATCGGCCTGTTTCTACTTAGAAAAATTAAAATAATTATGTTCCTGCAAATTTCATTCCCACCAGGTCTAAGCATCCTTACTGGCACAAGACACGTCACAAACAGGTTGTAAAATTCAGCCAGTTAATGTAACTGCATGTACCTGGTTATGGCAGGTAGGCCTATACCCTATGTAAACAGTATAGGCCTACCAACGCCCTGGTCAGGCTCATAATTTAGGCAATAATACTAACAGGAACTGTCAATCATTGTTGTAAACAGCATTTTATGGCTTAACGACATCTTATGGCATCAAAGGCCGAGTGTCGGCATAGGCTAACTAATTTTTTATCAGTTCTCACCGTATGATTAATGTCTACGATTATAACCAAGTAATCTATATTTGTTTACAATAGGTCCTTGATCGTAACATAAACAAACCGCTGAGGACGGCGATTGGCTGAGTTTTTTCTTGGGCACGAATAGCAGCTATTTTTGTAGCCCCTTTCCTGAGAAACTCGATGATGCTCATTACGCAGGCCTAATAACACAGAATAGATAAAGCGTAGCTAATAGTTAATATACAGGCCTTACTTAAAACCAATAAAATACAATGATAATGTCACGATTCTTGCAATACTTATGCAACGTAAAACGAACTGCAACAGCGGGATTGTAGCCTTAAAAACTTGGCTACGACTTGAAAATCTCCAGGGCATTGCCCAAAACGTGGAAGTTTTGCGAACATTTGCTAATGTTAAATGATACTCTCTCTAATTATTATTATTTTATTCATTTTAATGTTGACGATCATTCAAATTATCGGAATTTCAAAACATTTTCAGAAATATTCATTTGAAACTGAACCTTAATTTTACAGGCATGGGTTGTTCAAAACCTTTAGTAGGCTATTGATTAGTAGGCATGGGTTGTTAAAACAGCATAATAATAACCTAGGTCTAGAGTTTTGACGCATAGGAACCAACAATTTCTGAGAGTTACTTTGACAAAGATCTTAGAGTATTCTTTGCGTTTCAAACAATCGCGTCATATTCTATTAATAAATACGATATATGAGGCTATAATAAATTTTATTTTTAGCCACACTGCGTACTTCGATTGTGATCAAGTCGTTGATTGTGATGACTTGAGGTCTTCGACAACCAGTGCTACCTCTCCTTTGGATTTTACCCAAGATCTTCGAATTTTGGGGGTCAACTTGAGATCTAGGGGTTTGCATAGCAATCTTGGGATTATTTTCTAAGGTCTACAAACTAGTTTTTACCGTCCTTCCCAACAGCTGACTGTGACAGCGAATCAGATTAGAAGAAACTCGCACAGTATCTCTATCTGAAACTGAAAGACGTTTATTATTATTATTGTAACTTGTAAACATATTGTAATTTGTTAATTCAGTGTTATGATCCAGTTTTTGTCTTTGCGAGTAAATAATTGTGATGGTTAAAACCATTAAAACGCATTTCATATTTCAGCACAACAGTACTTTTCCTTTTCAGTAACTTGGGAGTTTTTGAAACACTCTTGGTCAATCTTGGGATTTCTCTGGCAAGATCTTGGGATTTCTGAAAATAGAAGTGGTAGCACTGTCGACACCATATCTTTTTTATCCCGAAGGCCTTTGCGGATGTTGCGTTCAGTCTTGTGAATTCTTTTACGAAATTATTTCAAATTAATACTATTACGAATCTCAGAAAGGTAGTAACATTTGAAGGGTCAAGTCTAGTGATCGTGTTGGGTGATCAGAGACTTTTGTCTGAATTGACATAGGACCGTAATCGCCGATTCACGCCGTTGATAGATATACATGGCGGACGATGTTCAGACTCTGCGGGAAGTCTGGGACGGAAAGATCCCCGTCTGCTTTGTCCTGGCTTCTGACGAGGAAATGTTCTCAGGCGAAAAACCCGAACAATTCTACCAGGTTCTTTCACGACAGACCTACTTTCCGCTGGTAACTGACAGGGTCCAGAAACATTTCGTCAAGTACATCGACCCGGATCAGGAGGGTGAGATGTGGTTCGAGGACGAAGGTGTACCACTGCGATGGCACTATCCCATCGGTGTTCTCTTCGATCTCGCCAGTCACCCAACTCGACTTCCGTGGACCCTCACGGTTCATTTTCGCAACTTTCCAGAGACGGAGTTACTGCACTGCCCCAGTAGGGATGCTGTAGAGTCGCATTTCATGTCGGCGGTTAAAGAAGCGGACTTTCTGAAGCATCGATGCGCAGTGATCAACCAAATGATGAAGAAGGATCACAAGCAGCTTTGGCAGGGTCTTGTTAATGACAAATTCGATATGTTCTGGGCAGTGAATCGGAAACTAATGGAGCACAACGCAGGCGAACTGTTTCGATATATTCCATTTCGCATTCATCAAGCAGAAAAACCGTTCGTTCAGATGCTCTTTCGACCAACGTCTGTGGCGGGAGAGCAGCATACCTTAAAAGACCTCTTGTCTCAGACTGTGCCAGACCTGGACGACTGGAACGGCGAGGACCGCAAATTTACCATTTTAATCCAAGGGATACAACCCTCACTTGATACACCTATTCACTGGCTCAGTGAACATTTGAGTTACCCAGACAATTTTATGCATATATGTCTGTTGCCTCATTAGGCATATCTTTAGCTCTTGTACTGTTTTTCACCGTCTCCAAAGCTTTAGGATACTAATTCTTAAGATATTTCAGAAGGAGGAATACCAGCAGTGTTGCGTCGTTGTCAGAGACTGCGTGAAATTATGCAAACGGCATAAAACTGCTGAATATTGTTTGTGACAAAGCATTCGCTCAATGTGACGTTCTTAAGAATAACAAGTGTTTCACAATTGATGATTTAAATAAAGCACTTAACAATTATTGTTTGGATCAGATAAATATGCACAGTTTAAGCTACAGGAAAATGTACGGTTAAGTATATTGAATGCTGAATTGATGAATTTTATGCATGTTTAAAATAGACTGATTGTGTTTTATATTTCTGCTGTCAAAAACAGTTGGCTAGTTAAGAATCTTGATCGAAGCGATTTCCTTGTTGTTTGGTTTGGACTTTGGATTGTCAATATTTCGAAGCCAGCACTGAACTTTGAATGGAATCCACATTGACTGTGTTATCCCAAATGGCATTCCTCTGTGATCTGTTTGCATTTTCTAAGATTAAAAGGCTATGCATTGGTTGCCTTTGATATCTTTATTTCTCATTTAGGTGTGAAGGATTAGATATAAACTCTTTCATTTTATACACTGGATACTCATGATAACACACTTCATTATAAAACAAATTCTGTTATAACATGGTCAGAGACATGGACCCCAAATTTTATTTATCTAAAGAAGCTTAACTCATTGCAACATGACCTCATTATGAGGTAGTTCTTGATATTGCACCCAAAGATAGAACTAGTACATGTACAGTAATTAATAGCTTACAGTGTTTAATGACATCTTATGGCTGCAAAGGCCATTGACTTGAAATGATTTCACCCTCCTCCCTTATCTATACTTGTGACTGGCCCTACCAGAATACAGGCAGTGGCTGAGTTGATAGCGCTATATGAGTTTTTTATGTGTAGTAAGAGTTGGTTTACCTTGGGTCGCACAAAGACAGATAACTATTGCATTCTGTGTGATTCTGCTCTGCGTTCAGTATGCAAATGCCAAGAGGTATTGTGAATGTAACATGGTATTGAGTATTTCCCTTTCGTAAGATTCACAAGTCTGTGTTGCACTTTTCAAGAGAAAGTCTAGATATACTCCTATCTGGCAACACAAAATCATGATTGAACATCATATCATCATCATCAGTTCCTTACGCCAGCCATGGTGGCAGTAGGGTACGAATAAGTGATCTCCATTGTCCTCGGTCATTTGTCAAGTCCACTGCTCCCTTAATGTTAGTCCAAGTGATTGTATGTCCTCATTTATGTTCTGTATCCAACATAGTTTTGGTCTGCCTTTGTTTCTTTTTCCTTCAAACCTAGCTTGTAGTACATTGTGTGGGATTCTGGCAACTGATTGAACATAGTGGGTTTCAAGCACGTATAGAGAAGAGGCAAACAAAGGCCACACGGCATGAGTTCAGTTCTTGACTTGTTTAGACCAGCTTTAATAGTTTGGTTAAATGTCTATAAGTTGTATGGAATAATAAATTGTCTCTGAGACATTGAGGTGGTGGGTCCTTTAATTACTGGTAGACAGGACTGTAGTGATTTATAGTACCTTTAGTTGCTAGGTATGCAGTCAACATTTGCTGCAATAGGCTACAGTGATTGTGCATATTCGAACAGAATTCTTGTCAACAAGCTTGAAATAAGGTTCACCTGTGGGCGGTTGGAATTTGGATTTTAGGCTGAAGTTTGACCTTAGCCATGTGTTCTGACTGATTTTTAATTTGGTATTCAATGATAGGCATGTTAATCATACCAGAAGTTATATTCAGTGCACTTTTAGTTCCTGCTTGGGTGTTTCCTAGCTTTGTTCCTTTTGCTACATAGATATTTGCAGTTGCACGTAATACTTTTGTTCAATTTGGGGCATCCCTAGTATCAGAAGAGCTCCCATCCCACTTCCGGATGAAAAATAAATGAATTTTCACATGATTCTGCAAAACACATTATGCTAATTGATAGTGATGTGTTATTCCAAGTTGTGTGTGGACCATCTACAATTCTTTTTTGTCTGTGGAACAGATTACAGTTGAGTTATTGTAACGCGTGTTTATGTAGCTGGGCTTTTACAAAACACATTTGTAAGAAAATCTGGAAAGCGCTGAAGAGAGAGACATAGAGAAGCATGAATCTATCCCATGTTGGCATTATGGATGATTTCAATATTGTAGAGCCATGAGGTCACTGAGTGTCAAAGTCTGCAGTCTAGATATGCTGAGAAAGTATTCTGATTTGCAGCTCCCTATTGTTTATAGTATTCTCTTTTAATAGTTTTAATCCAGGCACAGAATGTCTAAGGCCAACTTTTGTAGAGTTGAACTTAATGAGTTTTGGTCCAAATGCAGTTTGGAAGAAGGTCCTCAACTGAATGCCTGGTTTAGTAAGTACTGCAATATGTGACTAAAATTGTCTCGCTGTCAATATGCTTCATTTCCTGACAAAATGACAGATTTTGGCCACTTTAATTTTACCAGACATGTTCATCACATAGGATGATGTTATCATTAGATACATTATTTTATGTTAATTGATAATAACCGTTGAGAGTGTAGTTGTGGTCTGCATGCTGTTATCCAAAACTTCTTTGCATTTGCTTGAGGACTCCTGTACATCTGGCTATACTGTGACTTGTCACTTCACGGTGGATTTCAGTTTCTACCAAGTATTTTATCACAACAGGCATGATGGCATAGTAGTGGTATAACTGGTTACCATACTTTTTCAAGTCTCAACTTCAACCCTTGGCAGTGGTTGCATTTACTGTAATGGCCACTGGCAAGCAGCAAACCTCCACATGTGAGTTACGTTATAGACAGCTAGTCTCCAGTTGTAGGGTATATTTCATTGTTTTCATTAGAATTTGGTTCTGGCACTGTAAACAATTAAAAAATCATTATACGTAATTTAGATTAAGAAGTAGTTAAGTCTGCTGCATACTCTGCTTGTGGTATTTTGTGCCTGTATGCTTTGACGTTTTATTTCAGTCCCATTTAACAACAGTTTCACAATACATTATCACTAATTTAAGTGATGCGATGAAATTGGCTTGCTTACTATTGGTGTCTGCTGGTGGTCAGAACAGCCACAGTGACAGACTGTATTGCAGTAGTTACGCGGCTGTTATCCATTAAGCATGCCAAAATAATGTGACGAATTGCCTGTAAATGTGTTTATGATGCTATAGCAGTTCCAAAATGCAATAAGCTGCATATGATGTCTCTATTGCCAGGTATCATTATATTTGTGTTAGGTAGACGTGTGCTGGAACTTTCAGGCGTGCTGCACATGGCTATATGGTTTTCTCTAGACTCTTAAAGACGCACCTTTTCAGCTGTTTGATGGCCACGTGTTGAGCGCTTCTGAGAGACTCTTAAGTGGTGCTTTATAAATGTCTTGTTACATTACATTACTTTACATATAAGCCAGTATGTGTGCCAGAAATTACTTTATTAATCAGGGATGAGTTCACTTATGAAACATCCCACCTGTTTCTATTGTAGGATTCTAATCCTTGCACTTACACAATATGGATTGATTGTTAACTAACTTGAGACCAGCTCCAGCTAGTAACTTGCTGTTTGTGGTGTCTTAAAGGTTATTAGTTATATTGTGCTTTTATGTGTATTTGGGTTACATATTACTGAAAATTGCACAGCATTGATGCTGTGAATTTTAATGGAGACAATTGACTCAGAATTATTACCAACTTTTATATTTTCCTTTGTATTTATTATCACATTAAAAACAAACTTCTGCAAACTGAAATGAAGCCACAATTGAGAGTTATGTGGCCAACAGTAGACACTAATATGACAAGAATGCTGATGAACAGTATTTCCGGTCTTAAACACATCCTGATGACTACACAAGTAAGATGAAAGTCACATTGAATGTGGCTCACTATCAGACGGTGTGTGTCCATTAGCTATTAGCCACACTAGAATATTTGCTCTTGTTAGACAGGAGGCCATATATTAAGAGTGTACAGATGATTCATAAACTGGTAATTTTGTTTACAAGCAAAAGGAATAATCATATTATATCGCAATAAATATTAATTATTTCTGGCAAACAAGTACTAAAGTACACAAGTGTCAGACAAGGTCTAATTGGAGAACAGTCACTCAGTTGGCACTAGGGTATTTCACACAAAACACAAGTACTTGTTCATAAATCCATCTGGAACAAGTTCTGGTATCTTTTAGGTTTTGAATAAATAGAGCAGAATTAGGGATCTGCAAAATTACTTTAACAGTCACGTGATTATTGCTTTTGACAGATATTTAGGAAAATAGCACCAGTTGGCATCATGTTCTCCAGAACTCAGCTGTCACATTTTGCCTGGATTTCATTTAAATTTAATCCGAACTTGACTGGCATGTATTCGTAATACAGTACAGAAGCTCTTCATTATAATTCATTTTCACAGACAAGTCCAGACTAGTTTATTAATGATCTTGCATTGATTTGTCATTATACTGATTATCATGATAGTGTTGCCACTGCTCTCTGTTATCACCAGGTTTTCATCACTTTCTTATCACAGTACAGTTATGACTATGTTGTCATCGCTGTGATTTCATCAAGTTGTTGTCTTTCGTGTTGGTAGCAACTTAACACTGATTCTTGATGTAGTTACTGTGAGTTGGTGTTACTTGCTGTCTAACCATCACAATACCTTTAAGTTGTTTACCACTTGTGCACATTGTGAACATCAGTTGTTACTCTGGATATCAGCCAGTAGGTACTTGAAAGGTCTGCCATACTGCACTTCTGTTTACAGTGCCATTGTTTTCTCAGAATATTCATGTTGAACATTTGTGCTTCATTTTCTTCGTCATAGCCCGGACAATGTTACAATGTTAATGTATGACTATGATGCTTGACTTCATTACCCAGGTAACCTTCTGATGTTGATTGCCTCAATCAAATATTTAAGCGTTGCTATTTTGGCTTCTTTTACTGTTTGCATGCAGTGGTTTTCGTATCTTCCAGACCTCGAGAAAGGTTTAGAATATATTTATTTTAAATCACTTCTTACTGACAAGTATACTTTCAGTGTACTGGACTACAGATGAGCAAACTTTGGATAGATGGTACTGCACTGTGTAGGTTAGGTTACCATAATTGCTGTAGTACATTCCCTTCTGTCAATGAAATGTTATTTTTAACTGCATATGGCCAGAACTTCCAAAATGCTCCACTCCAAGAGATCCTTTTTCAGCCAATTTGTAACTTACCAATTATGAATTTGCGGTGTTATATGCCACAATGCAAGATGAATACACGGTGTCAAGCTGATAGAATTCTGAGTATACATTTTAATCTGACTGTAAGCTCAATACCATAACTTCTAGATGACGAATTTGCTAGCTAACTTAGCAAACTTCTCCATATCACAGAAGGACATAAGGTTGATGTATACTATGTCGATGTAATGTTGTGCTTAATGGCCTTTGATTCTGACTTCACAGGCGGAAAGTTATCACACAGACTTTTGATGGGAACCAATTTCTTACCAGTGATTGCACCGGCTACCGTCTTAGCATACGACGATATCTCAATAAGGCCTTCATTCATTAGGTGAAATGCCATATCTTTGCTTCTATGGCTTGAGCAGCGAGATTTACCATGGTATGGTTCAACTGCATCGGTCACAGTATGCCTATCACCCTCACCGACAACTTTTTGGATCCTTTCGCACTGTTGCTTCATCGCCAGCAACGTGTATGCCTGGTAGAAGATGAATCCAAAGCTGGCAACACCAAGCGACTGAACGCTCATCCCAATGGGATTGTGAACATGACCCAGCGAAAGAGACAAAATCCAGGGCATTGCGACTCTAGTACCAAACGACATGGCACAGCCAAGAACGGACAGCAGTATGCGAGCCTTTCTTAAGTGTTTATCCGCCGCACATCTGTCCACGACCTGACATATTTCCTCGATCGCCACGTCGGCCTCCATCAGCAGAACCAGAGTAGCTCCGAGTAGGTTCTCTCCGGTTGTTAGAATGACCCCAACAACGATGACGTTTATGCAGAGGTATCCGCTATGAACAACGGACCACAGACTCCACTGACTTGACCTGCAGCTGGAGTACATCAGTTGGAAAAAGGAAAAGATGAATCGTCCAAAAGCGGCAGACAACAGGGCGCTTGGAACTGTCCCAAAGGGGCCGACGTGTTGATTTGACGATGGGGCGGTAGGGGATCCTGAGGGTGGGACCTCGCAGGTGAAAGGACATTGCCACAGCGACGATGACGTGATTATGTAGAGACCGGCTCCAACACAGAATGTACTCATCACGATGTCCGATAATCTGAAAGAAGAAAATCAAAGAAAATTATACTAAAGTTGCCTTGTCACATGATGTAACCAAGCCTTAAGAGTCGTAGAAGCTGAGTGAAACAAGACCTCTCGTAATGAAAATTGTGGAATTCCAAGCAAACCACTAATTAAATTTCATAGGCCTAATTGACAGTCTAATTATATTCACATATTTACATACTACACTTACACATGGCCTACTTATATTCTATTGTTACTTAATTTAATTATAATCATGTAATAATGTAAGTCACGCGCAGTGACACTCATATAACATGCACTGGTATCACAAATGTAATATGTTAAAAAAACGTGTGTGAGTGTGCGCACTTTAAATAATTTTTTTATAAAAGGTCTTCCTGTATGACTTGCATAACTGTGTATGTTTATCGTGTGGTCTCTACCCAAAACAAGGAAACTAGTAGGCTATAGGCCTATAGAGCCCTAGCCTATAGTTAGACCTAGGCACATTTCCTCAACGCGGAAGTCATATGACGCAGTCCAGCCAATCTTTAGGCTATTCAGTGCATTAAGAGGCATGCTGTATGATAGGCTATGCAGGATGTGCAGTCAGAGATAAAGACCAAAAAACCATTGTATAGGCCTATACTGCATGTACCTGTACGGCCAATTCAATGACCACTTGTAATTTAAGGAAGTTGTGACACCAATGGGATGGAACTATTAAGAGGCTAATAGGTTTCATGTTTCCTCAAAAGGAAGTGGGTTTTGGTTTATCCATGTAGGCCTATACAGAAACCAATAGGTTGTAATTGCAAAGAGGGATGAGTAACAGATACTGATTATCTTGTCTTTAGTGTGTGTGTGTGTGTGTGTGTGTGTGTGTGTGTGTGTGTGTGTGTGTGTGTGTGTGTGTGTGTGTGTGAGTGTGTGTGAGTGTGTGTGTGGGTGTGTAGGCCTATGTTTAAATTGTATATGAATGTGTGTTTGGATGTGTATGCATGTGTATGCATGTGGACTAATCCAAAGTCTACATTAATAGTGCACCTTAGAAGAGTACCACACCTTAAGGAGAAAGCCACTCAGAGGCACTCCCAACCTGATAGCACAAGACTAGGATGAAACTGAGGCAAAGAAAGGGAAGGAGCTTACCTCGATGGTTGTATGGTAGTCTGTACAGGATGAAGGGCCAACCACGGCAAAGCTACCGTGTTACATTATAGAAGTAGATCTAAGACCCCTTAAGGCACAGAGGGACTACCAGAGATCCCATGGGCTGTAAAGAGATCCACAGCAAGGAACAGACGACACTGAAACACTTAGCTGCCTGAGATAGTATGAGGAACCAGCCAGACAGTTATTCATTAACACTGAAGAAGAGATAGCCTAGAGGCAGCCATGGGTATGAAGTGTTAGTGACTTCATTTTCTTAGCCTTGGCATTATGGCATATGAGGGTGGGGCCAGTCCTCTCCCTCGCCACCTAATCTTCTCACCAACAGTGTGTGGTCAGTGTACTCATTATAGCTGAATTTGCTGGGAGGCACAGATCGAGCACAAATCTCAAACCAATTTTCTGCCCTGGTGGGGATTTGAACCCCCAACCTCTCTATTAACAGTCCAGCATGCTAACCACTACACTATCGAACACCCCATGCATGAAAGTAGAAACATGACCAAAATAATATATGGACTCCCACTGAACCACAGCATTTAAAACAGAATAAAGTTGCTTCCCGTGATAAGCAGAGGCCTGCATAGATGGCATTGCAACAGTCTAGTCTAATCTGACTTCTCTAGCGCCGTTACCAACTTATCAAACAGGCATCAAATCGATGGTCACTTTGGTTGAAATCACAATAAAAATTCATAATACATTGGAGAAAGCAGGTTGAATTCAGACAGATCAGAGACCAGAGTCAACCATAGGCCTACATATGAATGCATGCATCGGAATAAAAGCAACCTTAGGACACATCGAATGGACCCTCTAGGCCTTTATTAATAAGGGCGTATGGGCTTAGGCCTACATACAGGGACGAGCCTCTGCCAGCATGCTTATTGTATTGTATTGTATCTATCAATTTATATAGTGCCTCTCGCAGTGCACACCAATCAGAGGCTTATATGGAGGCCATATCCGACCTATTTTATTCCCATATGGGACCCATCCAATGCCCATGGAAAAGTTGGCGGGGCAATCCACCCGCTCCCATCTACACCTCTGTGTTCATGAAGCATGTAATCAACATAACGGCTCTACAGAAGTTATTCGAATAGATAATATTATGTATACTTACACATAGGCATCCATGGACTCCGTTGAGGTCTCGTGGAGGTTGCGCTTCGCTGGCTTCTGTAATTCATGCGTGTCACTTTCTTCGCATCCATCCTCTAGAACTTCCACTTCGTGTCCTTCTGATACTCCTCTTCCTCTCCGTCTCCGTAACATCCATGAGACGACCAACACGAAAAGAACGCAGACGTTAACCGTCACAGAGGCTATCAGAACTACACTGGCTTCCATGTCGCTCCAAGCAGTCGATTATTGGAGCAACTGTTTCAACAAAGGACTTAAACCTTTATGCGATGCTTGCAAAATGTACTGCTACTAGTACGGGTTCCAGTGGAGATTCGTTAACCTGAACTTGTCGATATTCCACGAAACATTATCGAAAAATATCCAACTTGAACCTGTTTGTTCGCGAAAACAAATCTGTTTTTAATATTGTAAAAACGTTTTATAGATTACAGAGCTATCGAGTTGTTTTGAGAACAGCTTTGTTATCGGTTGTACGAGTCTGAAAGCTCTCGTCGTTAATTAGCCTACGGTTTAAGAGTAGCCAACGCGTCACAATTCCTATTATAGGCTGTAGTTTGTGTGCACAGCACTTATAAGACCCAGTCAAATCACATAGCCATATAAATGGGCCTGTTAGGCCTCTAGGTATAGGCCTACAGCCTATGGACATCCAGGATGTAACGCCCCGTTTGCGTGTTTTCATGACTGTACGCACGACACTTGGGCGTCTTTTGGCCGACATTTCCCATCACGTACCCATTTCCCATGACTAAGCTATGACGACAGTTATCATGACAGAGGCTATATCGAGTCAACCAACTCTAGCGGTACGAACGTGATACATCACACACATACAGCGGGACACACACGCGCGCGCGCACTCACGCGGGCTTGTTTTGTGAGGACAACAACAGGCATATAATATATAGGCCTACGCTTATAGGCCTGCATACGTAAGCCTATAGTGAAATAATTGTTGATTAAGTAAGCATATCGGCCACTTCACAAGGCCCTATAGCCTATAGGCCAATAGGCATTACAATTACAAAGTCCAACTGCCATAAGCAAGCGTCAGCTCGGGACATTCCCTTTCGCCTGAAATCGATGGCTCTAAAGCCCGCAGCATAGCCTAGGCCTACTGTAGTGTTGTCCTGTAAATAGACCTGGTTTGAACGTAAATTCCCAGATTCCTGGTTTTAGGCAGCATTATCATTTGTCCGAGTCTAGACGGATGGAATTAAATGGAAATTTAGGCCGGATCTACTGAGTCAGCTTACTCTCATGACTGCAAAAACCATACAATGGTAAAAACAGACGGAAATTATGTCGCGGATGTCGGGGGTATTTCCCACTCTCAATGCGAAGTACTTTTCTCAAACGACACCGTCATAAGACTCATAACTAAGCTGTTTAAACAGAAGTGTACACGGTTTTCGGTAGCGACCCTAATAATTATTATGACCTCTAATCTGTTCATTTTTCAATGAATTGGTTGGGTGCATTTCTTCAATATCGATGTCCATTTGCATGGGTGCCACACCTTTTAGCTTCGTCCACCTTTATCGGGGTTCGCGATGGTCAACTGGTGATTAGCCTGCTCGACTTTCAACCGAGAGGTCGGGGATTCAAATCCCCGCCAAGGGAGAAATCTGTTTCGATATTTCTACACTATCTGCGCCTCTAACCAACTCGGCTATAATGCAGTAAGCCTACATATTTGAACGGATTTTGACTAATGGGACAAAGTCTGCCCAGACTATGGGTCTGAGGGATCGAGTGTCGTAAGCTCCCCAGCGGAATCTGAACTCCAGCCGACAACGCATTTGAGAGCATTTGTTGCCAAACGGAGTCAATTATATCCACTTTATTTGACCAAATTTGCTTTTTATTATTACACATATCCCTATTTAAGCTATTCTTAGATGTTTGAAGTTTGAAACATAATTAGATCAACTAACTTATAGTTAGAAGACAATTGAAACCATGCCTACGTTTTCTCTTTGTCTGAAGACAATCGAAACCATGTTTACGTTTTCTCTTTGTCTGAAGACAATCGTAACCATGCCTACATGTAAATTCAATTGTACCCATATCTACGTTTTCTGTTTGTCTGAAGACAATCGTAACCATGCCTACATCTAAATTCAATCGTACTTTGCATAGGCCTATCTACGTTTTCTCTTTGTCTGAAGACAATCGTAACCATGCCTACATCTAAATTCAATCGTACTATGCATAGGCCTATCTACGTTTCCTCTTTGTCTGAAGACAATCGTAACCATACCTACATCTAAATTCAATTGTACCCATATCTACGTTTTCTGTTTGTCTGAAGACAATCGTAACCATGCCTACATGTAAATTCAATTGTACCCATATCTACGTTTTCTGTTTGTCTGAAGACAATCGTAACCATGCCTACATCTAAATTCAATCGTACTATGCATAGGCCTATCTACGTTTCCTCTTTGTCTGAAGACAATCGTAACCATACCTACATCTAAATTCAATCGTATACTATGCATAGGCCTATCTACGTTTCCTCTTTGTCTGATGACAATCGTAACCATGCCTACATCTAAATTCAATTGTACCCATATCTACGTTTTCTGTTTGTCTGAAGACAATCGTAACCATGCCTACATCTAAATTCAATCGTACTATGCATAGGCCTATCTACGTTTTCTCTTTGTCTGAAGACAATCGTAACCATACCTACGTACATATCTAAATTCAATCGTACCATATTCATATCCACGTTTTCTCTTTGTCAGACAATCGTAACCATGCCTACATCTAAATTCAATCGTACCATGCATAATTGCATATGCCTTATCTACGTTTTCTCTTTGTCTGAAGACAATCGTAACCATGCCTACATGTAAATTCAATCGTACCCATATCTACGTTTTCTCTTTGTCCGAAGACAATCGTAACCATGCCAACGCTTTCTCTCTATCTGAAGACAATATCAAGGGAAAGGTCCTGTGTGAGAACTTTACAAGGCTGATGAAATGGGCTGTGGAGAATCTTTTACCAAGCAAAATAGATTCATGAGCATGACTGCCTGCCTGACACAGAAGTAGGATTATTATTAATACTCTTTCTTGATAATTAGTAACTTCTATTGTGCCGGTGTCTGATGCACAAGGCCTCAACCGATGTCGGACCAAAACCAAGCTCTGTAATCAGGTCAATATCCACATCGGTCCAATTCAATTAAACACTGAAAAATGAACATCCTAAATCAAATGATAGACACGATAGATGCTAAACGGTCATAACTTTTCATTCTACGCTGTCCTGTACTAAGTGACCTCAGAGTAACTTTAGTTAAGTCTCGGAAGATATTGCCAACACTGTATACACATTAATAAATAACTACAGTTCTTAACACATAAGACTTTGGCCATCTCCTCTATGACAGAAAATGAATTTACGACGTTGGACTTGTTTATGCTTCACAGGGATCACCCACAAAAGTCAACATAGAGGGTCTGAGAATTATCATTGATCTCATGGATTGCGGTTTAGGGGCCGTCCATAAATGACGTCACGCACCTAGGGGAGGAGGTCGGAAATTTGTGACGATGTGTGACATGGGGTGGGGGTGGGCGGGAGAAATGTGACGTCACATCAGGTATAAGTCATTAAATTTAACAAATAACAACAATTTAATTTTAATAATAACAGCACTAATTTTGAGTATTAAATTTTCATTGTTTTTTGCTTATTTTAATGTATACGGGCACCATTATTAATAGTTTTCAATATTTGGTCACCGTTAGATTTTAAAATATGCATGCTCTCCCTATTTGTTCCATGACCTATGAGGTTATCCATTAATGACCTCCACAAGAGATGGCCTGGGTCTTATGATTTTATATAGCACAAATATCTACAGAAAGTTTCATCAGTGAATAGCATCAATGATCTGGGTGCTAGGGAGGTACTCGGGGCGACCATTTTAATGCTATTCTTAAACCCATAAACTACAGGTAGATCTCGAGCAGAGGCGTCTATCCCCCCCCCCCGAAGTCATTGGAGCAACTTCCCCCTCTGCTCTCCCTCCCGTGGTACGACATTTAAAAAATGTGAACTTCCCCTAATTTCTCAATGAGGTCTAACCCCTCCCCTTTATTTCTTGGATGGAGCATTTTGCTCCAAGGTTTACATGGTGTAGACGCCTCTGATCTTGAGTACCTATACAGTTTCATGTGCACTGGGGCTTCCACGAGACCGTGTCTTCTGGCTCAACGCTTAAGCTGCCGGCTTCAGTGGTTTCAGCTTTCCGAAGTAAATGGCAAAATAAAATTCACAAAACGAACAGCAATAAATAAATGCAGATTCTTCAAGTCCAAACATCCAAACCACATGATGCTCAAAATGTGCTCTCAACACCGTGGTTTACAGACAACATTAAGTCTATTTAGCAAAAACAATGTATCTTGAATATCATCATCAGTTCCTGACGCCAGCCATTTAGTGGCGATGGGTACGAATAAATTATCTCCATTGTCCTCGGTCATTTGTCAAGTCCATTGCTACCCATAGTGTTAGTCCAAATGATGTAATGTCTTCATTTATATTATCTATCCAGCATAGTCTTGGTCTGCATTTGCTTCTTTTTGCTTCATATATACATAATGTATTCGTATATCCATACTAATCTAGTCTAAAAAGCTTCTATGGCACCATTGTGATAATGCACAAAAGCATCAACGGATGGTCATTTCAAGTGAAGTCGTAGTCAAGAGTCGTAACCACTGGAGAAGCATTTGCAAAATCCAACTGGTCAAGGATGCCAGAGATTTCTTGTTATAATACTATCTGTACGGTAACAATGTTTATATATTACATACATGTGCAAAATTGTGCATATTCATATCAGAGCATGTATGCAAGTGGCTTATGTGTATAAAATGCATGCACGTGCGCACACACACACACACACACACACACACACACACACACACACACACACATACACACACACATACACACACACTCAACATGTCATTAATGTGATTACTGTTTGCACATATAACAGAAGTGTTCTCCGAGAAATGAGATTCTGTATATATATTTCGATATAATATTTGCAAAATTCTTATCAAAATCCGTCAAGTCATATACATGTATGTCAGTGTATAATATCTGGGCCTATTTATATAGCGCCTTTCTAAGAATCTTTCACGGAGAGCAGAGCTGATACTACATCATTTCATGAGCATTTGAAGATCATAACCATTATGCCTGTATATAATTATAGCAACCTATAACTGATCAAGTCCTAATTAGGTAATAGTATTGTATTAATGAGTGCATCTAAAATAATCGTAATCATAATCGTAAGCTCAAAACTTGTAAAGTGCCACGCAAAAGCCAAGCGCAGGGCATCAGCTTACTCATGAGCACTGTGTAAAGTCAGAGTGACTCTCCAAAGGGTATATAATCAGGAGGTCCGAGTCCTGTTGCCAGAGGGTCAGAGGGGCAAAGTAGCTGTTAAGGTGGATGTCGTTTAGGTCAATCATTGGAAGGTGGAGGATCAGATGAGTCGGGGTATGAATTCTTGAAGAGGCGAGACTTCAGTTTTGAGTGGAAAGCCCAAGGGGCAATAGATAGAGGAGCCTGAAGCAGATGATGGTGGGTTATAATATGGGAGTGATGATGGAAGAACCGAACATTTGCGGAGTTCAGAGGGAAGATCGTTCCAGAGACGTGGTGCAATGTGGAATACACCCAATCAGTGGCACTCCATGTTTAACGGAACAGAAACAGGGAAAGTTCAATTACTTTTCACACATTAGATTGAGATTCATTGCTTCGAACGGCCACCGACCGACTAATTTAATAATAGAAAAAGACGAGGAGACGGTTGCAGGTCGTCATCAGACCGCAGAGACAACATCAATATTAAAAGAGGACAACACGCTGCACAAAGTCGAACCTTTGGCTTCCGTGACTTGGTCACCATCAACACGGCTCGAAAGCAGGGCTGTTAATATCGCGATAAAAAGTATCGCAATACAACACAAGAGTAATTTAGGTCTCATCACGTATTTTTATTTTAATAAACTTCAACTTATACTTATCAAAAAGTATTGGTAAACGTATTGGCATTTGTATTGCAATATTTAAGAAATAGTATTGGTATTGCCAATACTTTTATTAGGAAGTATTGGTATTGCCAATACTTTTATTAGGAAGTATTGGTATTGGTATTGCTAATACTTTTTTCCAGTATTGTTAACAGCCCTGCTTGAAAGAGGCCGTTTCGATGAACGCCTTCAATCATTTGTAAGCCTCCAAGACTTTGAGCATAACAAAGTAGGCAGCCTGAAATTCCGCTGCTCACTTGGTCACAAATAAATAAAACTGTTTAATCTACTGACAACCGTTACCTAATGCACAAGACGTTGGACAATGTCACAATGGTGCTAAACAATGTGCATTCAGAACCTGACAGTCACTACTCAGCGAACAAGGCAGGGTAGCCCTGAACCTGCTTATCATGCAATACACATCCACTACTCCGGCTAACAACCAGACATTGTTACACAGTACACTAATTTAGACAGCGTCTCGTATCACTGAGCCACACTTGCGGCAAAGATATAATGTCCATGTGGCTGGGTAAAACAGCGTCCCCTTCATACATTTATGCCACATTCATATCTCAGCCAACTCTGAGAACTCTCAGATCCCTGTGCACAAGGCAAGAGAAACTAATAGAGCACCAAAATCTGCAGATGCCAGTTAAATGTGTGGCAAAACATTCTAAAACTTGCAATGGGTAAAATCGCAGAAATGTACGACGTTAAACAGTTCCGCATTTACAATCATTCGGTTATCTGAACAGCACCTTCTAGAGTATTCCTCACGGCTCGATAAAAACTCGTCTAGAACAATCCATTCAAATTTTCATAAGACTGCACACAGTCCCATAAACTAAGATATATATTAAGGAATTCGTTACACAATAAACGTATAAAGACAATTGCACAGACACAGATTTATAAACAAACGTCAATTTACAAATTCAGTAGTGCAAATAATAGATGCCACCGTTATGTAATTGAATATCAAACAATATGTATCACATTATCCGCTTTTAATCAAATAACAGAGTACTTAAAACATGCATTTAATTTCACACCCCCGTATGCAATGTCAAACAATATGTACCACATTACCTGCCTTTAATCAAATAAAACCTAACAGAGTGGTTAAAACAATGCATTTTATTTCATACCCTAATTATCTTGGCCCTGTAAGAATACCTGATATCTCCATAACTTACTGTGCCATCTATATTGATGAGTTACTGTTACAAGTTCTCATTCTAAAGCTCGATTCAATCCCATTTCCTCCTGCCAGACAACAGTATATCAGAATCTGTCTTACAGCAAAGACCTTGAGTAAGCACGCATATCATTCTGTTCTTTTAATTTTGCAGAATACCATCTTATTTCTGCAATGGCATATAAAAGTTTACGAATCTCAAAATTAATTAACTGAAATCGTTCCTAACATTTCAAAAATAAATCCGAGGCATATAAGAAGACTGATGTGGAAAGACTTAAAATCTGGAGTATTACGCAAATGCAGATCAAGTTACTTGTCACAGATCACGAGCTTCCATCAGAAGTAGAAGATAGAAAACATGGAAATGCCATACGTTTCAACCAGGTCTGTATAGCTGTGTTGTTCTCAATTACTAGCTCTACAACTTACTAATTATAAATCATGCAATCACCTTTCTCTACTAATACCATCCAATCATTGACATGAACAATGGATTCCTCGGCCTCTGTATCTTTTCCACGAGCGCCTGAAGACCTTTGATCGAGGTTTCATTGTGTTACTTCACCTCTGATGCGTCACTCTTCAAGTGGCGCTATATAAAATTGTAATTAACATTAACTAGCTGAATCAATTGCTTATTATATTAGGCCATCATTTATTTAACTACTAAACCAAGCATTGCCTCCGCTTCTATGCATGGTGCATAAAATCCATGCTAGGGCAGAATTTCTTTACAGATTTCTGCACCCCCCCTATTCAACTCAGCTGCAATGAGTACACTGACCGTACATTGTTTGCAAGGGAGAGTACCGGTCACTCACCCTCATATGCCAAGGCTAAGCAATTGAAGTTGCTAACACTTCATACCCATGGCTGCCTCTCAGGGCTAGCTTAAGGGACTGATCTTTTTCTTCTTCTAAACATTCAGTGGATAACAAACAGGGTTGCAAAAGAAATCCACAGAGGACACTGCACTCATGAACACATTAACTGTTGAATAAGGTACGTCTAACACGAGAATCTGCCTCTCAGAATTCCACTACATTATATTACAAGAGTCACATAATTTTAACGGTTAAACCACACGAGCCAGTGATTATACTCATAACATCTAAGTGCCACATTGTGGGGCCTAACGATGGCTATACACTTAGACATGAAAATCATAACCTAAAACCGGGTTCTGGTCATGGTTCGATACTGCCACAAGCCTACCTTTAAAACAGGCAAAGAATTCTGCTGAAATTACGCTGCCAAAGTTCCGGCAATTCACAGCGACACAAGAACAAATATACCCAGGGTTCTAATCGATAAATTAACTAAATTAATGACATCATGGGTACATTCAGACACTTTTGCACACGAGCGTCAATCACGATTTCTAGACAACTCCATCACATCAATTAGAAACAAAAGTCTTATTAAAGTCTTCCGGTGAACAGAGACTCTGCAGTTTCAACTGAACACGGAATGGCTGGTAAGATGTTTCGCGCACAAGTGTCACCAACAACTCTCTCCAACAAGAAGCGCGTCTGTCTACGACGACAGGTCAACAACGTCTCAGACTTCTACACGTCAACAAAGTCTCAGACTTCTATACGTCAACAACGTCTCAGACTTCTACACGTCAACAAAGTCTCAGACTTCTATACGTCAACAACGTCTCAGACTTCTATACGTCAACAACGTCTCAGACTTCTATATGTCAACAACGTCTCAGACTTCTACACGTCAACAATGTCTCAGACTCGTTCGATTTCCTCGACGACAACTTGGTTCATCGTTCCGTCCGCCTCGTGTGATGTTGACTTGAGATTCCGAAATGCCTGCATACGATACGCCTGGAGTGATTGGACACTGTGGCGGGAAGAAAGACTACGCCTATCGAAACTGTCTGAATCCATGTTCATACGAAACGCTTCGACCACCTCAATCTGAAAGAAATCATAGCAATACGAGAAAACAGTCACTGTAATATCAATAATAGTAATAATAGTAATAATAATAATAATAATAATAATAATAATAGTTAACTGCCCCCGATGCCCATTTTGTTCTGTCTCCAGACAATTTTTTTTCACCTGAGGGATCATATCTACCTTGGGTAAAAAAATAATAATAATAATATTCATTTATTCATTCAACCTGACAAGTACCCAGTAAGATTACGTGATACAATCGTAACAAGTTTAACAGGAGTCGAATTGAACTGTATGGCAGCCTGCACGGCACCCATCTGTACTACTGCTCATTTTACCATTGCCCCTACGGCGTGGAAGGCTGAGTCAACCTTACTGCGCTAGCAGGTATTGAACCCGCGTCCTTCTAATCTTAACGCCAGCGCATTACCATACAACCATCTCCCTGCCCCAGATTGTTGCATTGTCTTATTGTAATTGTAATTAGTAATCTGTATTGTTCCGTTGTCTAATGCACAAGGCATCAACTGATGGCGTGCCAAAACCAAGACGTAATCAGGTCAACATCCAGAAGATCAGTCCATTAGACAGAGAGGCAGCCTATGGTGGAATATGCAATTTGAAATAGGTTAAGTCTTACATCGAGAACGAAATGACATAAATGACATAAGCAGAATGGACAGACATAGGGAGATAGCTCAGAATCTAGAATTCTAGATCCATCTAATAC
Source organism: Aporrectodea caliginosa (assembly GCA_020284085.1). NCBI lineage: Eukaryota > Metazoa > Annelida > Clitellata > Crassiclitellata > Lumbricidae > Aporrectodea > Aporrectodea caliginosa. Next base: position 994,569 of record JACEVL010000858.1, on the reverse strand, counting down.
AATACACAGATCATGATATAGCTACAATAAGTTAATTTCCTTTGAATTTGAATTTTAAATGGCCAATTAACCCAACTGATTCTAAAAGCTGTTCCCTTGCAATAAAATATAAAATGATTCAAAATACACTAAATAAAATTAATAAATCTTTAGTAGAAGACAATGCAACAACATAAATTTTAATCCATTATTTATATAGATAATTTTATTTCTAAAATTACTTGAGTAGATACAATATAAATGTCCTGTCAGAATACGGTATAACACAATTAATACAATGAATACAATGTAGCACAATACAGTAAATACAATAAAAAGCAATATGCAATAAAATACGACACAAAAATAACCCGATACAATACAGTGGAATAAAATACATTAAAATGCAAAACAAAAATCAAAAGTCATATATAACACCAGGCAACATCATCTCATAAAATGTTCGTACCTGGTGACGTAGCCTGGAAAGGCTGCGGACCCAGAGCCGATGACCGCGTTCGCCTCCATCATCGAGACTGTTCATTTCCACTTCTTTCTCCTTTTCCGTCGCCTCCACATCAGAAGGAACTGATTGCCGAAATTTCCCAAACTTCGGAAGCAGATGTGTCGGCACAGAAGTCACAACCTAAACGAACAACAGTCTCGGTAAAAGCAAGGTAACATATTCAAATCTTATCTTACAATTTATCCATAATGTCATAATGTAATAATAATAATAATAATAATAATAATAATAATAATAATCATCATCATCATCATCATCATCATCAGTTCCTGACGTCAGCAATTTGACGGCGATGGGTACGAATAAATGTTCTCCGTCATTTGTCATGTATTGTATAGTGTTCCTCTCAGTGTTAGTCCAAGTGATGTAGTGTCCTCATTTATATTGTCTATCCAGTGTATAATAATTATACATAATAATCTAATAATGTAAGAATAATGGCATAAACTTTCAGCTTCCCACATGTTACACTGATTGGTGAGCACTACGAGAAGCGCTATATAAATTTATAGATAAAATACGATACAATATACAATGTATTTGTAGCATACCGTACATAAATTTACACACATATAAATACATACATAATTTTTGATATGCATGGACAAGCACACATGCACACATACCTATGCACGCTTACAAGCATAAACACACACAAAAATATGCACACATACATACTAACAAGTAAGTAAGCAAGTATATTCTTTATTAAACCAGTTGCAGAAGAGCTGCACTCCGGTGTACAAACATCATACGGTAAATACAAAATCAATAGGAGTACAGCATTCTTCCTAAAAATGTTTAGGAAGAATATTACTGTCAATACTGCATACTGGTACACACATACATACATTCCATACATCAGGGCTTATTCTAACGTGCAGCCAGACACAAAGTGTGCAGTTGGGAAAGAAATTTGTGCAGTTAAAAATCAGATTTTGTGCAGTTATTTTTTGTAGACCTAATTATATAAACCAACAGTCCCCAGACCCAGTGACAATTTGTGTGAAAGAAATGAGGCACGAATAGGCCTAGTTACTTAAATTAAATGAGAGGCTTCCGACAATTTTCTTCTGGAAAAAAGAAAATTTTGCTGGACTGGAAACTCGTTACTACCCCCTCGAAAAATTCTTGCTTGTTAAAGTATCGTTACTACCCCCCTCGAGAAAATTGTCCGGTTGTCAACTTTTCAAATATGTGGGATTACCCCCCCCCCCAGCAAGCAAGGGGAGTAGATTAAACACTGCGCACACGAACCTATAGTTACGCCACTGCCCAGACCTCCCAATTCGGCCATCATGTGCAGTTAATAAAATTCCTTAGAATAAGCCCTGCCATATATGAAATAATTGCAAGACGAATCCCTGGATGGTTGCTCACCTGACCCCAGAGGAGTCCCCCAACACCAAGCAGCAGACACCACAGCCACAGTTCCAGGCTCAGACCATCTGTCGAGAACGCATAGCCACCGAACTCCACTATGATAACCTGCACACAAACAGGCAAGCAGACTGTCAAAGACTTTTTCATTTATTTCAGTAGAATTCCATGGAAGTCACCAGATCAATCAATCAATCAATCAATCAATCAATCAATCAATCAATCAATCAATCAATCAATCAATCAATCAATCAATCAATCAATCAATCAATCAATCAATCAATCAATCAATCAATCAATCAATCAATCAATCAATCAATCAATCAATCAATCAATCAATCAATCAATCAATCAAAACTTATATAGCGCCCCATCAACACCCCTAACCACCCAACTTAGACCAAGCATGTCTAAATTTCATTTAAATCAGCAACAAAATAAATTAAAATAAACTCATAGGTATATTAGCAGAGGATCCTTACAGCTATGATGATGAGTTCTCTGCCCTAAGGCAGGTCCATTGGCTTTTATGCCACTCGGGAGGGATGAGTGAGGTGGTTTCCCGTTACCTTCCTCACAGACAATAATTGTGGGCGAGAAACTTGTCCGTGGCCGCTAGGCAGTGGCTTGAGGTAGATTCGAACATGCGACCCTCCGGTTACAAGGCACAGAACATACCACTACTGTACACTGCGTCCCACTATTCGACAGCTGTAAGGATCCTCTGCTAATATACATGTACCTGTGAGTTTCTTTTTATTTTATTTTATTTTATTGATGATTTAAAGGAAATTTAGAAATTCTTGGTCTAAGTTGGAAGGTTTCTAAAGACACTATATAAATCATTACTTGCATCCATGAATGAGCACGAGTGTCTGTTCTTACAGCTATGATGATCAGTTCTTTTCCCAGGGGCAGGTCCATTGGCTGAGTGAGGTGGTTTCCCGATGCCTTCCTCACAGACAATTGTGTTTGAGCAACTTGTCCAGGGTTGCTACGCAGTGGCTTGAGGTAGATTCGAACCTGCGACTCTCCTGATGACGAGAAAAATGAGAAAAATACGAAAGACTGTTATGATACTACACTGACCTGAGCAGCAAAGGTGCATATCCAGATGGTCACAAAGATGGGATTGCTTAGGATTCCCTCGAAGACGTTTCGCTGGCCGTGGATCTTGCGAGCATTAATCTCATTGAAGAGGGTCATCATGACGAAAGCGTTGAAGATCATCGTAAAGTGCGCATTGGGAATAGGACTCAGGGTCGATTCACGGCCGCTGTCGATGTCGAAGATCTTATCCCCTATAAAGATAAACCACAGCACAGTATTGTATTGTATCTATCAATTTATATAGCGCCTCTCCCAGTGCACACCAATCAGAGGCGCTTCCAGTGCGAGAGACCCAGAGAAAAGAAAGAGGTCTTGAGACAGCGAAAGGAAGCACTTGGCCCACCAGTTAATAAACAGGAACGTGTCAAAGGAGGAAGCTGGTTCCATAGAGCAGGGCCAATGAAGGCAAACGCTCGCATTTTAGCCATAGCAGTTCTCGTTCGCGGGGCAAAGAGATCATGCCGGTATAATGAGCGTAGCGGGCGAAGAGAGGTGGCCGAGGCCGGCAGCCGGATAAGGTCACATAGATACTTGGGAGCTCGTAATCTACATAATCTACGGCCCATTGTTCGCTAATTGACTGTTCACTAAACCCCTTGCCAACGGCAATCCTTCGCTTGTAACCTAACTCGTTGTTCACCCTTATCAATCCTTTCCTTGTAAAACGCCCCCCACTGAATGACCACCTTTCAGGCTCAGCCGGGTTGGCCAGCCTTCCCCTAAATCTATATCCAATTTCCTGAGCAACTGAAAGAAGGAACGCACTTTCTTCGCGTGCCTCTTGTCAATAGGGTAGGACGGACCTTAATGGTTCCTGCTAATGCTATCAGGTGACTTTCGGTTAATTCCAGAAGAGACACGCACGCAACCATACCCCACCCCCTGCCCCCACACACACACAGACGCAGGCAGGAAGACTGAGGAACAGACAGATGAACAGACAAAATAATCGATTGGCTTTTGTCATATTTTTAATAAAACACATGCAAAAACCTTACCGTTGCGAATGCATGTATGTAATTTAAAACAGTAGACGTGAAACTATAAAGCGCAGAGAAAAACAATAAATAATAAACACTAGTTGACGAATTATATAAACATATTGTGCCAGGATTGCAGTACTAAATATTACGTTTAAAGTCATCAAAAACACAAGTTCTCTCAAACAAAAGGCATCATTACCTATTGTTATTCATCTCATTCGTTTTTTACTCGTTTATTGATTCAAACTGACAAGTACGCAGTAAGATTACATGATATAGTAGTAACAGATGATAACAAGTTTGACAATAGTCGAATTAACTGTATGACAGCCTGCAAGGCGCCAATCTGTCCTACTGCTCATTTTACAACTAGGGATTTGAAGGTTGACTCAACCTTATGGGGCTATAGCAGGTATCAAACTAGCATCCCTCTGATCTTCATGCCAGCATGTTATCATTCAACCATCTCCCCACCGGCCCAGTGGCGGCGCCAGAGGGGATATGGGGCTTAGCCCCCCTAACTTTGGCTCAGCCCCCCAAAAAAGTGGGAAATTACTGCAAATCACAGGGAGGAGGGGACAAAAGGGAAGGGCTTGGAGCCTTAACCCCCCAACCTGAAATCCTGGCGCCTCCACTGCACCGGCCCACCCCATGAAACATAAGCAAAACATTAGCAGCAAAGAGAGCAAATAAAACTTGTCAGATTTGTGTGGCTGCAAAGCCTAAATGACAACACGGCTGTCGAAAAATCTTTTTAGTAAGATAATGAAACTAGAACCATCATTCATTCAAATGACTTTTATAAAGAATTTTAATCAATTTTTCCCAGTTCATCAGAGACGCTAGCTATGGAAGTTTATACTTTTGGAGAAACTTCTCAGAAGAAGAATACACACACATGTACTAAAGAAGAAGTCCCTTAAAAAAGCAAACCTGAGAGGCAGCCATTGGTATGAAGTATTAGCGACTTCATTTTACTTAGCCTCAGCAAGTGGTCAGTCCTTTCTAATAATAATAATAATACCTTTTCTTTAATGAAGCGCCTGACAAACGCACTGTGCTGTACACTTACATGTTATGACAATTAAACAATTGACAAGAACACAAATGACAGAAGACATAAATCTTAACTACTAACAGAACAGACAGCCTGCAATACACGATGCTAATAGCAGCCTACAAAGCATGTCCGCCTACGGACTCAATCTCGGTACCTCTCGCTCTCTATGCCAGTGTGTTATCCAATGCGCTATCGGGCTGTCTCATCGCCGCATCAACAGTGTACGGTCAGTGTACTCGTTACAGGTGCATTGGCTCGGAACACAGATGGAGCAGAAATCTTGAAAGAAACTTCTGCTCCCAATGGGGATTTGAACACTCGACCTCTCGGTAGACAGCCCAACGCGTTTACCACTATGCTATCGTGCTTCCCCTATACAGTATATGTACTAAAAAGGCTGATGAGAAAGAAATGAATACTCGTACCAGCGAAGAGCAAAGTCAGGATAATGGTGAGCTGGTAGATGGCGTGTCCCAGAATATTCTTCAGCATAGTCCTTGAGATGAGGGCTTTTGTTCGGCCATACGGCTTTCTTTTGAGCAGCTCCTCAGTGGGGAGTTCTGTGGCCAACGCAAGTGAAGCCAATGTATCCATGATTAAATTCACCCACAGCATTTGTATGGCCCTCAGCGGCGAGTCCTACCGTTCAAACGCAAACATTGAAAGTTGCAACATCATTTGTCCCAAAGTTCATAGGATCCCTCACAATTAAAAAAAATAAGGATATTGCTTCATAATCGCAACATCTAAACTTCTGAAGCACCACTCGAAAGCCAAGCGCAGGGCACCAGCTTATTCACGAGCACGGTGGTAAAGTCAGAGGGGTTGCTCAAAGGGTAGTCAGAAAGTAGTAGCTTATTCTGGGATGGCTAGTATTATTCTTACTATTCTTTTTAGCATCTGTGGAATGGTTGATCTTTGTAGATGTCTGGCTACTCAGAAAAGGGATCGCATTAAACCGTTAGATTGATGGAGTAACACATTGGAATTGGAAAGAATTATTCTCCCATGGGTCTCCAGAAATCTAGGTCAGATGGTGGTCACCCAGGCTTGGCATAAACACCAACTCCTAGTTGCTGAATGGACCAAATGTCTCAAAAAGAATCGTAGTATCAGGTCTCTTGTATTCAGATTTGCTGGCTCTTAGGGACACGGCTTTCTGCAGTGTGTGCCAGAAGAAGCCATTGTGGCGTAATGACGAAAGCAAAGTCAAGAGGTCAATCTGCTAACACGGCATTAGTAACCCTTCTAACTAAGTCACCTAACTAGGCCACCTAGGTCACCAAAATATGTCACGTAACTAGGCCACCAACTAGGTCACCTAACTAGGTCATCTAACTAGGTCACTTAACTAGGTAACCTAATTAGGTCACCACAATGGCATAGTTCTGGACTATAAACGTCCAGACCCAACCTGAGGCCAACTGCTTTCTACGGCCTTGCTGTTCAAACGAGGTTGCAGTCGATATTATCATAATGATCATTATTACGATTATTATTATTATTATTATTATTATTATTATTATTATTAAGTTTTAATGAATTAAATTAATTTAATACACATAATATGTAGAAATGGTGGATGGACGTACATTAATGAAACAAGCGCCTAGAACGGCAACAATGACGGCCACAACATTGACTGTGAGCTGAAACTGTAGGAACTTAGAGATGCTGTCGTAGACATTGCGACCCCACATGACGGCCTTCACTATGCTGCTGAAGTTGTCATCAGTGAGGATGATGTCCGACGCTTCCTTGGCAACATCCGTACCAGCAATACCCTACAGAATGGGACATCCAGAAAAAAACATTTACATAGCATATGTGGGTGAAAGGTCATGCCCACCATGTATGCAATACACCCACTAGGTACACCAAGCCCATTGAATTCATCGACTGCATTGCACACAGTGGTGTAAATCACGGGGGACAGAGGGGGGGGACTGTCTCCCAAAAGTTTTGACTGGGGCTAATCTGTCCCCCAAAAATGCAAAAATCTGGCCCACGAAAAAATCTGGCCCCCCGAAAGTTATGTACAGATTTTCGCCTCTGATTGGTGTAATTAGAGTTGTTTTAGTTTCATGTCCATAAGGGGCAGGCTGTCAGGGTCTTTTAATTCATTAACTAATTGTGAATAACTTTTATTTATTTGTTACATCCAATAAAGAAATCTCCTCAAAATTCAAACAAAGTAAGTACAATAAAATAAAAAAGAATTATAAATTATGAAAATCAAGAAATTACAGACCATCATCATGTATTCGTGTATCATGTTAAAAACAGGCATAATGCTGTAGGTATACATAGAAAAAAAACTAGATAGTATAGTATGAAGTAATAGCTTAGTAAGAGTTAAGGAATAACATACGAGATATAAAATTTCGAACAAGAGGCTCGATAAATATGTAGGTAAATCTACTCATATCCCACGAGGCACATCAGAGAGGCGTTCATCATTTCATTCACCTAGACCTTGAACCGGCAAAGGAAGAACCTCTAGATCCTTGACACAGGACCAGTGCATTGTCGTAAGTAAAAAAACATATATCAAAAACATACAAAAACCTCCAAAAATTCTTACCATCGCAAAACCGACATCAGCCATCTTTAAGGCTGGTCCGTCATTTGTTCCATCGCCCGTAACTGCCACCACTTCTCGGTTTGGGTTGACTCGACTCTCGATTATTCCCTTCACTAGGTTGTATTTGTCTGTTGGCGATGACCTCGCTAATACTCTTAGGTTTGGCCAAACTTTGTCTACCAGTTCCTGTTTAACCTGCAATAAGAGAAGTAACAATCAAAACACATCATAGAATTAAACAAATATTGATCGATTGATTGATCACAACCTCACAGCTGCTTTTCTTTCCATTTCTTCTTTACTTATGATCTCTTAATCATAATTTCATAAATATGTTTCATCTTTACCCGTAAAACTCATTGATCATGGAAGTGAAAGTTTGTTGTTATTGATAGAAAAACATATCGAACAATTTGACAGAAGTAGCTCTATTTCTCCTATACTTATGAACTCCTGGTTGCTAATGAGCAGGACTATTAAGCACTGGTGAAACAAATAACTTGCTACATTACATTCTTGATATGGCTCCAAAAGACGGCAGTATAATGAGTGAATTTAAGAATCAGATTAAATCACAAGTAGTCATTCCACAGTCAACGCTGAAATAAGAACTGACCGGTGCGTCTGGAAATTCTCGTATTCGACTGTTGAATTCCGTGCCGTCGAGGACCAGGAAGCGATCGCCTGGGTGGATGATGCCGCATTTCATGGCAATGGAACAGGCGGTGCTCATGTTGTCCCCAGTCACCATTCGAACCGTTATACCAGCACGCTGGCACTTATAGATGGCACTTGGCACCTAAGCAAACAATCACACAGACAAACATACAACCAGTGAGACAGTGTAATGGAAACCCTTAAAAGGAACCTGTACAGATATCTGGATAATAGTGGATATAGTCCTCTTCCTTGCTGTCTCATCTTCCCACCGACAGTGTACGGTCAGTGTACTCACAATAGTTGAGTTGGCTAGGTGGTGCAAATGGGGCAGAAATCTCGAACCAAATTTCTACCCTGGTGGGGATTTGAACCCTTGATCTCTTGATTGACAGTCCAGCACACTTACCATTACACTATCAAGCACCCACTGTATATTTAACTAATTGTTAATTATACATACTACAGGCAAGAAGCCTATTTCAGCTCTTGAAATAACATACAAAATACCTTTGTCATACAAAGGTGTCCAAGATAAACTGTTAGTTACATATGAAAGAATCCCAGAACCCATTTCTATACAGTTTTTAATACATGAAAAACACCATTTACCTCGGGTCTAACAGGATCTTCTATGCCAACGATACATATGCAAGTCAGGCTTGATAGTATTTCTGCTTCGTTTTCCCACTTTGGAGCCGCACTGTCAACCGTCCAGCCTTCTGAAATTAGAAAAACAGGCTTAACAGGCAGAAGGTATAAATTAGAAAAACAATCAGGCATCATGGGCATAAGGCATAAATTAGAAAACAATAGCGCTTCATGCGCAGAAGGAATAAATTAGAAAAACAATAAGGCTTCATGGGCAGAGGTAGAAATAAGAAAAACAATCATATTTCCCATAATGGTCATATAAGAAATTGCATAAAATAACAAGAAACCGATTCCTAGAAAACCAAGTTCATTAATAAATGCAGGCAGAGGGATGAACCAAAATATACAAACTTCTGTAGAACTTCAGTCTATTAAGGTATTAAAGTCAATACTAAATAACAACAACAACACAACCAGCTAACCATTACCAAGCAATGCTCCTTAATTTTGTAATTCTGTGGGATCATATGTACAGTATTGTGAGTAAAATAATACAAAATAAGTTATAAAAATAATAGTAAAATAATAATAATAATAATAAAAATAATAATAATGAAGTGCTTAAACTAATACATAACTTACTTATTAGCCTTCTGACCTACCCTGTCCCGGAGACCCTCTAAGACTTTCTTTTTCTTTTTCACTGACGCAGGTCGAGAGCGCTTCTGATTTCTGAGCTGCGCTATTTAAATGTTCGGTTAAAGTTACAAATACACTAAATAATGTACAACTATACCTTTATAAATTATTTTAAAAAACACAAATGCTAAAATAAAAAGGTAGAGAAAGTAGCTAAATTATTCCGTTTCATGCAAAGGAACTACAGTAATAACAATAAGTAAATAAGAGTTTGAAATCGTAGATAAATAAGCAAATCAAATATGACTATGTCTATACAAATCATTTAAAAATAAAACAAAATTAAGCAGAAATAAATCAAGTGGAGAAGAAGTAGCCATTCAGTCTAGGATTGAGTTGTAAAGGGATTAAAGTCACACAACATAAAACCAACAAGTAATAATGGTATTAAAAAGCTAATAAATAAAACTAAGAAATTTTTTTTAAAAATCTTGCATCATGCAACATCAAATCTAGGAGTTATAAAGGACTGACTGGAAACACATGCAACATATTACACTCATCTAAAAAGAATATATCAGTTCATGCCATGCACAAGAAGACTGGTCGTGCTGTGGCTAAGAGGAAACCAAAGTTCCAAAACCCTTCATTCCCACTAGCTTTAACACTTTAACGACGAGAGTGTACTAAAAAGTGACTGGGAAACAACGCATCTTAAAACCCATTCAGAAATGGTCACTGCACACGGTCATCTAGCAAGTCCATAAATAACAACATCGTAATGTCATTTTCTGAATATGCCTTGTCAATTCATACATAAACACCACACACAAAGGGTATAAACATGGTCTAAACAAAATTTAAATTTTTTTATCTGGTACAGAAATTACTTTTAAAAACTAAATAATACGGCGTAGTGCAGAGATTACGTAAACAGCATAAATTCTAGACTTCAACTACAAAAAAAAACAAATACCTCAATATCCATTAGAAGCGTGATCAAAACAATGTATATATAAATTCCACTTAGGTCAAAATCGTTGATGCTAACCAAGACCAAAATCCCGGAAAGCGACACAGATAGTTCGAAGTCCGTGAGTAGCCATTGGTTCTATGACCGTCTGTATCATGTGCTCTCGTTCTTTGGCCGTGAAGTTGATGCGCTCTCCATTCTGTGCAAGGATATATCGACACCTAAACGAAAACAAGATTTAGATAATAGCCATGCTCAGAAAATTTATAATTCAAGTCAAGATTCTTTAGTGAAAATGCCTCTAGGTGGGCTAGTAAATGTAAATCTTGCTAGCATGCCTTGGGTGTGAAATGTTAGCGACTTCATTTTCTTAGCCTCGGCATATGAGGGTGGGTGGCCGGTCCTTTCCCTCGCCATCTGACCTGCTCACACTGCAAGGTGAGTGTATTCATTATAGCCTAGCTCGCTGGGGTGCAGATGGAGCAAATTTCTGTGGAACCCTGGCAAGGATTTGAAACAACAACCTCTTGGTTGGAAGTCTAGCATGCACCAGACTGAAAGCCAAGAGGGATATACAGTAGGACGCAGTAACAGCCAAGGAGGAATTTCCAGGAAAAGATAAAAAAAGCAATAAAACATTGTGTTGTTCTAATTGTAGAATTACACAAAAAACCAAGCACTGTGAAAGTAACTTAGAAGGAAAGATTGGTTGTCTCTTTGCCAGAACATAGCTGTCATGTTTTTATGTTTAATTAATTGTAATAACGACGTCTAGTAGTATGTTTTGCAGTGTTGGCATCCGGTGTGAAAGTGCATGAACCTGAGCTGGCAGATCATATCAAACGCTGAACCGAGGATTCGCATAGGATCATTGTTCATAGAGAGGCATAAAAATGAGCGATTACCTCATCTCACCGAAGATATTGAATCCACAGAATCTAATAATCTCTGTACACAGCTGGCACCAGACACATGAATCTTCAACTAATGAACCACAGTCATTCATTCAGCAATTTCACCATCGTCGAGTCATGTATCATTATTACTACATCACACGATAGAGATCGGACTCTTTCTCTCTCTGTATCTCGCACTGACGGTTCATAGTCTGCCTTACGACGACAGAGGCATTTTCAGACGGATCAATATGGCTGTAACTGAGTGCAAATGCATAGGATGTGTAGATGGTAATCGCCTCAAGACAGGAATGCCCAAAAGCCGAGCATCGTAAAACTCTTCTGGAACCTTCTGGCATCCTGCAGTTCAGAAGGTACACACACACCTGCACTTACAGCGTGACCAGACATGCAATAATGGACCTTTTCAGTGCACGCTCAATGCACTTACCGGTATTATCCCCACCAGGAGAGTAGGGGTTGTTGCAGTAAAGCTAAATATAAAGCCTACCAAGGCAGCAAGGTTGATTCAGAGTGTCAAAAATAAAGCCAGGGTCGTTTTGCAAATACTAGAAAAAAAGAAAATGGACTGCAGAAACAAAACTTGACAAGGAAAGCCACTTTAGAAACAGTGCTAGTATAATCAATACAGTATCTGCAGAAAACAATGCTTGTTAAAAAGGGTGTTAGGTATTTGTATTGTAGCTAAGTCAAACCTGATCAGCATAAATACATACCTATCCAAAACCCAATATCAATACATATAATCTAACTAGCCCTAGATAAACCTTGATGTCTATATTTATTTTAATTGCTGATGCTTGTTCACCAGAGTGCAGTTTGGCAACTGGTTATATTAAAGAATGCACTTACTTACTCTTCCTAACAAATGAAACATCCATACCTGTCTCTTTATCAAAATCATACCAATATAAGAATATCAAAACGTATCACTACTTATTTACTGATCAATTTTATACCAAAACTTATCACCACTTATCAACTGATCAATTTCATGCCATGCTTTGCCCGATATCTGTCAACCCACCAACTATCAATTACTATTCTGGCATACTACCTAAGGAATAACCGGGTAGACATTTTCCAACGAGTACTGAATTCGAGTATTTGGATGTGCTATTTTCCGGATCCAGGTACGAACCGAGTATCATTTCTTCCATATGCGAAACGTCACATTTTCATGTAATAAAAAATTATCAAAATAAATTTTTTTAACTTGTATACCTAACTAATACATTTCTCATTTCAAATGTTCTTTTAGAAATAAATAATCAATAAAATAAATTTTACTTCCATTTTGGACTTTTAAATTCTGATTTCTTGCGAATCATATATGAAACAAAATTTAACAAATAAAGAATTTAAAAAAATTTATTTTCAACTATTTGTGTGTCTAGTAATTGCTGTGGAGAATACTCAGAATAGTGCCGAAAAACGGGATATTTGGTCGAGGCGAATGTGTGAAGATATTTCCGGTTTTTCCCTAAAACTACCTACAGAAAACAAAGAAGTACCTAAGCACCTACTTCTTGAGCACGATCTCAGATGCTCCCTTGGTGTAGAGCCGAAAGTTGCCATTCTCCTCCCGTATCACAGTGCTCATGGACTTGCGCTCGGAGTTGAACGTGTAGACCTTGACGAATTTCTCTTCGGGCATTGAGGCTCGAATCGCCTCGTAGTCCTGACCCAGTGCATTGACGAAACCCAACAACGCACATTCCGTTTTGTTACCAACTTGTTTCGGCAGCTCTCCCTTGTTCTCTGGGGGCTGTTTCAAAACAGTTATTTCCAATGTTTACAGCACTTCTTCTCTTGTGTTGGAAACACTTATTTTCTCATGTTTCTAAATACTTTATACAGATAATTCTGTGTCAAAACAGTTCTGCTGTTTCAAAACATCTATTTTCTCATGTTTCAAACATTCTGTCATAGTATTTGTATATCATATAAGTCAATGGTAATGCTCTTCTCTAAACTAACTGTTTACTCATGAAGGTGCTGTCAAAATGTTCTTTAAGGCCCCAGTGTATCGATCATGCTAGCCTGAGATTAAAATCTCTGAAATAAGCCACATTAGCATGCAAACTAGCATCCTCAACCACAGAGGCACTTGATTTTTCAAGGTGCTCCTACCATTGTGGCTAACCGGGTCAACGACAATAGCCATTGTCACCCAAATCTAACATATGACCTGATTACAGCTTGTCATCTTTTCCAACCGTATTACAGAGATTGTTTGACTTGGTATATACAAAAGACAAAAGGTTTTTAATATGTTGTAACAGGAAAATCACAATGAAAACAAGTAACGTGACTTACTAATAGTCTGGAAGTGTATCCGCTGTTCAGTGAGATGGATCTTACAAGTAGGGCACCAGTCTGTTCAGGTAATTCACTGAATTCTGGGGTACTAGTATACAGCTTACCTATAGAAACAAAGAATGTTGAACTACAACAATGCCAGTATCTCTCAATACAGAGACAATTAACCCAAGCTTTACAAATAACTGACTTCTTATTTCTGGGTTAGTCACCAGTCACCAAAGATGCATTTCTACATGTACGGCCTACAGTTCAAATAATTCAGTTCAAAGGAAGTTTCAAAGGAACTCATCAGGGTATTTAAGCACCCAAATATATTGACATTTGCATATTGTCTTGTAATAACCACTCAAAATGCACTGCTCACTGTGACCCAAACCCACTACAGCTCATCAACAATGACTTATTTATATATCAAAATAAGTTCAATGCTCAAATGACTGGTCTTCACTGGTAGGTTGTCAAATCACATTAAACAACATTCGTTGACTAATGATATTGACTAATGATAATACCTAGGACAGATTTTTAATTTAAAAATTCTTCTCCTTTGCCCTACCTTATGCCTTTCAGGTCAATGAATTTATTGAAATGCAAGAAATGCCTTAGTAATAATAACAAATAGTGATAATAACTTTATCACTGTGACATCAAGGTCCCATTAAAAATTCATAATAATAGCTTCACAGACAAAGAAGCACAAGAAATGTCATTGACCACCCGTAATAAAACCGAGTGCTACAAAGTGGGTTTCTCGAATCATCAGATTAATCACATTTCCCAGGGCATAACAATCAATTTGCTTGGCTTTGTTCTACCAGAACAGCATTCTGCAAATTGATAATCAGTCACTAAACTGCCCGCCGAATTATAACGCGACTCATCGCCTCTGGTGAATTCACGAATGAAATACCGACACGATAGCGTTTTATCCACCAACCGCCGGATATACCGGGAAATTATTACAGAGTGGACGCATCGAGACAAGTCGATTAGAATCTGGTCGACTCTCACTCAAGAAGCAACAGAAGATTAAATGTCACATATGATTTACATTTCGCAATCTCTTCCAACAGAAAGAGCAACAAAAACATCCCTGGCAATAATCCTTCTTATAAATTACTCTTTTTATGACGCTTGGCTGGTAAGAACTAAGAAAAAAGCCAGAAAGGGGAAAACCGTGCTGCAGAAAGCCGACTTCCGTTCGATTGCAGTAGAAGCCACAGAGGTGAGCGTAAGATAGATTGACCAACGTATGTAGTCAACATTTCAAAACTGTCCCTTTCCGCCATAGTTATGGCAAGAGTGCTTTCCAATACACAACACCATTAAGTGCTTTACATGTCTCGTGCAACAATAACCTTCACTGCTTTCCATTACATTACATCACATTCCATTTTATTACCTTTCATTACACTGGGAGATGGTTGAAAGATCAGAAGGACACGGGTTCAATACTCACTAGCCCCATAAACTTGACTCACCCTTCAACTGCCTAGGGGTGACTGTAAAATGAGCAGTAGGACAGATGGGCACCTTGCAGACGGCAATACAGTTAAATTCAACTCCTGTTAAACTTGTTATCATCTGTTACTACTATAACATGTAATCTTACTGAGTACTTGTCAGTTTGAATTAATAAACAAATATTATCATGATTACTTTGAGCATTTTATACAGATGACCTTGCCATTCACCATCAGGGGCTTTGTGAGCTTCTTAACAGGCGTTATATACATACATACAAATATATATATATATACATTATATGGATAATCTGGTTATATCTATCTGGTTCTAGCTTAGGGTACTTACCGCCAATAAAGCTCTGGACAACTGTCATCCGATTGGTGGTCAGGGTGCCAGTCTTGTCTGAGCAGATGGCCGTCGCATTGCCCATCGTCTCACAGGCGTCCAGATGCCGCACCAGGTTATTGTCAGCCATCATTTTCTAGAAACAGACTAATTCTGTGCACTGTATGCTCACACATGTTCAGCATATTCTAGAACAAATTCAGTACATTCTAGAATCAGGAATACTCAGCTCATTCTACAATGGAACATTCGGCACATTCTCAAATCATAAATACAGCTGTAGATCTACCCAATTCAAGCAAGTTATTGAATCATACAAATTCCAGCACATTCTAGAATCACAGGAATTCGCTGCATTCTAGATTCACACAATTTCAGCCTACTTCTCTCGTGTATTTTGAGTCTCCCTCGAAGTGGCGCCATATAAACGTGCAATTACAAGTTACAAAAGCCAATTCCATAATCAGATCAATTTCAGCACATTCTAAAACTAGAACAATTCAGCACATTCTAGATTCACATAGTTTCAGCATATTCTAGAATCATTCAGAATTGAGCACATCCTAGAATCAACAAATTCAGCAGATTCCAGAATAAGAAGAATTCAGCACATTCTAGATTCACACAACTTCAGCACATTCCAGAATTAGACAAATTTAGCACATTCTAGAATCAGACAAATTCAGCACAATCTAACTCACACAATTTCAGAACACTCTAGAATTGTAAGAATTCAGCACATTCTAGACTCACACAATTTCAGCACATTCTAGAATCACACAGATTCACACACACACACACACATCGTACACACACACACACACGTACATGCATGCATATAATTTGAACGGGGGATAGTTAACCCTTTAATGATGAGAATGTACTAAAAGTGACTGGGAAACCAATGCAGCTCGTCGTTAAAGTGTTAAGTAGCTCATCAAAGAGACACAGATGTGTGACAGACTTATTTACCCTGACAGAATAGGCCAGCGCCAAAGTGACGGCTAATGGAAGACCTTCTGGAACGGCCACAACCAGGACAGTCACACCGATAATGAAGAATTTGACAAATTGCTGTATGTAGATCATGTTCCAAGGTTTGCGCTGGATGGCAAATACCTCGATGCAGAATCGCACAATCAGTATCAGTATGGTCAGTATGGCCACAGCAGTCCCTGCAACAACAGAGAAGCCAGGCAGAAGTTCAAAGGTCAACGTGAGAATAGTTATTAAGTAAGTAAGTAAATATCGACTTTAATTCACAGTTGCAGACCGCATTCTGAGTTACAAACTAAAAGTGACTGGGAAACCAATGCAGCACGTCGTTAAAGTGTTAAGTAGCTAATATTTTAATATTAGCTAATATTTTAGTTAATATTAGTTTTATATTTTGATTCTATCTTTATTATTCTCTTGAACTAATTGTAATCAGTTGAGGTGTATCAGCTGTTTTTTGTGTGCCAATAAACGAATATAATAACAAACGACATTACACATATTAAAACGTGTACATTCAACGACAAGAATAATCAGAATATAACATACGAATAAGAAAGGTTCTTCACATTCGATCATCTGCCTAAAAGAACTTTATCATGCGCCCTTGGTCGAGGGAATGCTCAGACTGTTTTACTGTGGGCAAGTAATGGAACAACATGTGCTCACGGTTGACTGCTCATAATCGAAACAAAAAGGGCCTTATCTGCCCTTGAGCAAAGCAGCTCAAAAGATGGGGTATCCTCAGGCCAGCCGACAAAGTCCGTTTAATACAGCCAGAAGCCTTCGTTGACCACCAACGCCAACAAATCCCTACCATGAGGCCACCGAGTAAAGCATACCAGCCACAAGTGTGGATCTCAGAACATCCTGCAATCTTTGTACAGATTTTATGGTCTGGCATTGCAGTCACGCGCAAACACACTGATGATTCGGCAGAAGCAACAAGACAGGCAGACCGCGTGATGACCTTTCCATTTTCCGTTTATGGTCTCGTAACAAAAGCGGGGTTTATTACGCCACCCAACAAATTGCCAATCTCATGTTATGGAACGGGTTTTATGATTCGAGACTTGTCATCAATCACCCAGCCAGCCCCTTTGTCAACTTTTACAACTACACCTGAAAGAGGAATATCGAGAAAGTGCTGGTATTTTAATGGCACACACATCAAGTTAGCCGATTTAAACAATAAAAAAAACGAGAAAATGCCAATTGTTTTGAACCGGAAGGTCTTATTGTGTCTGATCTAACAGTTCCTTTACCAACCAGAAAATCTTATATCGAATCTGAAATTACTAATCTAACCACATCTAATGGGTGTCATAGTTCTGCAGAGGGAGTGGCTACAGCAGTGCAGAGAGAACAGTTACCATCACTATATAAACAAGAAAATCAAGAATAATTATAACATAACATAACTAAGGTTTTAAGTGGTTCAGAAGACGCTTAGTCTGTGTTAGAACCACTGCAAGCTAACCTGTAATGCTTAATAGCCTATCTCTCCTAGCTTCTCTTAAAAGCTGACACAGTGTCCATTGAGACCGTACTATCATCCGAACTATTTCACAAGTCCACAACTCTTGTACTAAAGAATTTCTGCCCTAATGTTCCTTTCGGTTTCTTAAATAATTTATATCTATGTCCCCGAGTCGCCTTGGTCAAAGAACCTCTGCCACTGCACTGCCCTCTGTTCCATTGATAATCACGTATAGGCTTCAATAATAGGTCTCCTGTGCTCCTCCTTCTCTCTAATTTTGTGAGTCCACACATTCAATCTTTCTTCATAGCTCAAATACTTGTAACGTCAATACTATTAAGCATGGAAGAAATTTATTTTACACAAAATGAGCCTAGTGGCTCATTTGCAAGCTCTCATTTTAGTCCTGTTTTTCCCAATTCAAAGTTTAACTAAGACTTTGGACAAGGTCACAGATTTTGAGCCTTGTCCCCAGGCGAAGAACACCTAGCCAGGCCATTGTAGTTGCATTGTTATAGAACACACGAAGTAGTAACCTTCATGCGTAAGTTATTAGTAATTAGCTAATTACCTGCTTCACATCCAACAGAGCTACATATTTCTATAAAACAGATTCAAAGAGTTTTACACATTTACACATTGAGTCGGAAGCGCCTCTGAGTAGTTATCTTGAAGAGGCGCTATATAAATTCCATAGATAGATAGATAGATAGATAGGTTTAAACAGCTTTCTTGTTCAGATATGCAATGCCAGTCATCCTACTTTGGTTAATTTCAGGGAATAATTATTATTATAATATGAAGATTTATAAAGCGCGACTAGATAATGTACCACAAATGAGCAAACAGCAGCTCGGCTTATTCAGATAACAACAACAATTTGTTCCTTAATTTTTATCTGAAAATGAAAATGATGTAAAGACAGTTCATACTCAAAAACAGTGTCACCACGATAATATAATTGACAGCATATAAAATAAGCAATGCTGATGTTGAAAAGGAACGAATAAATACAGAACTTCGACCAACACAGACCTGCGTATCCAATCTGAATGGCAAGTCTCGTCAGTTTCGCCTGCAGAACAGACTTCTCCTTCCTTCCACTATTCTGCGCTTTCTCATTGGCTGCAGGCTACAAGAATCATTTTAACCACCAAAGATTCAATCACAGAGTTCTCTGATTTATGGAAGGCTTTTATTCATCACTAAGAGCATAAAAGTACAGATTGAAAACCTCCTAAATTTCTCAGGGCCCACAAAAGCATGCGTTAATATGCGTTAGTGCCCGTGATAAGCTGGACTGAGGACTCCCTAATGCAGTATAATGTTCAATATTCGTTTATTCTGAATAACCAAGTTGTCACAGACGCAACTTGTTACAGTGAAAACTGATTCTTAGTTTAACAAGGTTT
This sequence comes from Aporrectodea caliginosa, assembly GCA_020284085.1. NCBI lineage: Eukaryota > Metazoa > Annelida > Clitellata > Crassiclitellata > Lumbricidae > Aporrectodea > Aporrectodea caliginosa. The sequence continues at coordinate 975,142 of JACEVL010000858.1, read as the reverse complement.
CAAGTAGGTCTACAGTCAGGAATTATGCCATCAAGGTTGCTAAAAGGTTGGATGAAGTGCCAATTTAGATTAATTATTAATAAACATCAATCTGCTGTGTAGCAATAAGACATTTTAGGGACTAGAAAATTGTCTATTATGCTTGGCAGCGGATCAAGTTAATTATTATATTCACAGGTAAAGTAATAAAATCAATAACAGACATTAACAATATGAGCAACTTTTTGTAAATAATAATAATAATAATAATTCTTCCTTTATTGAAACAATCCGGTTGACATATCGCAACCGGTACAGTTTACAGTTATGCAATTGAAACAATTCACAAGAACGCAAATGACATAACATATCCTAATGCACCTTACTTACACGACATGGCTATTATAACCAAAATTATGGCTACTATTATAAACTTGATTATTAACTTGACTTGGTTATTATAACCTAAGCTCTCGCTATCATCACAAGCTCGGTTTGACACAGCTATTATTACTCCAGTTATCCTTATCTTAACTTCAACATTGTCATTTGTGGGTGTAGCCTAGCCACTGGCCAGTCCCAAGACTGGATAAAGGAGGAGGGCAAAGTTAATCATCTTTTCTATGAAACAGCGCCGTTAAACAGTAACTACCTATTTATGGCTACCGTTACAGGTTCATGTGTTACTACGATATTGAGTGACTAGGTGTTACTAATATTACCAGGCACCTTTGTAATAGCGTGGCTGTGTTATGGCGCCATATAAATTGTCGTAATTATTATTATTATTATTATTATTATTATTATTATTATTATTATTATTACCTGAGTTATTACTTTGACATCGTTAGCACCAGTTTCTGCATTGGCCGAGTTCCTTGGATTGTGTTCAATGCCGGACTGAGAAACCTCTATGCAACACAAACTTATTAGAAGTTACTAGTTCTGAAGATAAAACACACAATGACAGAATACTTACAACTAAACAGTACTCACAGTACTCCTCAACAGTACTTCTTATAATCATATAATGCCACACAAATTACAACACAGGGTAACTTTTGTAGGAAAAATCTGGTGAAGTAAATCAAAGGAGTAACCTTGAATCCTCCTTGTCATCTAAGAAAGCCATATCATGAAAACCAGTCTGTTAATGGGGGCTCATTGAAATAAATTAAGGTCAGGTTGGAAATTGGGGGGAGTCAACTGAGGTCACTGCTTCATTTTTCTCAGCCTTTGTATACAAGGACTGTGGTCAGTCCTTTTCCTCACAACCTCATCTTCCAAACAACAGTGTGTACAGTCAGTGTTCTTAATCTATAACTGATTTCACTCGGGGGGATGTGTACGCCCAATGTACTCATTATAGCTGAGTTGACTAGGGATGCAGAGGGAGCAGAAATCTCTTAAACAAATTTCTTCCAGGCGAGAATTTGAACCCCCGACCTCACGATTGACAGTCCAGCGCGTTAACCACTACACTATCGAGCACCCTCCCCTATTATCAAAAGATTCAAAGTACATGTAAATGCAAAGTACATGTAAATGCAAGTATCCAGTTGCTGTCGTTACTCTAGGTGCCAATGGAAGTATTTCGTTGCTATGGTAACTCTAGATTTTTATGGAAATTTCCACTCGTTGCTATGGTAACCCTAGAAGTCTATGGAAATTTCCATTTGCTGTGGTGAGTCCGTTTACCATTTCTAGCCGGTGGTGGCGGCGGTGGCTGAGGCGGCGGTTGACCTTCTTCTGCGCCGGCCTCGGTCGCACCCAGCAGAGCGAAAATCATTCCGGCTTGCGAATTGACCCCGACGGCTGTTACCAGCATCTTGCCGCTTCCCTCCATAACATGTGTACCTAAAGAAGAGGATTAGTGCGCGTCTTAGAAACCTATTAGTCACGGCTTCCGATGCGGGACACGTTCGACAGTCCAGCGGCATTAGTGAACATTAAGCGCAGTGGCATTAGAGGAACGTCTTGCCATTCCGAGTGGCTTTACGGAAGGCACGGTCTGATCCGGGTACTCGGCTGCGATCCGGGTACTCAGCTGCGTAACGGCTGAACGACTCCGGGCGCGGTCATGCATCATCAGCCGCCTTCGTTGCAGCGTAAAACATAAAACGAGACCCGTACAAGAAGACGATGCAAATCGAAATCCTCTAAGCTCTGTGTTCCTCTGCATTGCAATGCTTAAGAGGGTAATAAAAGACGCTATATAATGTGTATTTGTATATATATATATATATATATATATATATATATATATATATATATATATATATATATATAAGTTTTATTTATACACAATAAGATATGTATATATATATATATATAAGTTTTATATACACAATAAGATATATATATATATATACATACATACATACATACATACATAAATATATTCCTTCGTGTGTCTAGAGGTGGATCTTCAGATACCATATTATGGCAAAAATACATTAGTATCGAGTTTCATACCATAGGGTGAGGGAGAGTTGGAAAATGAAAAAACAAGATTTCCTGGAAAAATGTTCAACCGTTGACAACTCTGGTCAATTTTGTTTATAATAATTCATATTATGCATGTGACATCCGTGTAATTTTCTGGCGTTTGCAGATGGCAGTAACCTCTGTAGAATCTGTTTCTATTGTTTCTTTTCTTTTGTTTGTACTTACTTCATTCATTCATTCTGAGAATTTATATAGTGCCTTTTCAAGATATCTACTCACAGGTGCTCTCTACGCTAGCCTATATGATGTTGTCATTACGAACGAAAAATTACAGCAGTTAGCAAAACAATGCACAGTAACTGTCAGTAAGCTAGAAGAGCTTACTGAGTTACTCTCTATTAGCTTACTTGGTGAATAAAGATTAATATATCAATAAATTCATAAAACACAGTTGTTTGTAAAATAACGAATACATTTAGTTATCAGATGTTGGATGACTATCTTCCTATGCACTCATGATAATTATTTAACACTTTAGCGATCAGAGGGTACCAAAAGTGACTGGGAAACCAATGAAGCTCGTCGTTAAAGTGTTAAAATAATTGCCTTCTATACTTTCTTTCATTTGTGCATTTTATTACTATCAAACTCCTCTAATGGTCTGAGTTTTGTTTTCTTGCTAGAAATTCTGATAATAAATGATTTGTACTTTTGAATGCAGCTATAACAAAATATCCAACTTGACAATCACACACACTACTGTAACAGTGTATATGGTTTTGTAAAAGATAATATAAATAAACTTGAATTTGGACTGGATTTGGAACAAAAGCCAAAAGCAAGATTAGTATTTGTTAGTTACATAAAACTGTATTTTATGAATTTATTTAAATATTAATCTTTATTCACTAATAACAGTAGCAAGCTACTTCATCTAAGCTACTTCAGTCCAAACTCCCAACTGATATGTTAAATGTTAGACAGAACGTAGTCCCCATGATATCTGCCATGCCTCGTAAAACAGGCAATACATAAAACACCAGTTTTGCTCCGCGTTGCAGTGTAGAAAATGACAGAATAAAAAATGGGCAAAATGCGGCAAAAGGATAAGAATCCGATTTGCCTCGATCGGTCGGTGACAGCGTCTTATTTCAATGTCCAATCACTGACCCAGTGATCGCAGTGGAAATTCATTTATGGCCTCATCCATATGGATTACCACACGCACGACGATCAGAGCTAACTCGATGAAAGAAATATGACAGCAGAGGCCAAGAATTCCCATCATTCTCCGCCCTGTTCTCTCTTTGGAGCGTTCCCTGTCTAGTTCGAGTACACACACAAACACACAGACAAGTAACAGAAATACTCTCGCCCATGTTCCTTAGTCGCCACGAGTATGCTCATTGCAAACCCAGAGCAGACATCCGACACATTCTCTCTCTTTGTCTGTTTGTCTCTGTCTCTCTGATTCTCTCTGTCTGTTTGTTTGTCTGAATTGTCTCTGTCTGTCTGTCTGTCTCTGTCTGTCTCTCTCTGTCTGTCTCTATCTCTCTCTGTTTCTGTCTGTCTCTTTTTCTTTCTCTCTCTCTTTCTCTCTCCTCTCCTGGCAGTGAAAGTCGCAAAGTCGCAGGGGCTTCTGGCTCGGCATCATGGGAGATTCTGCGGTCGTCTGGATTAGCAAGACACCCAACAGATGAGAGCATGGATAATAATAATAATAATCTTTTCTTTATTAAGCGCCTGACAAACGCACTGCGCTGTACATTTACATGTTATGCAATTGAAATCTTAACTACTAACAGAACAGACAGCCATGTAATACAACGGCGCTAATAGCAGCCTACAAAGCAAATCCGCCCAACGGGGGCTCGAACTCGGTACCTCTCGGTCTCTGTGCCAGCTGTTATCCAAAGCGCCACGGGCCCCCCATAATGCAAGAGAAACAAGATGGACGAAGATGAGATGAAAACGACTGCAAATTCGACAAGATCAGACAGAGGAGATCCGCGCAAGAGACAAAACAAGCATTCAGAAACTGGAGAAGAAATGAAAGTGAACAACGATGAATAAAAGACATCCTCAAAGTAATGGCAGACGACAAACAACCGCGCAAAATCAATTATTTACACTTTCGCCCATTCGACTGCAGATTTCGTACAGTTGACAATAATAAGAATGACAATGGACACATGATGACAGAGGCAACAAATCATTAAAACAGTTGATACACAGCATAATTATAAATCTTCCATTTCAGTTTTAGATACGACTACTGGTATGTATTTGTCCAGAGAATTGAAAGAGTTCATGTGGCATGTAGCTTAAATGTGTCATTACTGTTACATTGCCAGTTTGTTTGCATACTTATGAACGGGTCATTTCTTTTACATTGCCAGTTTGTTTGCATACTTCTGTACGGGTCATTACTGTCACATTGCCAGTTTGTTTGCATACTTATGAACGGGTCATTACTGTTACATTACCAGTTTGGTTGCATACTTACGAACGGGTCGAGGTCTGTTACCAAAGACTGCTACCTTGCTGTAAATACCTACATAATGTCAAATTGTAAAACTGCAACTGCTATTGTTTAACTAATCGCCATCCAATACTGAAACTGATAATTAGGGGGCCCTACTTAGTGGGACCAAGGTCCCTTCTGGTCCCCCCATTGTAACCACTCGAAATACTTATATGTAATATCATCTGTGTAATACTGGTTTGGCTACAATAAAATGATGGTTATGGTTATGGTTTAGACAGTTAACTTTTTTAATGCATTAATCTTTATTCCCCACTAACAGTAGCAAGCTACTTTTATTGGTGAGTACTCTTGAGTACTTCACAACAACATAACACGGAACCTCTTAAGCTCTGCTATGCAAAGGAGTTCATGTCTTTTCATGACTTTTCCGCTGGCCAGGACTTCAACGCTCCAGCACAGGTGCTGCTGTGGTCGGTCCATCCTCTTGGAACAAGTTGCCTAACAAAAGTGCCACATGAACTCTTTCAATTCTCTTTGCTTCTTTTCAAAGATCATGGTTTCCAATGATCATGGTTTCATTGTGTTAGGACGGGAGCACCTGTGATGAGTTTCTCTTGCATTGGTGCTATATAAATTTGCAATTACATTACCTCACAATAGCATACCATAGCACCCTCTTAAGTACCCCACAATAGCATACGATATCGACTCTGAAGTACCTCATAAAAGACTTATTCTCTTCTAGATGCACCCATGTACAATTGTACATTATGTACCTGGTATGTATCGAGTAAATTATATAAATCCTTTTGTGAACTTAATAACTATGATGACAAAAATGATAATGCTGCTGATGATAACAAAGTTTAACTGATAACGATGATGATGATGATGACGGTGATGATGATGAAGTTGGTGGTAATGATGATGATGAATATTCTAATCACCTGATAATAACATGGGATCAACGGTTTCTCCTTTCTTCACGTGGTCTGATTCTCCAGTTAGTGAGCTTTCGTCCACCTTCAAATCGTTGCTCTGTATAACGATGCCATCAGCCGGCAACAGGTCACCTAATGACAAAATATGGCTACAATCACCTTCACAATTGGTTCAAGTTTCTTTGTAATTTCCGGCAATTCTGAGGAGAAGCATAATTGGAGTCTGCAACACCTGTAGCTCATTCATGCATTCACGCATTCAGTCATCGTGTATTCATTCATTGTATCCCTAATTAATTAATTAATTTATTTATTTATTGACTGATTGATTCATTAATTTATGAATGTATTAATTCATTATTCGTTAATTAAATCATTGATTCATTGATTAATTAATTAATTAATTAATTCATTCAAATATTCACTCATTCATCTTTCATTCATTAATTCATTCTTGTAATCATTCATGTTTTCATTCATTCACATACTAAATTATTCATTCATGTATTCATGTGTTCATTCATTCTTTGCTTCATTCAATCGTTTAGAGCATTGATCATACAGGGTCCTTCAAGACGTCTGTTCAGCAGTGACCTTGAGGCTGTGACTGCATGATCATGGCCTCATTTTGTCAGGCACTCATAGATCTCTGGGTGACCCCTCTGATACGATGCAGCGCTCATGAATAAGCTGGTGCCCTTTGCTTAGCTTTAGTGTAGTGCTTTAGAAATTCGGATTTACCAATTAATATCTTCATTGTGCTGTAGCCTACTGTTAACACTTTAATGATGAGCTGCATTGGTTTCCTAGTCCTGTTTAGTACACCCTTGTTGTTGAAGTGTTAATGAGACATTATTAGAAGTTACAAGCAATCCCTTTAGATGTACAAAATTTAGATAGATTATTTTTCATTTAGCACTGTTCTTGTTGTCAAGGTCGTTGTCGTTGTTGCCGCTGATTTTAATCAAGATATTTATGATCCCTCATAATTAAAAAATAGGGGATAATTATATGCTCCCTCAGAATTAAAACAATTATGGGAGTACGGTACTGCTGTTGTTGTTACTATCGTCATTGTTGTTGCTGCTATGAATATTATACTCATTTACGCACAGCTTTTCTAGGCATCTGCTTCATTTGCTGCGGAATGACTGGTGGTGGTGGTGGTGGGTAGGGGAAGGGTGTATAAGGTCGGGCGTGGAGCATCCTTCATCCCAATCATCCATCGTGAAAACCAACAACGCCAACAATCAGCCGCTGAAAGCAAATCACTTGATCAAAATCAGACGACGGCGAATGGGGGTCAAAAGGGTCCCACTGTTCATCACGCGACCATAAATACCCCACACACAGCCACCCAACCCTCTCGCCGCTGTCCAGTTTCCCAGGGTAAACATTGACGAAAATGCCCCCGGAGATTAACAGAGAAAATTGATCACACCCTTCGAACAGAACATTGCTGGTGTGGTTCCTGGGCTGTCAAGCGTGCTAGTAAAACTTGTCGAGTTTGTTTATAAATAAGTATAAACATATTTAAGTCGTAATTAAGTTTCAAATGGATGTATGAATAATAATCAAGAAAGTGGGGTCAAGCTTAGTATAAGCTATTAGCTTTTCTTGGCTCCTGTTGCACTGTACTTGCTATTTCATGATTGTAACTGAAAACCTGTTCTGTGCAACAAATAAATCAATAAATCAATTTTAGTTAAACCACTTATTAGGCCTGAATTCTCCTATTTTCCTTATTCTTCTTGCTGCTCGTAATCCAAAAAACCTCTGGACATGGAGGTGAATCTCCACTTGGAGTTTTTGGACAACCCTGCAGTGTGAAACGGATCGCACCTGAACAATTCATTGAAAAATGAGCAGAGTCGAGGCCATATAAAAATTATGGTTGCTGTAGAACGGTCTGTACACAAAGGACCTTAAATGTCATGGCACTCACTCAAACTGGCAGCAGTGGTGAAGGATCTCACCGATCAATTCCCTGAAAAATGAGCAGATTCGAGGCCATACCGGTCGGTTTATAAAAACGTTTACATTTGTACTGACATGGTTAGTCCACTGACCGTATTTGACTTGGCAGATGTCACCGACGACTATATCTCCGACAGGTATCTGCACGATCTCACCATCACGTTAATCGTGAAATTTCTAGCTAAATGTTGGATGAAAATAATGAAACGAAATGTTCCTGCATAAAAAGAACAGGAACGCCGTTTCGGTGCGTTTCGGTCCCAACCGAACCCTGCCATACAGTCGCTATATAAAAACGTCTACGTTTACATTCGTAATCGTAATCGAGCATTTATATAGCGCCACTCAAAAACAGAGGCGCTTCCGACCCGGGCCAGTGTAATTTGTACTAACTTCACCACTGATCGTACTCTGTCAGTGCCAGTCCCATGCCTGGACGAAGGAGGAGGGTGACGCTAATGACTTTGTAATCACACAGTGTGGTTAAAGTGAAACCAATAGGCTACTTCATTTGTACTGACTCAATTTGTTCACTGACCGTATTTGACTTGGCAGATGTCACCGACGACTATATCTCCGACAGGTATCTGCACGATCTCACCATCACGGATCGTCGAGAACCTGTGTTCGTTCTCGATCTTGTTCTGAAGACCACGGAACTGTCGCTCCTTTGACCAGTCGTTGAAAGCAGTAACAAAGACCACAACGACCACAGCCGCGAGAATTGCCACTCCCTCGATCCACCCGGCTTCAGACTCATGAGTCGAAACGCCTTCTTCAAACAACAGAACAGGAATACATAAGAACAGGAATACATAAGAAATGGAATACATAAGAAATCTTACAGAACATCATTTATTTATTTTATTTAGTTATTTAAAATTTTATCCACCTGGCTTTGTGTGACACACAGATGTCAGATGTCACTGTCATGTCACAGTAAAGTAGCAGATCTGGACAAGTAATTTAAATGATTCTATATCGTGAGTAACTTGGCAAGTTGGGTCTCTTTTTGTAGACGATTCTAAATATGAGGAGCACAACCGTATGATATCCTTCACTGCCAAATTATTATTATTGCACATTTATTAAGTATCATTATCAAATGACTATGAGATGCGGTGCAGCGGTGGTATAGCGGTATGTTCTGTGCCTTATAACGGGAGTGTTGCCACTGCTTGACAAGTTGCTCACCCACAATAATTGTCTGTGAGGAAGGCAAGGGAACCACCTCACTCATCTCATCATCTAATGACGAAACAGACACACACGCAAATGTACACACACGCACACATACACACACTGCTCAATACTATGGCAGTCTAACTGTCTAAGACGTTTCCAAGGCAACCAGTTCATGACTTCTCTACGGCAACTGTGAGCAAAAACTGGGAAGATTCCGATAGTAATAGAAACCGAGGAATTATACGGAGAGCTGGCTTCAGGCCAGACATACGACAAATCGTGAACCCTGAGAATGACCTTTACGTCGACAGATGGCGGCTGCTGCGATGAAAATAAAAGCAGGAAATGCAAGTCTTTCGTTCGCCTAATGGGAGTGGAAAAGAGTGAACGACCACGACGGAGAGGGTAGGAGGAGGAGGAGGAGGAGGAGGAGGAGGAGGAGGAGGAGGAGGAGGAGGAGGAGGAGGAGGAGGAGGAGGAGGAAGAGGAGGAGGAGGAGGAGGAAGAGGAGGAGGAGGAGGAGGAAGAGGAGGAGAAGGAGTAGGAAAAGGAGGAGGAGAGGAGGAGGAGGAGGAGAAGGAGGAGAGGAGGAGGAAAAGGAGGAGGAGGAGAAGGAGGAGAAGGAGGAGGAGGAGGAAGAGGCGGAAGAGGACGAGGACAAGGAGTAGGAGGAGAAGGAGGAGGAGAAGGAGGAAGAGGAGGAGAATGAGGAGGAGGAGAGGAGGAGGAGGAGGAAAGCATGGCCGTTAGAGACCTCCTCCTCCTCCCTCTTCTCCTGCTACATCTCCTCCGTTCGATAGTTCTCCCACAGCAGCTGGTTCCTTGTGCCATTCTCCCAGAAGAAACGAGGATTTAATAATGTGCATGACTATGCGCTTTTATGTGCCCTTATATGTGTGCTTGTGTGTGCATGTGTTTTTGCGTGTCTGTGTCTGTGTATGTGTGCCTGTGTGTCTATAGATGTGTAATGTAATGTAATGTAACAAAACATTTATAAAGCGCCACTTAAGAGTCTGTCAGAAGCGCCGTGTATGTGTGTATAGATGTGTGCATGTGTGCCTGTGTACGTGTGCCTGTGTGTGCATAGATGTGCATATGCATGTGTGACTGTGTGCCTAACAGTGTGTGTGTGTGTGTGTGTGTGTGTGTGTGTGTGTGTGTGTGTGTGTGTGTGTGTGTGTGTGTGTGTGTGTGTGCGCGTGCGTGTGCGCGTGAACATTGGAAAGAGTTATGAAATCGTCTGCTTCAAAGGTCATTGACTGGTCACTAAGACGCAGATGTGTCTTTCAGCAAATCAACCATTGCATTTCAGAAAATCGATCAATAAAACTGAAAATCACACCAAAGAAACAGGATTTCTAGGCAACATTATATATCCAACCTAAATATCACTTAGTCCATACATTATGAAAGCATATATTATTATTATTATTATTACAGCAATTTTATATATATCAATATATACATAATTATACATGTGCATGCATTGCCATAAATCCTGGGTAGGGAAGGGTGGGAACTCCCTCCCCACTTTTAAGCTTCAAGGTGAAAGAATTCCCTCCCACAAAGTTTTCTAAGCTGTGTCACAAATATTATGGCAGTCCCAAACTTTATAGCAGTAACTCAGTAGTCTATTGGGAATCAGTCATTATACATGTATGCTATAGTGTAAGTTTTGAATATTGTTTTGTTCAATGCATTAATTAAATAATTACAATTAGTATACCCAAATGCTGTTATATGGGCTTATTAAGGGAAGTAGGCCTACATACACACTGTATGTTTATGTGTTTTCTTCCCAAGGGACAGTTCCTCCCTACATGTCGAAACAGATTTACGGAACTGAGTGCATGTGTGCATGGCATACAGAAATATGAAGTTCTTAATGTGCTACATAAATGTTCAGATGCATGCATGCATTCAAACACACACACACACACACACACACACACACACACACACACACACACACACACACACATATGCATTTATGTATGTATATATATATATATACTGCATGCCATTGATGCATACTGCATACATGTACATAAGAACCTCATTAAAGCAGGTTTTGTTGTAGCACAAATTTAGATACAACATGGATGGTTAAGGGATTGCAAATGTAATTAAAAGTCTTCAAAACATGGCGTGGTTACATCACAGCCTCCCTAAACAACAGAATATACAACGCAACCTCCTTATTTGGCTGTCTTTGGTATCCAAACTAGGTACCACGTTATGACCATGTGGCATCATAATGAGGTAATTTACAAGGCTGTGTAAAATTCTCTATGTAATATACAGCCCCTGGTGAGGTTAAGACTAGGTCATAATCACGTGATGGACTTTATAGGTCAGTTTATAGGTCAGATTAGGTCAAGATGGGCCAAGTTTGTGTTTAGGTTATGATGTACATCAGAACTAGAGGAAATTAAACTGTGACGTCAATCATATCAGGTTACCTCTTGGTGCAGACTTTGAGTCAATCCTACAACTAGATTCATGTTCCTGAACTAATAGGATTTGTAGAAAAATAACTGGGGGAGGTAAGACTTTGATCAACGTGGAGTTTGGGTGTGCAATAAAGACTTTTCTGTGGGGTCCCGAGCCTGGGGGGTTGAACCCCCAACCCTCCGGCAAATCTCACCCTGTCCTGAACATTTTATACCAGAATCCATGTTATAGTGATGCATGGTCTGAACATTTTATACCAGAATCCATGTTATAGTGATGCATGGTCTGAACATATTATACCAGAATCCACGTTATAGTAATGCACGTTTAAAAGAAGGGCCCAGTGTAGTTACTTCGGTTTCCACAGATAATGTTTGAAGGTAGGCTCCAGTCTCTGTAATCTCGCATGGCAACGATCCATATAGCTATTTAAGGCTCAGGTGATTAGGAGGAAGAAGCAGCAAATGATTTGCCAGCCAAGACGGGCAGGTAGAGGAGAGTCTGAGACTAATCACCAGGTAGAAGATACACGCGTAATTAGAGACTCGCTTCCCCTTCCACTCTGCACTTGTGCCAACACACTGAATCACAATTAGCCGGGAATCTAATGACCAACGGGATTTTTAACATACCTTGTGAAGGGCATTAAAGTGGAAACCGGTGTTGATGATAATTAGTCTGTTGGATGTAGTCACGTGTATACCCTGACCTTTATGTAGCGCCTCTCTAAGTACCACTCTATACCACTGTTCTAAAAATGTACCAGATGACCGATTGTCCCTGGGGATATAATGCTGGCAAATGCTGAGACGTTAAGCAAGACTCAAAGACTGTCTATGAAATACGAGTCTAGGACATTTCCCCCGGACATTTCCCCTCCCCCCGAAGTTGGATTGATGAAAGAAATTCTTTTCCTTAAATAGAAGCTGGATTGATTAAACAAATTCTATGCTTAAATAGCAGTTGAATTGATGAAAGAAATTCTATTTCTATGCGTAAATAGAAATTGGATTGACGAAAAAAAGTCTGCTTCAATAGAAGTTGGATTAATGACAGTTATCATGGACAATGGTAGAGTTACCTACTTACTGTTCATGGGTGGGGGGAGAAATGTCCGGGGGGGGAATGTCCGGATACCGTGAAATACAAGCTCTCCCTCATTCTGTAGGAATAGTTTCTCGTGTGTTTAACGACATCTTATGGCTGTCAGGGTCAATGACGTTGCCCCCCACTTTATCCATGCTAGGAACTGGCATTACCAGAATACGAGCAGTGGCAGAGTTCCATCGGAGTGTTTGTTGAATGCTACTATTGCTGGCAGTTGTGGGGTAGAAGTGATTGCTGTGATCATATTTTCCGTTCAGCCAAACGATTGTTCAAACTCCATTATTATTATCATCATTAATTATTATTATTTATTATTATCTAATTATTATTATTATTATTATTATTATTATTATTATTATTATTATTATTATTATTATTATTATTATTATTATTATTATTATTATTATTATTATTATTATTACACACATTATGTGACACATACACACATAGGCCTACACACACACCCACATACACACATACACACACATATATATACCTACACACATACATGCGTACATACATACACACACACACACACACATACATACATACATGTAAATCCCTACAGAGAAGATACCTTCTCCGCCAAACACGACCATCTAAATGACCGCTTATGACTCGGATTACATTCAACGGGATGACTAAACATTACTCGAATGAAGTCGTAGATGATGGATGACACTAGCAAAGACTCGAACCTGAGTTCCCGCTTGAGTCTGGTGGATGGTAGAAGGAAAGGCCAAGCGAAAGAATGGCTGCCACTATGAGTACGATGAGCGTTGCATCTTGAAGTGCCTCCCAGACGAGTCGCCAGAACGCTTTCGGTGGCTTTGGTGGAATCACGTTTGACCCAAAGACTGCGACTCTCAGAGCATGATCCTCTGTTGAACTTTTAAGACCTTCAGAAGAAAAGGGAGTAATCATACATTTAAAACATTTACACTTTGGTTTGCACGGCTTGACAGACAGCCTCCAAAGAGTGGTCTTGGGTCTGCAGTGGTCTTGGTGTGTGTGTGTGTGTGTGTGTGTTTGTGTGTGTGTGTGTGTTTGTGTGTGTGTGTGTGTTTGTGTGTGTGTGTGTGTTTGTGTGTGTGTGTGTGTTTGTGTGTGTGTGTGTGTGTGTGTGTGTGTGTGTTTGTGTGTGTTTGTGTGTGTGTGTTTGTGTGTGTGTGTGTTTGTGTGTGTGTGTGTGTGTGTGTGTGTGTGTGTGTGTGTGTGTGTGTGTGTGTGTGTGTGTTTGTATTTGTGTGTGTGGGTGTGCGTGTGTGTGTGTGTGTGCAATCGAAATGGGGCTCTCATTCAGAGGCAAGTTAAGTTAACTTAATTGCACATTTCTCTCAATGCACCCATTCTGTTGCTCCTTAAAAGGATATGTCAAACAGTCTCCAGCTGGCCAAAATATAGGAGCTCAATAATGGCATTTCAGATAGCCGAGCTACTTATCTTATCAGCGTCAAGGCTTTGCCTAGCACTGTGCTTATTTTAAGAACAGTTAAGTTGCAAAACACTGATCGCATTTTAGTATTTGGGTTTCATGAAATAACAAACCATATGTGACTGTGTCTGAGATAACCCTCCCAAACCAGTGCAGTTTCAAACCCAGACTGATGCCCAAAGTCAAAACCCGGTTTGACACGGCACCCAAGTAGTGATGTGAGCGTGAAATATTTCATTTGAAATATTTCATTTCTGACAGTTTTTTTTGAAATATTTCAATGACCAAAAAAAACAACATGTTTTTTTTAAGTATTGGATGCACACAAATTGACACAAAGCGAAACAGGCTGACAGCAGACAGAGCCGGAAAGTTAGTGTACATATCCCAAAATCTGAAACTCTTAAATCCTAAGTCAAACAGTGGTACATTCCCAACGGACACCAATGAAAGTGATGATATGGACTCCTTGCCAGCTGCATCTGCTGTGACTGCGAGTGCTTCCTGCTCATCCTCATCTCAAGCACTTCAGATATCTACATCACCGCCACTGCCACAGTTAGAGCATCAGTCAGACGATGATGATGATGACAGCGGCAGCCATGCTGACAAAGATGATAACAATGATGATGATAATGATAATGACAAAGACGGTGACAATGTCGATGATGAAGGCCATGAAAACTATGATGACAGTGAAGATGCCAGTGATGATGATGACAGTGACAGTTATGATGATAGCGACAATGATGATGTTGACGATGACAACAAAGATGATGACATGGACGATGATGAATAACAATGAGGAAATCTTGTAACCGACAGATTTTAGCAGTATAATTACTATTAATGATGGTTTACTCTGTCTGACTGATAGTACTATTTATGTTTGTGTTCTAAGTTCTATTCTTAGAACTTTTTGTAAAATTTTGTTTGCCGGATTATTATTGAGTCTAGTTGACATAGTATTTGTGATTTATAATTTGTCTTGTAAAGTCACTAAAGTGTTTCGAATTCTATACGATTGACTGTGTCCTAGGCTAGCAGAATTTAGCTAAAATCACATTTATTTCATTTATGACAAAACAAGTGATTAATAATAAATGTTAAGCATAACAATGAACAATAACATCTACTTTATTAGATCAAACTGTAATTTGTGACATTTGGTGAATAAAATATGTTTTTCAACATATAATGTAACTCTCATAAAAGTCATTCTTAAAAACAGGTAATTAGAAATAAATTGAGTATCTCGAGGATGGTCATCACTAACACAATAATGCATATAATATGTAATATGAGAGAAATAAATAAACTGTTATTATGGTTGTAATTAGTTGTAAAATGTAAAAAAAAAATAATTTCAAATGTTTCAAAGAAAACTGAAATATTTCAAATAAAACTGAAATATTTCATTGAAATATTTCAACGCCAAAAAAAACATGTTTTTTTATATCTCTACACCCAAGTGGGCTGGAATTCCTGAATAATTAGGTGACCGCCCAATGTTTCTATCACACGGTAACTTATATCCTTGAGATCCCATAAAATCACATTATTAAATGCAGTAGATATATATATATACATTCTTATTTATACATGTACAGTTAAGATGTAGGCTAAGAATGCATTAGTTGTTAAGATATTGTAGTGTAGGAGGGTAATTAATTAATTTATTAGTTAATTGAAACAGTGTCTCAACCAGCACTATAATGGATAATAATGTTTGAGCTAGGATTTGGGGTTAATTTGAGATGCTGGGTTAATCTGCGAAGATGTTGGCGAGTTGTGATTGGCCGAATTGAAATCTTAATGTTAACAGTGATATAGAGTATATTATAGACAAAGTAACACGAGTAAGATCAAACTCACAGATGATTTCATTGGAATTTGTTAATGGGCTTCGCTTAACCATTAAATTCTCATAATTATGAGAAAATCTGAAAAACTAGAGCCAATCTAGCAAAATCGACTCCATATTCGGAATCAGCACCACACGTTTACCCTAAAATCGCTCTAATATCATTGGCAATAAAATCACTGTTGACCAGTGTTATTGGAGAGTAATCATAATTACGTTCCTAAGCCTGCCACTGATTGAAAGAGGGTGTGGTTACAAAGACTATTTACATGACATGATCAATACGGGCAGGCAATGCATACGACTCTGAATTAGGGCACCAAAGGGATATACTAAATTAAGCGTTTTTATTGCATAATAAATTTTAATTAAAAATGCTCCGAGAACAAGAACGCTGCCAACGGACCTACAGTTTGATAACCAAGAGAACCAAGACTGAAAACATGCAAAGAACTCATTTGACTCATTTTACGCCTGCATACGCTACTCTCACAATTCTACCTTCATGTTTGAACAACTGCACTGGCTTCCTCTCTCTCTGCACGCATTAAACTCAAAAAATCCTCATTCTGGTCTCCAAGGCACAACTGGGTCTTGCCCCCAAATATCCAGCAGACGCAATACTCCGGCCTCATGCAGCCTCCTTGAGTAATCCCCACTCTTCAAACAGACTTGATTTTCTACCACGTCGTTCCTCAAACTAGTAGAACATCTATGGCACAGTACCGGTCCTTTGACTCAATTGGTCCCTCTCTATGGAATGCGCTGTCTCCATCTATTGGCTCTCAAATTCTAGCTGGTAACACTTCCTCCTCCTTTGCTTTTCTCAACACCTATTTCTTCTCTTGTGGCCTTGTGCACTGGGTGCGTCTCTCAATGGTTCACTCTACTAGAGGCGCTTTATAAATATTTGAATACAATACAATGCAATACAATACTTTCCTTCTGAGCACGTGTCTTGCAAATTAACCTGTGCAACTTTACTTTCCCAGGTATGGTCACAAATGGCTCAACAATAAAAGAGTACAAAATGCAAACTGGGATGTTTAAAAGGTGTCTTGTAGAATTGTGGTGTTCATGTTTTTCTTCCAAACAATTGGACCATGCATCTGAGAAATTACTATGAGAGAAGAGAAGAGCAGTCCCTTTAGCTAGCCCTGTGGCAGCCATAGGTATGAAGTGTTAACGACTTCATTTTCTTAGCCCCAGCATATGAGGGCGGACGGCCAGTCCTCTACCGCGCCATCTCATCTTCCCACCGACAGTGTACGGTCAGTGCGCTCGTTATAGCTATAGGGACATGAAACTGGTGTGCCGCCTTGACCTTTATTTCTTATATGACACAGCATCCGGAGTCAAATCACAGACGCTCGCAAAGGGCTGATGTGAATCTACAGCACCGCCTCAGCAAATGAAAAATTCCATTTCTGCTCTGGTGGGAGTGCTAACAGGGGACCTTCGCGAAAACCTGAATAGACTTTACTCTCATTTGTCTGATGTAGCGGCACCCGTAATGGCAATTTTGCTCTACAGCGAAAGGTCCGAATCGGAGCCACACTGACAACTCCTCTATTAGATTACTCCACACTGTAGATAATACTAGCAAACTGAGATGAATGCATCTGGGACAAGCGAGGCATCTGTGCTTGTTCGTTGGCCAGGAATTGTATCGAGGGCGAAAACTAGTTTAGCGAATGATTCAGATATTCACTGATTTATAGTACGCTGCCAACTGCGTCCCAATTTAAGCATACAATATCTCGAATTAGAACAGTTGTCTCCTTTGTATCCATAATATCCCGCTTGCCAGTAATTGTTCTACTCCGCTAATGGGCTTCACCTAACTGCACTTTAAGCGAATAATCCTCTGGGGTGCTTTGAGATATAATTGGAGAAAATGTGCATGATGAAAACTAGTCACAGCAACCAAAGAGTGCCTTTTCAATTCGGCAGCAAATCTGGTAAATTGAAACAATTCCTGTTCTGCACACAGAAAATAGGCGTAACTTTGTATCATGATGGTGACAGTCACCAACACTCTGCTTATGGAAAAATCATCAATATAGGCCTATATTTAGATCTACATGCTCCCAGGGGTTGCGACAGAAATTCCGGGCCCCTAGGCAGAGAAGTCACGGGCCTCTAATCTATCTTTAGGCTTTATGAGAAAATATTTTAAAAACAAATTGAAATAATGAAAGTGTGGGTACGACCTTAAGATATTATATTTACATATACAACTATGATTTTATTCAGTTGTTAATTGTAAAAATTTAATTTTCAGATTTATGCCAATCAAAATGCAACTTTTCAGGATTTAGCTGCAGCAAAATCGTGTATAATATCCTCGTAGTTCGACTGCAAGAGTTGTAAGACCATTCAGTTTGTCTTTCTTCATAACAGATCGATGAACACTTCTAATTTGCTTGAGCTTATAATATTTTTCAGTTCATTATGGACAGCGAGCCCAGCCCAGGCCCCTAAAAGTCGCCGGGCCTCTGGGAATTTGCCTCTCTGCTCCCCCTCTCGACAGGCCTGCATCTCCTACCACCACCAGAGGCGTAATGCAAGGCTAAAGAATCCTTCAGTTAAAACACAAACACAACAAGATCAGCCTTACCACTAGTGATTCAACCAGGATCAGCAATAATATTTCATCAGGCGATAAAAGCCATAAAGGAAAGGTTGATCCTTAGTTATGGTCTGCAGGGTGCTGTGCGAGTGCCCCAGACGAGATATCTTACGCATCAGGGAACTGGTTTCGTGACAATTCAGTGCAGTAAGAAGCGTCGCAGTAAACATTCTGACCTTTCCTCTCCTCTCCAATTTCCGTTAAACGTTTCATAGAATACCCGAGCATCCATTTTCTAATCTTCATTTTTACCACTGTCACGAAACCCTCAACAAGCCATCAACAATACATACACACAATTCCTTGCACAATTCAACCCGACACTCTTGTGTACAGAATCCCTTAACGGTAAACTACGTGACATGCACAGGAGGGAAGGACCAATTCTTGAATCTGAAACCGATTAGCGACGATTTTTGCCCTTGACCAATTAATCGGAATCGAAGCATCCCAGGACTACCGATTCGATTACCAAAAGATATAATATATTTGACCAAAAACAATTGTTTTTTTCATTAATAAAAAAATAGCAACCTGTTTTGGCAACCTCCTACCATAATATTTAATCTTAAATATTGAAAGTCCACGTAAAATAATAAAATTGTGAGTTGACGCATCATCAAAATGGCGGACAGTCGGGCTTTTGTAACAAACAGTGCCGAAAACCCAAAAGTGAATATTGCCGATTAATCTGATCAGAACTGGCGAAAAAGCAGGCCAACTAATCGGAAATCGGCAAAAAATGCCAATCGCTACTTCCCTAATGCACTGGTTGTTCAGACTAACCTTCATTCGGGGCGACGAGCAGCCGCTTGCAGAGCTCCTGTACACCGCCGTAGTTGAGCTGGAGGTACTCGAAACCGTGCTCACCTCGTTGCTCCATCAATTTCCGTAACTCGCTGACCGTGCATTGGAAAGCTGAAGCACTGTCTTCCTTAATGGTCTCCGATTTTCTGATGGCCATTGCAACTCGTGTATCTTACTGTCAACAAAGAATGAAGCAAGGACATTGCTTAATACGCCCTGCACGAGTATTTCAGCTGTCTTCCCAGCTAATGAAAACAGACGGGCAAATAAATGTCAAACACAAGCAGACAGATAGAGAAAGAAGAAGAGCAGTTCCTTAAGCCAGCCCTCAGGCAGCCATGGGTATGAAGTGTTAGCGACTTCATTTTCTTAGCCTCGGCATATGAGGGCGGGTGGCCAGTCATCTCCCTCGCCTTCTCATCTTCCCACCGACAGTGTACGGTCAGTGCACTCACAGTAGCTGAGTTGGCTAGGGGCACAGGTGGAGCAGAACTCTCAACACAAATTTCAGCCCTGGCGGGGATTTGAACCCCCGACCTCTCGACTAACAGTTCAGCATGCTAACCACTACACAATCAAGCACCCCGACAGACAAAGTCACATCAAACGTTCTCCCTCATTGCTACATAGCAACCAACCAAAATATTAGTCATGAAACGCATTACAGAAAATGTAAAAACATGCATTGATGCAAAGAAAACAGCCATTTCAAAACTCTTTTCTTTAAGAAACATAACTTATAGTAAACTAGTCACAAACAGCTGATAAATGCAACATATTGCAAGAGTATTTGGAAGCAGCTCGGAGAAATATATGGAAATACATGAGTTAAAAATATCAGTCATGTGGTGCTCACTGCTAACTGCTAAGACTACAAACAAATATGACTCACTTTTGAAGTGAGTTATATAAGTATTGCCTGTCTACTTGTATGAGCTCTGTTGCTCAATTTAGCTGGTCATAGAAATCTTGCTCCGTGAGGACCATGACCCAAAAAGAACTTGTTCCCACAAGCACTTTGACAATGCAATTGTTGCATCTTTTCAGCGGCTATGCCCTACATGGAATGGCTTTCCTCTCAATCTGCATGCCCACATAGGCCTACATGTTTCACTAACACTTGAAAACTTTTCTGTTTCAATGGACCCGCGCTGGGAGCACTTCTGGGAAAGTGTCTCTGGGAGTGAGAAAGCGGGTTGGTACACCAATCGTAGCTCATTTCAAGATTTGAACTTTGGACTAGCATAATCTGAACACAGGGAATTTTAAAGATGTGGCACCCATTCAAATGGGAAGTGGTGGTGAAGGATCTCACCCGATCAATTCTTTGAAAAATGGTCAGGGTCATTGATAAACGAAAACTGTATACATTTGCATTTATATATCGACAAGGGACACTCCGTAAATGCTCTCACTGAACATAGCGCGCCAAAAGCGACAAATATAATATATAAAAAACATAGATATTCAAGGAACAAACACATAATACAGAAGCT
The DNA here is from genome assembly GCA_020284085.1 of Aporrectodea caliginosa. Taxonomy (NCBI): domain Eukaryota; kingdom Metazoa; phylum Annelida; class Clitellata; order Crassiclitellata; family Lumbricidae; genus Aporrectodea; species Aporrectodea caliginosa. The sequence goes on along the minus strand of JACEVL010000858.1, from coordinate 954,329 downwards.
GGAGCCTTGATGAAAACAAATTTGATCTACAAATTACTACAACCAAAGTACAGCAAAGTCACAGACGTTAAAAAGAACTCACAATATAATGACGAAGGCTAATATTTCTAGCCATAGCTATAAATCTAGAGGAATCATTGACACTGCTACTGCTGCATAGTACAGGCATTCCTATTATTAATCTGAAATGGGTATCGCAACACATGAGCATTAATCAACACTCGCCGACTGATAGAGAGAGTTCTACCAGTGCAAAACAACAACAGATCCTACACGCACAAAATTACAAATGGCGTTCGGCAAACGCAACACTAAATATAATTATTTCCCTATTTATTAAGCACCATAATCAAATGACCGAGCATCAATGGATGGCACCGAGTAATTGTGTGTGGAGGAGTTGCCCAAGGTCCCTACACAGTAACCATCTCGGGGAGGCTGAACCCCACACACTCCTGCTACAAAGCCAGCACTCACACCAGTCGGCCACTGTGTATATACCGGTATACACTCAATCATAGAGAATATGGTAGTAACTCATGCACAATGGAAATAAACATCTTAATAAAGGGTAAAAATCAACAAATTCAAGAGAGAAAAATTAAACTGAATCTAGTGAATGAATCAGAAAACATATTATTGAATTTAGCAAATGGAAGAACGAATATAACCTTGAACTTCGAAATGATAGTTGGAAAATAATCTGGAAAAAGTAAATGGAAGAAAAACTGTAATGAACCAGGAATGAACGGAGGAGAGTTGCAGTAAATCAAGTTAATAAGATAGTGTAACAACAATCCTGCAAGAAAATAAACCTGAAAATGAAAAAATCGTACCAAGAGATGGAAGGAACAATAAAGGACAGAAGGTACATGGAGGGAAGACAAGACAAGACATATAGAAAGGCAGACAGGACAGGACAGAAAGAGACATACAGGGCAAGAGAGAGAGAGAGAGACAGAAAGACAGACAGACAGACAGACAGACAGACAGACAGAGAGAGACAGAGACAGACAGAGACAGAGACAGAGAGAGACAGACACACACACACACACACACACACACACACACACACACACACACACACACACACACACACACACACACACACACATTAGTGGCCTGGCTCCAGAAATATATTCCTAAGAACCGAACGTTCCTCTTCAATCCTATATAATTCAATCAGAGTATCAAGATATCAGTAATTTCGGTGTTCAGCCCTTTGTATTTTATCACCCTTGCACGACTACTTGTTTTTGCTCGTGTATTAAGCAGTATTTTTGCAATTTCTATGTTGATTATATATATGCCGTTTTAGATAATGTGGCAGCAATTTTCTTGTTGTTAATTGGATAGGTGGGGCTCCGACGTGTCTGTGGATTTTCCTAGTCTGGAATGGGCTTCCTCTGACTTTACGCTCATTGCCTAAGGTTTTTACTGATACTTTTTATTACCATTTTAAGACTTCTCCTAAGCCGGGGCTGGATCGGGAGCACCCCAGAGTAGGTACCTTGAACGGGCACTATATAAATCCATGCAATGAATGAATTAACTTTTACAATACTTTAACGTCAGTATAATTAATCCTTTTCAATACAATCGTTTTCAGTATCAGACATGTTTTCTATCACTTGCCAGACTTGTAGAGCAGTCCAATATTTTTGAGGTGTTCAGATCCCAATTGGTAATTCAGCTATTCCCTTCACTGGAGACTGACAGTTTTTCTTGCACAAAATCTGCTATCTTCCCTTCTTTTGTTACTTCCATCCATACTGCGCAATGCCACATGCGCTGTACAAGCCAGCCTCAAAAGTCAGCCACGAATACAAAGTATTCATGACTTCATATATTCCTAGCCTCAGCATATTGTAATTGCAATTGTAATTACAACAATTTCTATAGCATCATCGGTAGCAAGCTACTTCTAGGATGCTTTACACACACACTGTCAACTATCAGCACACATGCTCAGAGCTACATAGCAAGTATATTTTAAACTGTTTTTTAAAGTATAAAGGCTTTTGGTTTCCTGAATAGGTGCAGGAAGACAACACCAGGCATGTGGACCAACGACCCGAAAGGTCCGATCATCCTGCAGGCATGCAGGTGGCCAGTCCTCTCCCTCAATGTCTGATCTTCCTACCAACAACATATGATCAGTGTATGCATTTCAAAGTTCAGTTCTTAAGAGGATGCAAAAATGTTAAAATATATTTTTGTGGTGGCAGGGATTTGTAACCCCAACCCCGCACTAACCACTAGGCAATTTGTTATCTCCATACAACTACTTTGTAAGCTACAAACTATTCAATGAGGAGCCTTAATTGATTGAAATTATTAACTGTATTAAAATTTATTATGGAATAATCATAATAAACGATCGCATGTATGTATGCCATGTATGGCATGCTTTGTAATAATTCATCACCAAATAAGCCAAATTAGGAACGAATAGCTATGCAAGAAGGCCTTTTATTTCATTTTACACAAATTACAAAAAATTAGTGAGCTCTGGTGGGCCACTTAAAATCATCCTGTGGGTCACATAAGGACAGGACGGATCTAGAACATCCCTACATTCGTGCATCATGTTCATTAAATGCATTTAAGTTCACTTATAAATCATTTTTCATTGACCAATATTAATAACACAGTGTGCTATTTAGTGCTGTATCAATAATCAATATTAATGTACTTTGAGTGTTATACGTTACAACTGTAGTTCATCTCATTGAATATTACCATCTAATTATTTAACGGGATGACTAGATAAGCTGTGTCAACTTCTTTTTCTCGTTAATCCTCTGTTGCATCAAATTAGTAATTTCATGCATGCATTACTTTAATTAAGTTGGTTGTTATCTTTTTCTGCTATTGTTTGCATTCCAGTCTGTGAAATTGTAATTATAAACTAACAATTGGTCATGTACTCCATTCAAACTCAATAAACAATATACATGACCAAGGAGGGAGCAACAGCTTTACCATCATCAGCTATCACAGTGCCTGTATCGTTCCTACAACGCTTTCTGCACTATGCCGATAACGTCACAGAGAACATGCTCATATCTCATGCATGCGGCAGTGTGACTTCCAGACTAAAGCACCTGTCGACAGTAAGGAAGGATAAAGTGTATCGGAAACTGACAGCAATACTGTGTCAAAGCACCTGGAAAATTAGCCGAATCATTACACCGAGGTGGAAGCACAGCGGCAGCTTTCCAACAAATGGAGTTTTTCCTTGTAGCTGCTTTGACTGACAAAGAAAAGTCAGGCACAGGAAGCACTCGTTGCATTTCGACACTAGTGGTGGCCCAGCAGTGCTGTGCGTCAGTGCTCAAACACACATCACGCATAAGTTTAATTAGAGAGAACATCCGTGATTAAGTGAATTTCAGATTATTAGTCATGATGTAAATGGGATATGTTAGTCGGAACAAACATCTCATGTACAGCTGCTAACTCAATGTTTCACGCAACAGGAACTGCATACTGGATTCTAGCGCAGCAAAGCCTCCAAAATGTGCAACTTTGATAGATGCTACTAGAGAACATTTGTTGACTTGTACGAATCTGTTTCAGGCTAAATAAAGTTCAGTTTATCAGTGCAGGGGTGCTCTACAGTGTAGTGGTTAGCATGCTGGACTGTCAACCGAGAGGTTGGGGGTTCAAATCCCTGCCAGGGCAGAAAGTCGTTTAGAAATTTCTGCTCCACCTGCACGGTGCTGCACCCTAGCCAACTCAGCTATAATGGGTGCAGTGGCAGTGCACTGACCGTACACTGTCGGTGGGAAGACGAGACGGCGAGGGAGAGGACTGCCAACCTACCCTCATATGCCGAGGCTAAGAAAATGAAGTCGTTAACAATTCATACCCATGGCTGCAAATCAGGCTAGCTTAAGGGACTGCTGTTCTTCTTCTTCTTATCAGTGCCATTCGTTTGTTACATCATAACACATATGGTGATTCACAGTTAAACCCATCAGGACAGAGGTGTACTCTTATAACTTAACATAGTGCCTTTTGGGTGATTAGGCCATCTACCCCAAATGGTTCCTCTCTTTCCTCAGCATCTGACAACTGTTCTCTTATGCCCTTTCTAGGGGCCTCGAGGATGCATCCTGCATAAATGCTCTAAAGGAATGAAATAATGAATAAATGCATGACTGAATAAAAGAATGAATGAATAAATGAATTATATAATATCATGATTGATGCTGGTGGGGAACCGATGCTAGCAATTTGCACCTGCAAGTCACAACATAACACAATAAGTGTTTTAAGTGGTTCAGAAGTCTGTGTTAAACCGCTACAAATTAACCTGGAACGCTTAATAGCCCAATTTTCCTAGCTTTCTCTTAAAAGCTGTGATAGTGTCCACTGAGTGTTACTGTCATCCAAACCATTCCACAAGTCTACAACTCTTGCACTGAAGAATTTCTGCGCTAATGTCCCTTTTGGTTTCTTAAATAATTTATACCTGTGACCCCGAGTTGCCTTGTTTGGTGCTAATTCAAAGAACCTCTCCCACTGTAGTGCCTCCTTTCCAGAAATTCCAGTTATAATCTTATATGCTCCAATTAGATCTCCTACCCTTTCTCGAATGCTGCCAGTCCATAAAGTTTGATGTGACTTTTCATGTGCATTAAAGTCCATTACAACCCACACAGGCCAGGCAAAGACTAAGAACCAAACTCTAGGTTTGACACTGATGTGAAAGTCGTTATAAAGACGCGACCTTTCCTCGTCTCTTCTTCACGAACTCTGGACTTTCACTCACCAATAATTAATTTAAAGCATCAATCTGTTCTTAATGCTGCTGCCCGTATTATTGGGGGTGTGCCCAGGTTTGGCCATAATTATAGCGTCCTTATTGGGGGATACTTTGCACTGGCTCCCCATCCAGCAGCATACTGAGTTTAAGATCATGACTCTTATACCTAATTGTCTTGTTGGCTCTGCTCCACCCTACCAAAAGGACTTCTGCATTTCAGTTTCCTCGATCCTGGGTCCGGTCACCATTCGCTGATTGTCCCTCGTACGTGTATCGCTACAGCTCAGTCAAGAAGTTTCGCAAATGTTGGACCCACCAGCTCGAATCACCTTTCTAGAGAGCTGTGTGGCTTGAGCTCCTCAGTTTGTCCTACCCATCACAGTTTTGCAAGTGCCTGAAGTCTGTGTCATTGGTCAGTGATTTCACTGGTTTGGGTCTGGGGCAATGAGTTTATACTTGGAGTGGCGCTTTATAAATGTCAGATTAAAATTTCAATTACAATGTAAAACAATGATCAATCAAATATGCATGAATCTCGTGGGCAAAATAACACAACCCAGCAGCACTCACAGCGGTGACCTTTGCAAAACAGAGCAGTCCCTCAAGCTAGCCTGGAAGGCAGTCATGCGCATGAAATGTTAGTGACTTCATTTTCATAGCTATGACATATGAAGGCCAGTCGTCTCCCTCACACTCTAATCTTCCGATCTACAGTAATGTAGTTGAACATTTATAATGCATTAGCCTATATGATGTTAAATGTCATTATGAATGAATATATTACATCAGTTACCAAAACAATTGGACAGTGTACAGTCAGTGTACTCATTACAGCTGAGTTGGCCACAGGGAGCAATTGAGGCAGAAATCTCGAAAAATATTTCTGCTCCAGGCGGGATTTTAACCTTTGACCTTTCAATTGACAGTCCAGCACGCTAAATGCAAGACAACTGTGCATCCCTGGTGAAACAGAATACGAATCACTTACCGTGGGCAAAATAGTTGAATGTGGCTTATCGCCAAAGTATATCACATCTCAACTGCAAACAAAAGAGCAGAAGACAGTCTCAACATTAGAGGCTCAGGAACCTTGAAGTTCACCAGTGTCCAAAAACATCTCACAGTCACGTAAGATATCTCCAAGATATCACAGCACAACCTCCAGCACTATTGTCGGCGGTTGCTTGCAGACGCTCTTGTGCATTCTATTTCCTTTACTAACGACAGGATACATCTCGCGGGAAAATTATCATTTCCACAAGGTCTTCAAGGTCACCAAACAACCTTCAACACCATCTGACTTTGCCTTTCCACTTCACAGAGTTACTTTATTACGCTAGACTTCGACTAGTAAAGCTTAGCGACAAGTGCTAGCAGCCTAATTCTCGAATCGAGATGTGCTCACTGCATCGGACGACGTTTGCATATGGCGTCTGGTTTGAAAGTGGCGATGCAGCAACAGCAACAGCAGCAGCAGCAGTCATTTCGAGCGCTCGTTCACACAGACAGCCGCATCAGCCGGTGGTGGTGGCCCGATGATGCTCGGACACAATAGCGTCGACTGGTCGAGAGTGACCGTACCAGACTGCAATGGCGAGCGAATCCATATACAGGCAACGCCTTTTTCTGCAGACGACATCTCATATGCATTCTTTTGCATCTCTCTGGTGGAGGCAGTATTGTCTCTGTTATTGTCTTCCAGGTGGGTAAGTTAGAAGGAACCAACAACAGACTGTAGCACAATAAACATAATCATGAGAAGACGATGGCAACACATGGCCAACCGCAACGACAAAGCCGGGCACCGACCGACCGCCGCCGTCCACTGCGAAGAAGACGCTGTCTCCGCCGCTACCGCCACCGCCGCCGAGAAGACTTAAAGCGGAGGACTGGCTGTACATCACCGCTTCTAACGACGACATGTGCCTACTGTGCAAAGATAAAATCAATAATCACCTGTGGCCGAAATGGGAGGACTGCCAAATGCCGCGACAACTGGCCACCAGTGGCATAACTTTCGTCTGCAACGCGGGTACCTACCAGCTGCCTCCCTGTCTTTCCCCTTTCGCCTAACAATCTCTTTTGGGTGCATCAATTTCTTCCGTCTCCCTTTTGTCTTATATTATAGTTTGACTAATAGTATAAAACTCTTTGGAAAATGCCAAGCCTAATTGGCATTATTTATGGCATGAAAAACTGGGGTATACATTATGTACTTCTGGCAAAAATTCAGAGGTACGGGTACCCAACAACCCCCTTTCAAATTACACCAATGAAATGTATGGTATACATGTATGTAATTTGACAGATATTGATGGGTACGGGAACCAAACACACCCGAATATTACACATAGGAAAAAGTGGGGGTATACATGCAAGTACTTTTGGAAAAAATTAAGGGGTACGGGTACCTCCACCCCCAGAAATTACACTAATAACAAAGTGGGGTATACATGCATGTAAGTTTGCAAAAATTGAGGGGCAACCCCGAAATTACAGCATTGAAAGGTAGGGCTTACGTATATGTACTATTTGCAAAACTTGAGGGGTACCTCGCACCCCCGAAAATTTCACATATGACTAATGCTAGCGAAAACGTATGTTTCTAATTGTATTTTCATTCATAGCCGAATGGAATCTGAACGTATGCTGTCATCATTTGTCATCTGACATATGCTGTCTGATGCATGCAAATGCGTCTCTTCACATCATCAACAAACTGTGTAAAGGGTGGAGACAGCATTTTGACAGGCAATCTGACGGCGGTTTGGGTGTTTGGCACGCCATGGGTTAATTAATGTGTTGTGCATTAGACAATAGACACCAGAGCAAAACAAGTTAATAATTATTAATTGGTAATAATCAAGCGTCATCTAGTACATAATATATCTGCACCTTGGCACATTTCTTTACTGATTTCGATTTGATGGTCAGTGTTACTGTAAATGGAAATAGTAATGAGAGATGGGCGACTCTATCAGTGGAACTGTATTGTTCCTTTTTGCTTTATCCACTGCAACAAATGAACATGAACATGTATTTGGTGATCAATAAAGCTTATGAATTGAACTGAATTGAAAATATGGAAGCAGGGTACATTAACACCATTTTATTTAATATGTACACTTCCCTGGCTTTTAAATACCCTCATACAGGTTAAAAAGTTTAGAATGTAAAATGTATGTTTATAAACATAATATACATACTTACAGTATACACAATGGGCATAATCATATATTTTAAGAAGCTACTTGAAAGTGTTTGCTGAGCATTTCATGTAATCGGCGGTGGTTCAAACGTTAATGAAATGTCCTATGAACCATATGAAACCCATGTTATGTATGCTATTTTGTATTATGTTATGTTGCATTCTGTTATGCTGAGTTATGTTATGTTGAGTTATCAAAGTCACTACACTATGGACATCTGATTACACACATCTGACCATGCCAACTGTTACCGACAGCCAGAAACTGTACTCCAACAACAACAAATATGCCACAACACCTGGCAACATCTGATATATAGCTCTCGGCCAGACAGTACGTGTCTCTGACCATCCCAGCCACATACGTATCTGGTATTACAAGAAATTAATTGTGTGGCTCAGTATCACCAAAGTAACAGCATCTGCAGTCTCGCATTGTCACTTTGGAATTAATTCCACTTCCCACGCCTCCCATTCACCCAATTCGCATTTCTGTGTGACTTTGCACACATTAAAAATGTTTGTAATAATAATTAAAACAATCTGTCGTTTATCAGTGAATGATCTTTGTGGCATAAATCACATGCAGAAGGTCAACAATGCAGACTAACGCAATCAGAAACTCAAAAAAGAAAGCAAAAATTAGGTCTAGTTTTAAGCTCTGTTTCAACAGCTGTTCCAACATTTGCACCAACAGTTAAAAGCCTGACCCCAAAATCTAGTAATCATTACAATTACAATTATTAATATTACTATTACTATCACTATTAATTACTATTATTATTATTATTATTATTGTTATTATCAACGTCATCGTCATCATCATCATCGTCATTATTACAATTAATTTGTAACACACACACACGGTCACACTGAAATGTGAATATAAGGTACAGATAGTCAGCCGCCAGGAGAAGATGCAGTTAGATATCCAAGCGCTTGAAAGCCAAGGAGAAATAGTGAGTTTTGAGCCACTTTTTGAATGAAAGAAGTGACTCTGAGCTACGAATGGAGAGTGGCCTGCGATTCCATTCCTTGGGGCAGAGACATGGAATGCACGCGAGCCTGCAACTGTTCTGCATCGTGGCTCAGCTAAAAGACCGGTACTTGATGATCGCAGACAATGAGGAGGGAAGTAAGGAGACAGTAGTGATTTAAGGTAGGAACACCTACCTACCTTAAATCACTACTATCTGGTGCTGAGGTCTTTGCAGGTCAAACAGTATCCCGTATTCAATCACAAAGGCAGTATACACTAATCTATACATGCATAGAATTAACCAAAATGTAACACAATCATTTCTATGCCCGGAAAGATCATTTTATTTCATGACACTTTTATAGCCTACACAATGTACACGCCCTAAATGATGTTGGTGCTTATGTACCAACCAGAACACAATGGAAGGCTGAGAACAGACGGTAGTAGGGCTTTACATAGACCATCCAAATACTAACCAATCTTGACAGTGCTTAACTTAAAAGTGCAAGCCAGCAACATATCAACTACATTAATTGAACACCATAACTAATGTAAGTTAAAGCAAATCTTTAAAACTTCTTTTCACCACACGAAAGCAGCATCAGAAATACCATATTACTCAATTTCACTTCAACGCATCACATTTTGTTGTTAATTTGTTTAATAAGATTAAATAAGAGTCTCATTTACGACTGTATACTAGGATATTAGCAGAGTTTAAAACTAACATTGATTTAACAACAGGAAGTGTATTAGTCCTAATCATCACCAAATTTTTTTCACAAAGATATTCACGCTATAAACCAGGCTTCATTAATTTTGTGTATTACTGGTAGCAACTTCTATAGCGCTGATGTTGAATGCAGAAAGCATCAACCAGTGGTGCTCCAAAATCAAGCCACAATCAGCTCAACATCCAGAAGACTAGTCAACCAAAAGAGAGACAGCCTGTGGTGGACAAGCAAAACTTGAACAGATAAGATCATGTGTGCAACCCACTGTGCTTGTCAGCATTGTATCCACCATATCCAGAGATGAAGTACATTATGTAAATCTCTAATCTTCTCACGCAGACACACAGAATGCTTCGTCAAGTAAACATTTATCCAACTGGGCTTAACTAAAGCAAGCTCCCATAAGCCAGATCATTCTGCCAGTTTCCGATGTAACGGGTCTCTCTACTCTATAGGGGGAGCTTAGAGTTGGATCTTACTCACATTACTTTATTATCTCTCAATGGCGAAGGTAGCAATGCATGTAAGGCCTATCATTATATAGTAGAATTCAATGAAGACAGTCTTGAGTTTTGAATATTAATTAGTTCGACAAATGTTTGATTTAAATACAATTATATTATAATGTTAAAGCTATATTTACCAATTCTAGAAAGACTAGTTATTCATTAGTTCATAGGCTACAATCCTTACCTAGAACCAGCATCGTTGACTACTTAAAATTATGTTTTATAAGGCCCTAAACTAACCTCCCCAAACAACTCTTTGAGATGAAATGTTATAATCACTTGAACTGGTGCTCGTCGTATAGTTACGGTAGAGCGTCGTCGAATTCCCTCTCGGCTGACTTGGCTTTCTTCAGGCTGACGAAGTAGTTCTGTTCGATGTTTCTTCTTGTTGTGGCCATTCTGTTCGAATTGATTCTTCTTGTCAAACTCAACGCTTCTTCCAGATTATCTTCTATAGCTAGTTCTTGATGATGATTGCGTGGCGAATCAAGCACCAGTGTTTAATCTAGACGTCTCTTGGGGGAAAGTTCCCCCCAGGATCGAGTTTCCCCCAGAAAAATTAAAGAGATGTAATTTTGCACAGAAAGTGTGACATTTAGGGGTAATTCCCCCCGGTCGTTAACTTTTCAAATATGTTGGATACCCCCAGAACCCTAGATTCCCCCCGACAACAAGGGGAGTAGATTAAACACTGATCAAACACCAAAGTCAGAGTTCGTATAATTCGCAAACGAAACGTTCTACGTTTGAATTATAATCGCACTGTTGATTCGATACTAACGTTAACTATCAATCCCGGTCGATCGCAAGTTGAAACGACGTGACTTCCGATAGGCTAGTCCTCTGAAGTTTACAACGTTCGCTACACTATAACTCAACGAAGTGTGTCAGCGGACACCTCCTAACATTACTCCCTCTACTGATCGTCTTTCGATCAACAAATTACCAAAACTTGTTGTCCGATCAGGAGTTTGTTTGCTAAACTACTTCGTACGACTACCGAAGCCTTCGCAGTCAGCAACAACACTCACTTGATTCTGCATTCCGGGCGTGAAGGCGCCAAACCGCGGTTCATTTGGCAGACGACAATTCTCAACCGTCCGTATTTTAATTCAACCAATCACGTCTCGTAATCGTAATCGTAATCGTAAACTCGATATTTCTACAGCGCCCACAAAAACGAAGTCGCGGGAACCAGCTTATCACAGGCGCTTATTAATCAAAACAGAATCGATAGGCAGAGGTCAAAATCCAGAGAGTCAGACAGGCAGTCAGACGGCTAAGGTGGATGGTGCTTAGAGTTGAAATGGCGAGGGAGGTGAGGGGAAGAGAAGGAATCGGGATAGGTTAGGATTTGTGAAAAAGCAGTGTTTTCAGTTTTGAGTGGAAGACATGTGGAGAGATAGCATCGTCACGGATTAACCCAGCACCACCGGTTATCCCCGAATCCTAGCTAAATAGGCCTATTAGCCTATTAGGCCTACCTATATCGCTGGTTCTGACGCTGGTTCAATTAATTAACCCTAGGGCTACCAAGCTTTTTTGTAACACGGACTACCAAGGGGGGGGTGGTTACCACCCCCCCCTGGATTTCGTGTTTCGTTTTACATATCATAACTTGTAATATAGCATTGGATTCAGCATTCATTTCTGCACAGAATTGTATATTTAGTTGTACATTATGTGAATGCACCTCGAAATTACATCACTTTTAACAACGGAACCCATTAATTAGCAATATTGTATATTATTGCGTACATTTTTGTACTTTTTGGATAAACAAATATAAGATTATGTGTGTTTTGAAACTAATCTATGTATAAAAGATACACAAAATCATCCCTACACATGTTTATATAGTATAAATGTACATCCATACATATATATCCATACATATATATCGGTTTACGTTGTAATGCTGTATTCAGCCATTTTCACACAGATTACGCGTATTATTATTTATTTTGATCACTTCCGGTATTCAAAAGACAAAGATGTAGGTATGCAAATGAAGCCCTTCATTCCCTCTAAAGAATGGTATCTTTGTTTCTCTTCCAGGAAGACAAATGAATACACTACAGACAAAAAACTAAGGGGGAGTCCTTCCATTCAGCCATTTTTCACGCATATTACGCGTATTATTATTTATTTTGAGCACTTCCGGTTGTCTCAGGTCAACTCAGTGACAATAGAAATGTAGCCCCACATTCCATCTATAGAATGGTAAAATTTGTGTCTCTTGGGGGGTCCGGTGGCGCGTTGGATAACATCTGGCGAAGAGTGCGAGAGGTACCGAGTTCGAGCCCCGTTAGGGCGGATTTGCTTTGTAGGCTGCTATTAGCGCCGTTGTATTACAAGCAGTGTGATTTTCGTTAACGATAACGATAACGAAAATGTTCGTTAACGAAAATAAAATGATTTCGTTAACGATAACTATAACTATAACTAAAAAATATCATTAACTATAACTATAACTATAACGAAAATAACACTAACGAAAATTCATCTTTATTTTCGTTAATACAAAAAATAAAAATAGGAAGTGCAATATGGACGATACGACATAAATGAGAACGAAAAATGCGAAATTTTTATTGTGAAATTTGTCAGTTACTTTGGAAACTCGTGTATTGATGAAGCTGAATGTACCCATGCTTCAAAGGTTTTCATAGCTCTGAGTAAATTGTGAAACAGCGTATTAATACGCACAATTTTGCTTATAGACTTAATTATTGTAACTAAGTAGTAACTAAAATTAACTAAAATAAAAATCCATTAACTATAACTATAACTATAACTAAAAAATAATACTAACTATAACTATAACTATAACTAAAATAAAAAATCATTAACTATAACTATAACTATAACTAAAATAAAACCTGTAAGGAAAATCACACTGATTACAAGCTGTCTGTTCTGTTAGTAGTTAACTAGTTAAGATTGTTTCAATTGCATAACATGTAAATGTACAGCGCAGTGCGTTTGTCCGGCGCTAAATTAAAGAAAAGATATTATTTATTATTATATTATTATTATTATTATTAATATTAAATGACGGATAAGATATAGTCGAAAATCTAGGGGGTGGTATCCACCCCCCTGGTGCCTCGGGTATATTGGGTATAACTTTGAACGGTGTGAGATATCATCTCACATTTTACCTCAAAACGTGTGTAAATGAACCCCCTACAGCTACCTAAAAGGTCAAATTTTTATTCCATACGGAAAAGTTTGAGATGAAAAAACCTAGGGGGTGGCAACCACCCCCCTTGGTAGCCTGAGGGTTAACTGTATCATTAGGCCTATGCCTAATGATACATTACAGCAGCCTTACACGTAGGCCTACTTACCGGTAACTGTACATGCATAGGCCTATATTATAGGCCTATAAGAGCGTGTATCCACAACGTTTAGTCATATGATTTGTGTGGGTCTCAAGGACATCGCTTCATCAGAGTCAGATCATGGTAACTACGATCGATGAACGACGATTATAGTGACGGCCGTATTCATAAGTAGCCTATCCATGGAATTGTGGGCGCGTAGACGTGATAAGTTCTGCTTGAAAAATTCGGTTGTTTGCATGAAGTAGGCCTACAAAACCTGGAGACACTCACAACACTAACTCCGCCACTGTTCGCTTTCTGACAGTGCCAGTCCCAAGCCTGGATAAAGGAGGAGGGCGACGCTAATGATCTTTGTAATCACACAGCTAGTCGCTAAAAAGGAAACACACACACACACACACACACACAAACACACACACACACGCAAACACACACACACACACACACACACACAAACACACACACACACACACACACACACACACAACACCCAGGCGTGGATAAGACTTAGTGTTGACGTTAAACGTCTGCAAGTTCTACGTTGAGTGTCCGTGCACAAATCGACGAAATCGTAATCATATTGGTGAAAACTCAAGACTGGCAAACAGAATGGTTTAGGCCTACTGTCGATACCACTTGCCTAAATGCGTATACAACCTTCTCGATTAGAAAATAAATTTGCGTACAATTCCTGTTATAATAAATATAGCCTAAGTCAACCACGTTCTTAGTGTTCCAAACGCCAAACACGTAATTAGGCCTATTAATTAACTAGGCCTATAGAATGGAACCTCCAAAATTACGCAGGCCTACCATGGTTGTTTAATTATTATTGTAGGCCTACTGCATGCTTAATTTGCGCAGATTCGTCACACTGCGCAGATGTAGGCAAAGTCGCAATTTCGAGCTTTCTGCAGCACCCAAAAAAGCTACTCTGCTTGGTGGATGATAAAGATGAATAAAATTACATAGGCTTCATTACGTCAATTAGCACACATATTTTTATTTGTCTTCTTATTCACGAGTAGGCTATAGGGCCTAGGTGTTTTCAAAGTGTAGGCTAATTTTCGTCCAGACAATTGCAGAGTTGTTATCTGTTTCCGCAGCGATCGTTGATGTCACATTCATGAAAAGCCTTTTGCAAATTAGTGTGCTCACAGTCTCACACCGATTTCAAGGTCCAGAATAAGTAAGCATAGTATTGTTTGAATCTTTTGACGCCAGCAAAGACTACGATTTTGTGCCGCATAATTATATCTCGCACCGTGTATATCTTTGTAAACAAACTTAAAGCCACCATTGATGTGCTTCCTGTCGCAAAATTTGTAAACCTGCCACTTATATGAGATCCATTACATTTATTCCAAAATGAGCTTATTATTAAGAACATTGACAACAAAACGTGATATAGACAAAGCAATTCGATCGACGGAAGATCTCGTCTTAGTCTTACGCTTTGGAAAAGAGTCGGATTTAACGTGCATGCAACTGGATGAAATAGTAATTACTTCGCAATATATTTTACATTTACACGCAGCACTATTGACACATTGCTAACAATTTACGTTCTAGTTATTGTATTGTATTTTAATAGTTTTTAAAACGCCCCATACAGTATAAGCTATTCAGAGGCGCTCTCAGCGTGAGAGCCCCGAGGGAATAAAAAGTTATGGAGCATTACCTCAGGCCTGGTCTTGGGGTGTTTGGACCGTGTAAAAGACAGTTTTTGTAGATGTGTAATATGTAGCTAATTCGGTAATGCTTTAACATTTTCAAACTTATAATAGAATATTAATATGTATATTTTAACATTACAGAAAATACTTTGTGTTTATTTTACAGCTTTCTAAAACAGCACCACACCTGGCAAACATGGCCAGTATTTATCTCGTCGATGTAGACAGCGTGCCCATCTATGTACAGTACTTTGATATTTCATTAATACCAGCAACTGTCTTCTTCTTTAATGGTCAACACATCAAAGTGGATTGGGAGTAAGTGTTATCGTATGACGCATGTCATAGTTTGATAATTTAATGTTATATAAAGTAAAACAGTTCAGTATCAAAACAGTTTCAATAACACTTCGTGAGAAGCAAGGTATACAGTATAGTTGCCATAGTATTTGCATGAGGAAGGTCTAAAACAGACCTTGAACCAGTTGAACGATTTGACACACATAATCATGAACAGAAGACTATTCTAAGACCTACCATGAATGATGCATAAAATTATCATTATGCTGATGTATAACTGCCTGACTGGTTGTGCTCCATCCTACCATAGAGAGCTTTGCATTTCATTATCATCATTACCTGGTCACAGTTCTCTTTGTTATGCGACATGGATAATCTGGTTGTTCCTTCATTATATAATACCTCAGTGCAACATGGAAGCTTCCAAAGCCTTTCATTCGCCAGGTGGCATTGGCAAAATGAGCAGTAGGACAGATGGGCATCTTACATGGCTGCCATACAGTTAAATTCGACTCCTGTAATAACTTATGATCATCTGTTCATACTGTGACTTATAATCATACTGTGATGTGTCAGTTTGAATTAATAAGCAAAGATATAAGTCAGCAAGGTCAGCTCCTCATTCTGGAATGGATTTCCATATAGTCTGCTATATGAGCTCATTGCGATGCCTTTATTGGTTGCATACTTTTTTGTAATTGGGCGACCCCTGTTAGCGGAACGTTTCGTTCTTTTGGGGTTTCCCATTGTTCACTGCATGTTTACTTCTGTTTATGATTTCTGTGATTGTATGATTATGTTTATTTTCTCGGTGAACAATAAAGATTTGATTGATTGATTTATTTATTTATTTCGCAAGCAGTTGAAGACATTTCTGTTCAATCTTGTTTGTGTATAAGTAGATCAGCAGCACCCTGATGAGTTTTATTAAAGAAGTGCTACATAAATTAGCACTCTACAGTTACGACGTAGGCACAGTCATGTTCATATTTCATGTTTCATGTTTGTATTGCCACAACCAGAAAGAACATTCAGCATTTGGATTAAATTCAACGGCTGTATTTGTTTTGGTATTTACACTGCATTTTTATTTATGATGTTGTAGAACGCCAGATAACACAAAGTTCATCGGAAGCTTTCACAGCAAACAGGACTTCATAGATGTTGTTGAAGTGATATATCGTGGTGCGCTGAAGGGCAAAATGATGATTGCTAGTCCGTTAGAGCCGTCACATGTTCCGAAATATGAACTTCTTTATAAAGACATATGAGTTGACGATGAACATTGAGAAAATCATTAATTTGCTTGAGACTTTATGTGATCACCAGTATTCAGTGCTTTATTTGTCAGAGGGTGTGGTGGTTGAACCCTCCTAGCTGTTCCTTTAACCCCTGGGCTAAGTAACTGAAAAGGTTTTGGGGTCAGATATTGACCCCTAGTTCAGTTGTTGGGTAGTATGTAACATAGTAATAACAACAGAATTTGACCTGCTTTCTTGTACTGTGGTGATCTGTAAAATTTCTACCCCCTAACTCTTTGACAATTAAAACTGCTACTACTTCACCACCTAATCTAGTGTAAACTAGCTACATCATAACACTAAAGTGGCGTTTTCAAGATCACCAGAATTTTTTTATTGGCTCAACAAGTAATGTAATGTGAGCTGACAAACTCTACAGGACCCTTATTGTAATACAAGATTTCAATTGATGGTTACTGTTCTTGAGAAAGGTCTAGACAAGGTCTGAAAACAGGTTCAATGCTGTCGGAACAGTTTCAGTCCAGATACAGAGAGACGGAAAGAAAAGCATGTTAAGGAAGATGAGTTTTCATGCAGAGAGAAGCAACAAAATGGGCAAGGTCTATGGAATGGAAGAGAACAGGATATTTGGACATTACGGAGAACTGGTGATTTTGGCAGACATTTCAAATGGAATTTGGATCTGCTGGCCTTGTGGAGATTGAATTGTGGTGTAGAATCAATGTCACCACTGACTGGATGAAGTCAGTGATGACCCTCAGGTCATGAAATGGGAGTTTTTGAGATCAGATTAAGGCATCCTGCAGTGATATTTTACTTCTCAAAATAATTCCTAATTCAGTTTTAATTCAGTTCTATGTCCTTGAATTTTACTTCTAATTTTACTTCCAAAATAATTTTACTTATCATTCCTATTTTAGTTCTCAATTAATTTTACTTCTTATTTTAGTTTTCCAAATAATTATTAATTTCAGTGCAGTAAAAAGTATTTTAACGTTACTACATGCACGTATAAGATATCTGTGTTCAATTTCAAGAACACTCTCATTTCCAGAGATTTTTTCATGCGATTTCTTTGTCCATCAGTCAAGATTCCACATACAAAAAAATTCTTTCCACAAAGGCCTGTGAGGCTGGAGCCGCCAAAAGATCCTCGGCAATGGTGCAATTTTGCTGTACGAAGTTTGCCTTTACTTCCAGGAAGCAATCTGAGCATTCCTAGTATCATTCTCCCTTATGTCTGCCAAATTACGATCCATCTGATCGAGTTGTTACAGAGTCTTGGTTGCTGCAGCTGCTGGACAATGTTGATGTTGTTTGTGACTTTAGTTTCATGTTGAGAAATTTAAATTTCTGCAGTGCAGGTGAAACTGTGCTTTGACGTTTACAAGTAATCTCCTATTTTCGGGACCTACAGCGACGCTGGCTTATCTGCTGCATTGTTAGACTTACGTTTCACCCTTTGCTTCATCTCAATTTAAGGGCCACAAGAAGTAAAATGATTTTACTTCTGAAAAAATTCCTAATTTAATTACTAATTTTAGTTCTGCCAATAATTCCTAATTTAATTCCTAATTTCGTTTTTCAAGCCAAAATAATTCCTACTTTTACTTCTAATTTTCGTTAACGAAATCCTATATTTTTACTTCTAATTTTAGTTTTCGTTAACGAAAATATCACTGGCATCCTGTTGTCTAAAACTAAGACCCTTTTTAAAAAACTCGAATAAGAGCCAAGAATGTCTCGGACCAAACTTTAAATGGTATAGCCAATGCCTACACCGTTACGCTACACATGGCCGTATTTTTTTGTAATCGCATTGCATTCTGACAGTTTATTACGAATAAACGAAGATTCTATACTATTCTATACTATTCTAGAGGGTGGATACATCCTTGGCAGGAAAACTGTAAGACAATTTCTCTTAAGTGGAATGAAAATCAAATGTCAATGAGGAGAGCTTGTATGGTGAACAACAGTGACATTTCAAAACTTAGACTAGTTGCTTAGGATGGACAAAAGCCTGTCTTGTGTCAGAATATTACACTTGATTCTAACCTAATTGTAAAATTTCTATGAAGAAGAGCAGTCCCTTAGGCTAGCCGTGAGGCTGCCATGGGTGTGAAGTGTTAGCAACTCATTTTCTTAGTCTCTGCATATGAGGGCAGGTGGCCAGTTCTTTCTGTCGCCAGTGTTGTATCAATTACATTGCAAATGTAATTCAATTATAATTGCAATTACATGCTTGTAAATGTAATTGAATTACAATTACAATTACTTGATTGTGAAAGTAATTCAATTACAATTACATTTTGATTGTAATTCAATTACCAATTACTTTTCAATTATTTCTTGAAAATTGGCGCATGATTTACAAAATTTCAATAATTTTTAATTTACTCTATTTTTAAACTAAAACATCCAATGGGCCAATGACCTGTAAATTGTAATAATATATGTACATTCAATTGTATTATAAGTTTGCCAGACCTGTGCCCAAAATACGATTTACAATTATGATCCATTAAAACAAGCTAGACTTTATTTGATTTTTAGGAGTAGAAGTTTTCAAAATGATAGTCTGTAATTAGAGAACTTAGTTGATTGCACCTGGGTGAGTGAGTCAATTCGTCCAGCAGTGCTAAAGAGACGCTCAACTGGAGCTGAAGATGGAAGCTCTGTTTTCTGAAGGCAGCTCCAGTAAGCTAGCTAAGAATGGCTGCATGGATAGTCTGTTAATGATGGTCAGCCCTTGCCCTTTGAGGGTCTATTAAAGTGTGCTGTAAGATTGTCAGAGGAGTGTAAGTATAGAATAATGTTGACAATTATGTTGCCATGCAAACAATGCATAGCAGTTTATTCAATAAAACGAGTGGCCCGGGTCAACCCAGCAGGCTGGCATATTTGCTGACTTTATGAAAGTAACTTGTAATTGACACTTCATCCCCCCATGTAAGTAATGTAACCCTACAAAATAAAACTGCATTTGATTTCATTTCTGTAGTATTTTGTATAAAATGTAGGCCTACATGTGACGTGTACACACCAATCAGTTTCTTTCTTAACATGAGATGACTATCATGACTGTAATCATTACTATAAACTTAAATAAATGACATACGAATAAACCAATGAAATACTAATGCAAAAATCACTTAAATCAGATGCATGTGTACACTTACTTACCCTTCTTGGAAATGGAAATGCGTAAGTGCAGCTGTTTCAAAGTTTTAATAATTTCTTTTGTACTACTGGATCAAACTCTTCCTAATAATAAAAACTAATATTTTATTCTGGTGAGATATGCTGCAACCTGCAAGATTATGATAATGATGCTGCCTCGAGTAGGTCATCACCAACATCTTTCCACTCAATTTTGGGTCATCACTATAACTGTGAGAAACATGTACTAGACCCAGGCAGGGTCCGAGGCTGAGGTCAGCTGCCGCAGGCCGGCCGGCCGCAAGCTATTAGGCAAAAGCCAGGAAGTGGAGCAGTGGGGACAAATGACAGCAGGCACCTCATTAACATGCAGCAGGTGCAGCTTCTTCCTACCAATGCTACCAAGCTGTGTTGTAAGTGGGCTAGGTAACAATGAGGCACAGTGCACAACTGCAGTCTGGCCCTGCATGGATAGGGTCTATCAAAGTGGGTTGTAAGAGGTGTGCCAGAGGTGAAAGGATAGAACAGTTTAATATTCAATGAAAGGGGTGGGCGACAGGCTGGCATTGTGGCCGACTTTATGAAAGTAATTGGTAATTCACACTTCATTCAATTACAAATTACAAGCAATATTGTAATTGAAATACAATTACAATTACTGGACTTAAAATGTAATTCAATTACAATTACAAATTACAGAACAAGTAATTCAATTACGTAATTCAATTACATGTATTTCAATTACTGAACAACACTGTCTGTCGCCATCTTATCTTCCCACCGATAGTGTACGGTCAGTGTACTCATTATAGTTGAGTTGGCTAGTGGCGCAGGTGGAGCAGAAAGCTTGAACCAAATTTCTGACCTGCATCAAATCAGATATTTGTTACATCTTACAGACACTAAATCACATAAGGTTGTGTCCCAAGTCTTCCTCTGTGAAGTCTCATAAAGAGTCAACTACAGTTAATTTTGAACCTCTTGAATGCGGACTTATTAAATTGCAGGCTTCATAGCAAACAGCATCGAACTATATTGCTCAATATAGGTCGATGGCAAACAGACAGTTTTCTTAACAATTCTCAAAGAAACTGATGCGTCTGTAACTGAGTAGCCCGCTGTGTATAACAAAGATGTTAGCCTCGCCATCATCCAGGTTTATACATGCTTACAGCAATTGCTTTGTATAAGCTCAAGGCTTGGCTGCCGCTTGAAACATGACGTTGTATGAAGATTTCTCCACTAACGATCTTGACCTTGTATAGTAAGTTTGTGGGCCAGAAATTCATCGTTTCCCGCGCTTCCGTCTTAATGACCCCCTGCTCTCGAGTCAGCTGTTTGGCCTCTGCACGACATGCCTCCTTTGACCTTTGTCCAGGGCTGTTAAGGTCGTCGTAGGCCCTAGGCACTCTTGCATTCATTGACCCCAGCTGCTAGCTCTGCAGTAAAGCTAAACGCATCATTACTCGTGCTGCATTCACATTGTTTATTGAAGTCTTGTTTAATCATGACTCCTACTGTGCCTAATGGATAATACGGCCCTGCCTTTGTCTCACTTTCCCACTCTTTCTCCCCACCTCCGGACCTCCCTCTCTCTCCGTCTAGATGTCGTTCTGTATTTCGTCTACCCCTACATGTCGGCAGCTACGCACACAAGTGACAAGACCAAGACCAACGTTTAAAGACCAAGACCAAAGGCTCAAGAGCAAGACCATGACGGGAGTATAAAGACTAAAACCACAGGGTTCAAGACAAAGCCGTTCAATGGGCGAAAGTCTCAACTGCATTGGTAAATGCATCGCTCGTTTAGCACACGGCGAATACGCACGATGCATATCTAAGTGTCTAGCAATAAGCCCACTCGACTTCTACTACATATATACATATCGGTCATATTGCCGCCCCGTCACTGAACCGCCAACACAAGGACTCTCAAGGTGCTTGGGTCGATCAGTAGCGCCGTGGCCACACAGCCAATGGCCTGCGTTGAAGTTTACAGCCTACAGGTGAAACTTCGTAGGCTATGATCCAAAGAGTGACAGTTAATGTATGCAAATCAACGGCTGAACTCATGTTAGGCAGAAGAAACGATATTGCTCAGCAGACCTAGGAGGTATTGCAACAAAGCATGAGCAGATCTAAAGAGCAGGTTAAACGTTAAAACTTCCTGACCATTATAAAAGAAATTCCTCTGAAACAAACCTGTGAGTATTATTGATGTGGTACCGTAATATTTATATATAATAAACACATTACCTAAATAGTTACATGAAAAAGTAGATGTTGCATGTATCTTGGTAACTATATTAGCTTTAATATAACCATATCACATGAATTTATATGTGTATGGTTTAGGTAGATGGACAGACACCCAGACAAACAAACATACAAACAAACAAACAGGCAGCAATCTGCAGTCGTTCACTGTTGAAACAATGAACTGGACAAAACATATATAATTATATAAGACTGAAAATGAAAGCTTGGAATGCTCTGGAATGAAGACTGAAAATGAAAGCGTGGAATGCTATCTATGGAATGATCTTCCAAACAAGTCATATACTGCACGAAATAAGTTTTTGAAAAATGTGTGGATTAAAATAGTCGAACAGTAAAAGGTGCATTTTGTAAACCCGTTGGCTGAGCCCACAAGCATGTCATCAGCAATCCAATGATGGTGTTTTATTTGTCAGGGATGGGTATTTGGAGTTCAACCCTTAGCTCTTAAGTACCCCATCAGGTAAGCAACTGAAAAGATGTTGGGTCAGGTCATGACCCCGAGCTCTTTTGTGACATCAGTGGTCCACCTCTTACAGCACAGAATGTAGAAAAATATTTTATTTTTTGGCTTAAAGCTGGCAGGCATGGTGTTCTGGACAAAGCCACTGGACTAAAAACAAAAAGAAATTACATACCATAGTTTAAAATTATTTTGGTAAACTAAAGTTTAAAAGGTCTGTTTTCTGGGTTTTCTACATGCACCTGCATACGTGTGTGATCATTTAAATTCTTGTTTGTTGTGTAAATAAATTTAAAGAGGAAACTAAAATATCTCAAGAGTCATCAATTATTTCGTGTGCTGCGTGCAACACATCAACAACATCACATTTTTATTTGCGTTCGTGTATTTTGGCAATCTGTAAAATTGTCAACTCCCAGCTTTTTGTACAGGTCTTGGCAATCTGTAAACTGTTGACTTCCAGCTGTTTATTCAACAACTAACACATTGCACTGATACATTTCATATTGGTCACATAGGAAAATGTCAGTAGAAATCTTAGTAACTTGGCACCATATTCTACCATGTAATGTAATTAACTTTAGAATGACTATTTTTCAAACAGACAATACCATTAGAGTAATGAAGTTTTCTGTATCTTTGACTTTACAGAAGTTCAAGGTGAAGTTCATAAACCATACAGATGGCAGAGTCTGCAATGAATCAAAAGGAGCTCATCATTGCTCTGCAGTCGGCTCTTCAAGAGTTCGATGGCTTGAAAGTCGACAAAGTAATACAACAAGGACTCGACGTAAGTCACATCTACCTCGACCGACAAAAATACCACAACGCTCTTCACGAACTCGTGCTCAACTATGTTGCACTTCCAGGAGTGAAAGAACGCCAGAAAGTGCACATCCAGTTCATCGATACGCTAGTAGTGCTGACAGACAACAACCACCTGAATATTAACGAGGGAGATATCAAACAGCAGACCGCGCTCCACTTGGCTGCATCCAGTTGTGGCGTCGCTCAGATTCTGCGTGCGCTCTTAGCTCGCGGTGCTCGTGTCAATCAACCGGATAACGGCCAACAAACAGCACTTCACAAAGCAGTTCTTCATGGGAATATAGAAGATGTGCGAACACTTTTAGAAACCGGTGCAGATGCAAACTACATGGATA
Organism: Aporrectodea caliginosa; assembly: GCA_020284085.1. Lineage (NCBI taxonomy): Eukaryota > Metazoa > Annelida > Clitellata > Crassiclitellata > Lumbricidae > Aporrectodea > Aporrectodea caliginosa. Next base: position 930,469 of record JACEVL010000858.1, on the reverse strand, counting down.
ACATGGGTCACTCACCGATTCACCTGGCAGTAAAACGTTAGTTTCTTGCTCGAAATGCTTTGTATAGCAAAGCGACATAGTAAGGGATATTTATATAGCAAATTTCAACCACCTCTCGAAAGTGCCGAGTACATTACTACCTAACTAAGGTTAAATGAGGACTACTTACAATTTTGTTCACAGCTGCTTCTGTTCTTACTCACGAGCACCTCTTCCTTAAGCATCAATTACAGTTATTTAAAACTTCTATTTTTCCAAGACAAAAGAATATCATTGTCTGAAACAATGCAAACGATTACAATCATCGTACTTGGGCCTGCAATAACAGAGTAACAAGCCAACAGTTACAGCAATCTCTAAACAATGTTTGTTAAGTAAGGACATAATTCAATTCCAGGTTCTACTTCTCAAAAATTTGCTGCCACTGAAATTTAAGAAACTTTGTATGCAAAATGTAGAGTAACTTAGCATATGCATCCTATATTACGTACTTTGTTTTATCCGCATAGTGGATAACAAGTATGGGCGTTGGTTTAGATTTGCAAAAATTTGGAGAACTGCTACCTCTACATGAGCAATTCAACTACTGATTAAGGATGATGAATGATCACAGCTTAATGAGCTTTTACAGCAAGAAATTATGCTCACAAACTGGCACTCTGAGAGCAGGTGGTAGAAGACATTATGTATGGCACCTGCCCTGTACAACAGATGGCATATACATGTAAGTGACAGTAAGTCTGTAACTAGGCACTCTTCAAGTGGGAAAAAAGCTACCAGTTTCCCAACTGCCCATATTATGGTTTGACCCAGTAAAAGTATAACTACAGGTTTGGATAGCCTGCTTTATTTGTAAAAAAATTAAAGGGTTTCATTGTTGTTGTCACATACAGGAAGAAACAACATTGAAATTCTCAAGCGTCTGATTGCATGTGGAGGCAACGTTAACCTAAATAATCCAGGGCACAATCGTCAGATGCGAAGTTCTACCCCGCTTCATATGGCGGCTCGAATTGGACGAACAGAGAATGCGCATTGTCTACTGGAAATGGCAGCAGAAGCAAATGCAGTGGATTCTGCTGGACAGACACCTTTGCATGTTGCAGCCACACACGAAATTACAGGTACAGTCACCTTTCTTAATTAATTCTTGTTCTTGTAGTTGTAATCTCAAAATTTCTACAGCACCCAAAAAAGTAGTCGTAACTTATTCACAGGTGCTTGGTCAAAACATAATCGATAGGCGAGGGGTTGGTTTAAATTGGTTCCAGGTCAAGATCCAAAGGGGTCAAGCTGGCAGACAGTCCGACAGCAAAGGTGGATGGTGTTCAGAATTGAAGCAGCAAGGGAAGGATATTTTTGTCACACATGATGTTATGTAAAGACGATGATTCATTCATTCATTCATTCAGAGCATTTATATAGCGCCCCTTCAAGAAACTACTCAGGAGCGCTCCCGGCCCAGCCACGACTAAAGAAAAAGACTTGAGGGACTTGTAGAACCCTGTCAGATGGCTTACAAGTAAAAAACGAAGCTTAAGTGGTAGGTCATTCCAGATGGAAGGGCCAACAACCGAGAAAGCACGGCGCTGCCTAATAGCCAAGCGAGCCCGTGGAGCAAGGAACTCACCCCTCGTCGCAGAGCGAAGCACCCGACGCGCTGGAATATGATGATCTTATTCATCTACATTTATGCATTGGTGCAATGCAAACATTTAGAGATACTTGTGTTATTTAAGCATTCGCCTGAAGGTTTTTATGCACGGTGACTCAAAAGCAGAGATTTGGAGATGGTATTATATAATTCTATAAATGAAATTGATTGCTCTTAGTTACACTCGTATCATTCTACCGATTCTAAAGCTTCTATTCACAGACCAACTATTTGGCATTCATATTATGAAGTCTGTATTCTTTCACAGGCAAACTCTGCAGAGAACTGCTGAAATACAGAGCCAAAGTCGACGTTTGTGACTCCATAGCTGGAGAATATCCCCTGCACAAAGCAGTTGCAGCCAACATGGTTGAAAACGTCCGCGTACTTCTCAAGGGTGGTGCAAATCCCAACAGCACGGACAGTCAGGGCAATACAGCCATGCACAAAGCGGCCAGACACTGTACGGACCTGGAGATCTGGCACCTTCTCGTCAAGTGTGGTGGAAAGCTGGATACGATTAATGCCAACAAGGAAACACCGCAGACTGTAGCACAAGATTCAAAGAACAGTACTTTGATGTTGCTGCAATGGCCAACTCAAATAGAAATATAGACTCATCAAGTAGGTGTACGTTGCTTAAAGAAGTTACTTTAAACATTTTTACCCCATACTCGTTTGTTGCGTGAAGTATAGGTAAATTATATATTCGTTTAATAGGAAAACCAGTTGACACACCGCAACTGGGAACAGGAAAAAGGGACTGCAACTGAACTGAAAATGTCTTTAAAGCATCAGTTTTGGCTTAAAGATTGTGGGTACAAAGACTAGGCTCAGGTAGCTTCGTATGAATAGCTATCCGTTATGTTGCTTCTGTCTGCCCAATGCAGAAAAGGATTACTTTTGATAGACCTGTGCAACAATGAGTGATTATCGCATCTATAATGTTCAGAGTGCTCTTATGTCGACACCTATTTTATTGAACAGAAATCTGCTGTAACTAGCCATGCAGCTGACAATATTTTTAAGTTGAAGATTGTTCTCAGCTCGAAAAGAATTACTTGCATTTCTTGCAGATATTTCTAAAATGTAACAATGATAAATTTGGATTAGTACACTCTGCTGTTGTTTACATTCCACCACTGAGACAAGGAAAATAAATCTGAGGCAAGGTATAGCCAGGCAGTTCTGCAATGGCTCCGATACCTTTTTACACAGCATCACATATTCATTACATATATAGCAATTTAGATATCTTCAAGGTACATGTACAGCTGGGTACTACCACACATGTTATGGGAACCACCAAGGTAAAGGTAAGTAAGGCAGTTGTATTGTGATTCTCTGTTAACCACAGTATTGAAAGGCAGAGCATAGTCAGTGCAGCACCTGACTACATCAGAGAGCTCTGCATTCCTATTTCCAGTCAACACAGTTGATGGGCTCTGTGTTCAGCAGCCCATGGAGACCTGTTGGTGCTGCTCTGCCGTACGATGATGCAAACACATTGAGCTTTCTCATGCAGTTGACCATCCTCCTGGGATAGTCTACCATTACACTTATGACCTATATCGTCATGGATAGCTCAAGAAACATTTTCAAGCCATCTTGATACCTTTTTTAGTTCTTTTAGATTGCCCTGCTAAGTGACAGGTTCTCAAACGGCACTTACAAATAGCCAAAGACATACATCATACATACATACAAACAAACATACATACATACATAAATACAAACATACATACATACAAGCATACATACATACAAACATACATACACACATACATATATACATGTACATATACATACATACATACACTGGGTTGCATGACCTGTTGGTTGAGAAAGAACAATACCATTTGAACTAATATTCAAAACAACGGTTTAATAAATAATTTAAATAAAGTTAGGTACATATAAATACTTTACTAATAAATTATTTCAAATACAATTCATACTTAACAAATTATAATCTTACGGTGCTATTTTTGAAGAACTAGCTGAAAAATAGAAATACCTATCAAAGATATGCTATAAGGGGCCATCCATTTAATATGTATGCAGATATCCAGAAAAATTGGCCCCCTCCACCTCCTGTATGGACATCTATTTTTACGCCCCCCCCACCAGCGTACATATGCTTGGCGCACCCCTGAAATCGCATATAATGGTCTATATTAATAATTAATCCATGCAGAAACAAACAATCAGGATTAACAATATTAAAGTGTTTCCACCACCGTACAAGTTACACCTCTCCCACGATCCTACTTCTCCCAGTAGTACTTGTCTGACAGCTGAAAAACTGAACTGTGGCTAATCTGAAGGCCAATAATAAACAAATTATTATTGACTTTTCACAACCCCATTTCCTATGCGCGCATACATTATCAGCAGACCCCCATACACAAGCATATGCATTTGGATTAACCCCTCCCCTATCCCTCCTCCATGCGTACATATTAATTGGATGACCCCTAGTTGGCCAGTAAAGAGACCAGTTTGCCTGAGTAGAAAGGAAGTTCCAGAGATGCAGTGTTTACGTAGACTAGTAACTGACTTTGTAATTTCATGCATTGCACAGAGATTCAGGAACACGCAGATCAGTTGTAGGCTAAAGACAGAATCCCAGTGTCATCTACCTTGTATGCCCCGGCTGGAAAAATAAACGAGCAACAATACGAAGAAAAACCGCTCTTTCTGGCCAATCATTGCCAAGGAACTTGCCAACACAGTTTGCGGGACGTACGCATTCCTGTCACACAAAATACTTCATGAGCATTCGTGACAGCTGCTGGCGAGAGCCGATAGTACTTAAAGCCACTTCCATGCAGTTTCTCCACTCTTCCTTTGACCCTGTGGTGGGACAGGTTTCATTTTGATAGATGTGTGTAAGGCCGGGATCCATGGCTCGAAAAACCTACAACATCAAGTTAGACACCATATGCCAAAACTCGGCTTTCATGACATCTGCAAACAAGCACAGTTTGAATCAGTATGCGTAGGACCAGAAGTTTAAACTTAATAAACAGAGAATGCTTCCGTTTCTTTAGCACTCTGTGGTGTACTCGACTGTGCAATAACCACACATTGTCAGGGAGAGGACCGGCTTCCCATTGTCTACACTCTACAGCATAACAAAGGATTGTTTGAAGACGTATTGTGTTACATGATGATTAAAAAAATATACTAACAGGTTAATGCCTGATGAAACTAGGGTGACCCTGATGGCAGAACCTTATGTTCCTTTGGGTTTACCTATTGGCACCACTGTACATGACTGTCTAAATTACCTGTTTGTATTATATGGTGATCAATAAAGTATTGATTGATTGACTGATTAAAAGACAGATGCTACTTCACCAACCATACAAGTCTATTATGAAATAACAATATTAATAAATATATTACTTTTAATTTTGCATCAACCTGTCGCTGACATAGATCACTGTCCCAGTCAATGAGACTGGAATTGAATCCTTTAACGGCTCTGTAGTCGGAGTTGTGCATACACGACACTTCATAGTTTTTCGCTGACCAGAAACCTGAAACCATTGTCATAAAATAATCAAATTTAATTAATTATCATTGGCATATACCCCCACACAAACCTCATTTAAGTAGCTCTATAGACACTCCTCAGAAGTGTGCCCATGGGGTTGAAGAATATCTAGGCTGAGGTACATGCATAACTGCTCCAATTCAAGTACTCTTTTCTATCTCTAGAATTGATACCCATTTAGCAACCCTGGAAGAATTGGCCCAGATTGCCTGACTTTCCATCTAACTACTAAGCAGACTTTTCCCACGCTGGATACATAATATAAACGAGGACACTTGGGACTAACACTAAGGGGAGCAATGGGCTTGACAAATGACCGAGGACAAAGGAGATCATTTATTTGTACCAGTCTTACCATGGACCTGTGCTTTTCAGTATTAGCTTACATGAGTTTATGCGACATGCTATATTCAAATTTAGATTTCACAATGTTGTCACTGTTTATTACAAGTATATTTTTGTTACTGCTGCACATATAAAACTGCTTATTATCTCTGCACACTGAGTCATGTTCTCATTTCCTAAATATGTCGTACATTGCATACGACTTAGTATTTTAATTGAATATGACAAAAATTGTCATTCATTTATCATTCTGTGGCCCGTTAACCAATCAATCACGGACCTGTACCAGACCACAGTTTGAGTAGCTATGCCTTAGAGTACATGCCTAACAAATAAAAGGCACCATGGCAATGCTATTATCTATGTTATTTTTTATTGTGCACAGTGATGGCCTTGCACAGTGAGATTCATTACATTTTTAGTCCAGTTATTTAAAAAACTGAAAGCAAAGACCTCCATATCCAAAGTCAGACACAGGGAAGGACTTTCCATTCACTTCCTACCATCAGTTCATCACAATACAGACAATTTACTTTCACACTTACACCAGTACAACTTTTCACTTGGTGTCAGAGACAATTGCTCATGAACATGTCAAGCATCTTTTGGAACAATCACACAGTAAAAACAAAACTTAGTCGTTAGTACTAGCCTGTATTTTTGTTGATATCCAGGAAATTTATCTTGCTTCTGCGGCCTGAATATTGAGACACAATATTGGGGCTGTACTGGGCAAAGCCCACTGGGTAGTAAACCTGATGCCCCTCAATGGCATTCAGGCGACATCTGCTGAGAAATTCCTTTGTGAAAGCTATGTCGGCATTAGAGAGGAGAAGCAGAGAAGACGGAGGAAGCTGTTTACTCCCGAGATCGAGCGCAAGAGGAAGCGAAAACATCTTCTTTGTGTGGATAATTCGGACGTGGGCATTACGATATCGATGAGTCATATTGGCCACCGCAGCTTTGACTTTGTGATATTCCTGTGCATGGTCCTCTCCTTCCCCTGTACACAGCAAAATCAACAGATAGGAAGGCTCTTTCTTCTTCAAACAAACGTCTTCAAAGTTCTCCATGAAACGATGAAATCGAGAACTGGCCTGCGACACTGGTACGATAAAATGGATCATTTTTTCAGGGTCCACAAACTTATTCTGCACCATATGAGCCGCCCCAAACGGCTTCACCATTTCAAAGCGGTGTCTCTCGTGGCGGCTTTCGTCTTTCTCCGGAGACAGAACTGCATCGATGACATACTCTTGCCCTCGAAGAGGATCAAATCGACTGTATCCATTTTCCAGTTTCAACATTCTCCAGACCGCTCCTTTGGCCGAATTAAAGAGTGGCATTATCTGCCGAACCATGTCCTTGATGTCAACTTTTTGATGACGAAAGATTTTGTGAAATGGCTCATCCTCTGAACTGTCAGCTACATGCGACATGTTAAAAAACTCGTACGGCAAAACCTCTTGTATATTCCTAGGGACAAAAGCCTCCCTCAGTTGAAAATGAAGTTCTGAATTAAGTAGCTCGTGATCATTTTCACAGTTTGGACATCTCGGGCATTCACACTTATCTGCAGGCAAGTCATACAGAGTCTTGAGTGTTACGCCCAACGACAGTGCCAGCATGCATTTGAACGTATCTAGTAAATTACGGTTTCGTAAATTAAACTGAAATTTTCCCATTTTTCTAGAAGGCATTCGTGCGATGGACCATGAAGCGCAGAAAATAATTGTATAGTGCTGCGTTTCATTCAATTTTTGTCAGTAATTTGCATCAGAAATTGCAAAGTGCCGGGGTGCTCTCTGTGACCCATGGTTACGCATTTTTGCATTCATTTGTGTTAAAAGAATATTAAATGCAGCAATGGACAGTGAAATATTCATCTTAACAGTTTATTTTATGTTTATTTTATATTCACGCCTAAACCTGTTCATTTTAAGCATCAACAAAGCAAGGACCATTATACACAGAACTAGAAAGTCCTTATGTAACGTCACTATTCTAGTTTTTGGGCGATAATCGAGGTCAGAAAAAGTTCACATCTTGTTTTCATAACAAACGCATTCAATTAATTATATTTTATGAAGGCAAACTGACAAATAATTATGTTTGCAAAATAAAAAATTGCCGTGTTTAATATTAAAAACTAAATTTGAACTGGGGCGACATCTATGTTTAAAAGTGAAACGGATGTACACATTATTTTCATGAGTAAACATTCCTCTAATAGGCTATAGATTCCTTGAAAGCAAAGCCTAACAGAATATTGAAAGTTCCTTGGAAACTGGATCTTCGCTGCTCGGATATCAATTTCCTAACAGAGTGCGCTCGGGGAAAAGTAGCCTAGCACCTACGATAACGTATACCATAAGAAACAAGGAGCGAGTAGAGCTATGCTGGACTCGGATAACTCTTATGGACGTAGACGTAGCGCTCGCGAATAAGCTGGTGCCCTGCGCTCGGCTTTCGAGTGGCGCTTTAGAAGTTTGGAGATTATGATTACGACTATGCTGTAGAGTCGTTGAACGCAGAGGGTTTATAGAACAGATAAAATGCCAATTTAGTTGCAGCTAGCCTATAGCCTATTATAGGCCTATTACTAGCATCTAATCATTCTAATGTCTGCATGATGCTAAGTAGCTTCAAGCTGAATCACTGCTGGTGAGGCAAAGCACTAGTTATTAGCCTTAACTGCTGTCCAATCACAGTAGGCCTATGTAATTTTTTATACTATGGTCCAATCACCAATCAATACGTTTCGTTTAAAATTCATCAGTGACGGATTCTACTCTAGGAACAAACGACCTACAGATGATTGAGGGACGACACATTCTAAAGGGTGGCAAAGCTTAGGGCCTAATTAAAATATTTAAAAAAATTGAACATTAAATTTAATTTAAAATTGCAAGAGAGACGACAACAAATAAATATATATTATAACTGTGATGACCTGACTTAAATGACAATTAGACCTAGGCTATCATGAATTGTCTGGTATTTTCTTAAGCAAAAATGCTAAAGTCAGAACTTTGGAACATAAATATTTGGGGCGGCAAAACACTTAGCCTATAGGGCGGCAGCCTGTTAAATCTGCTTCTGCTCAGCACATTTCTACTTTAAGAAAGAACATGCTCACTTAGGCTACTCACCGAAGTCGCAACTGTTAGATAACAACCGTGTAGGCTAAGCAGCGCTTTTTGATGGAGGGCTTGAATCAAGTTGAATGGCACAATATTCGTGTTTTGTTACGAGACATTGATAACGGGTTAGCCAATATCTCTAGTCTAGGGTCAAAATTTATAAGAATGAGATTTTACGTTAGGCTATAATTATAGCCTATGCATGGATACATTTTCGGTTTCCTCTGAAAACAGCGGTCCACAGAGGAAGGTTCTGCGCTCCAGATTATAGACCTCGGGTCGCCGTTTGAGTAGGCCTATCCCTGGTCCATTTCATGTCTGTGACATAGGAGTTAAAATGCTTTAAATTTGATTACAGTTTTGGCTGGTACTACTAAGGCCCTAAACTTAAAGTAAACAATAGAATGGCATCATAGGCCTACTGAACAATAGAACGACGTCATTATAAACAATTGAAGGATGTCATAAAATATTATGAAACAGTAGAATGACGTCATGCAGTTTTATCTCGGAAGACAATCACAAGCCATTTTACCTCGCCACTGCAAAACAATAGAAAGACGTCATATTAAATAATAGAGCGACATAAAAAAGAAATAACCGAAAGACGTCATATTAAACAGTAGAACGACGTCAGTTTTATTTCGGAAGACAATCACAATCCATTTTACCTCGCCACTGCAAAACAATAGAAAGACGTCATATTAAATAAATAGAGCAACACCAAAAGAAACAACTGAATGACGTCATATTAAACAGTAGAACGACGTCAGTTTTATTTCGGAAGACAATCACAATGCATTTTACCTCTTACGCAGCGGATCAGGATATATACTGAGAGATGCAGACGTTGGCCTACATGGGATACGTTGGCGCAAACTTGGCGATGCGATTCGAATCAAAGGTAGGCCCGAGATTAAGCCAATAACGATCATTTATTATTGGCTTAAGTAGGTTAATAATTCAATGGCCAGTTAAACAAAACTTTAGCTCATAAGACGTATTTACTAACAAAACTTGTGCGCGGAACTTTGAAACTGCTGCGCGACATTTTTTAATGAGCCGCGCAGCCGCGCACCTTAGAGCTAGGAACATTGCTCGAAGGTAACGAAGGATATTGTTTGCATTCTGTTTCATAACTTCGTAGCTGTTAAAATAGGCCTAGGTTTAGACGACAGAACACGTCATCCACTAAAGAAGAACGAAACTTACGAGAACGACGTGTACAGTGCAACCTTCAGCCAGACGAGCCGGGCAGACAGACGGGCAGACAGACAGACGAGCAGGGCAGACGAGCATGAAGGGCAGAAGACAGGGCAGACGGTCAGGGCAGATAAACAGAGGGACAGACATACAGGCAGATACATAACTTCATATTCACTGTATCATCTTTTTTTATAGCATTTCTTCATATTATTGGGATGAATGATGAAAGCGTTCCTTGTGCTCGTTTTCCTCTCGCTGAAGCTGCGTTCTCTGGAGACGTTGCAAAAATCAATGGACGCATCTTTCTTCGGAAATGCATACAAGGGATCCGAAAACGTAGGTGAGGAGAAATAATCAGGTGGAGAGGATTCCCGTCGAACCACGTATACTAGACTCCAGCAGGGCATTTATATCAGCAGGGCGTTGGATCTCTCCTTTTGGACAACCCCTCTGAGTCTCTGACTCGACGCAGCGCTCGTGAATAACCTGCCCATAGCTTTCAAGTGGCGCTTTATAAATTTGGAATTTACGATTACGATTATCCAGGATCCATATATAGGCACAACTTTGTATAGTGACAGGGCTGGAGAGGGCAGAGGACAAGGAGATTGGTCGCCACCCCTTAGTCTGGCGCTATACAAATGTTCAATTACAATTACATTTACCGCCACCATCACTACCACTGCACCACCACAACCACCACAACACCACAGCCAACACCACCACATACCACCACCAAAAACCACAGCCACAACCACCACAACACCACAGCCAACACCACCACATACCACCACCAAAAACCACTGCCACAACCACCACCACTACCGCCAACATAACCACCATGACCACCACTGCAACCATCACCACTACCGCCACCATCACCACCACTGCAACCACCACTACCACCATAACCACCACCAGAGCGCGTAATGCACTTCTGAACAAAATGCCTCATGGACCACTACTGTTGACCGTTTGAACAGCGTATTGTGAGGAAGGCTCAGCGCTGAACGTGCCGTGTGTTCCGGAGTCAACCGTCATGTCGAGCAGTCTGACGAAGAAGCCGACGATCACATGGGTCGACCCCCACACGGGTGCTGCCATCTACAGCCTCAGAAAGTCCACCCTACCGGGCGGCGAACTTATGGTCTCAAACTGCAATATGGAAGATTCCGGGGTCTACCAGTGCAACATGAACACCGAAGAGGACATCCAGAGGGTCTCCTACAGACACACGATCATCGGTACCAGCCTAAATTTCCTCTGTGTACAGGTGTATGTATTGTATTGTATTGTATTGTATTGTATATGAACACTTGTTATAGCGCCCCAACCAGATTTCCCATTCAGAGGCGCTCCCGACTACTGCGCGAACGCTGAATCGGAGTTTCACGCCGAAGCGCATGAGCAATTGCGAGTGAAGGACTTGCCCAGGGTCCCTACGCGGCGACTTTGAGGTGGATCCGAACCCGCAACCCTCCAGCTGCAAGGCACCGAACATACCCCTACACCACCGCGCCCCAGTTGTATTGTGATGTGTTGTATTGTGTGTTGTATTGTACTCCACGTTTATAATGCGACCGAGCCACCCGCAGTAAAGATCCGAGAAATTAATCTCTGATAATCCGACCCGACGGGGAAGCGAACCCGGGGCGCCGGCGCGGAGAGCGGGCACCAACCCACTCGGCCACTCAGGATCCTTATGTATGTATGTATGTGGGATGACGAATGTATGTATTGTATTGTATTTAGAAATTTAGAAAGCGCCTCTCACAGTGAACACCAATCAGAGGCGCTCCCAGTGCGAAAGACCCCGAGCGAAAAAGCACCTGGGCCACCAGATAATATCAAAGAACGCATGCATGCGTATATATGTAGGCTCTATTCAGTAGGCCTACCCCGTCAGAACGGCCCAGGACAAATGGGCCCCGACAAAACGGTCCCGACAAATGGGCCCCGACAAAACGGCTCCGACGAAACAGCCCCGTCAAAATGGCTTCGAAAAAACAGCCCCGTCATATAGGCCCCCGTCATAACGGCCCCCGTCATATCGAACCCCGTCATATCGGCCCCCGTCATTAACTTAACTAAAACTTAATTAAACACACCCAATGAAAATAGGTATTCAAGTAATTTGTTGAATCAGAAAAAGACATAATTTCTTCTTGAAGATGTGCAGACCCGCTATTACATACATACAGTCATGAATACATATATTATTCACACATACATACCTATGTGAATACTTGAATACATACATATCAATACATATATACATACATGCATTGTATGCATACATGCATGCATGCATGCATACATATATGCATGTATACGTACGTGCATACGTATGCATATACATACAGTCATGCATACATACATACCTAGATACATGCGCTTTGTAGTCTACACGACCCCGGTCTATCGAAAGGAGGTCGAGTTCGTGTACGTTGCCAGAGTCTGTGACGAGAATTTAATAGCGAGGCTGATGAAGGAGGTTCAGTCTATCGTCTGCGAAGAACAGGGCGACAAGTGCGCCTTCGAGATTCTGCTGCTACCCTGCGAAAAACACAGATCAGAAGTGAGTCATCCGAACTATAAATAATTACATTAATTCATTTCAAGAATTTATATAGCGCCCCTTCAAGAAGCCTAAACAGAGGAGCTTCCAGTCCAACCACGGTGATACAAATAAGAGTGAAACGAATCTGCCTATTTTCTAACCAATCGCTCTTTTAGTTCTACCTGGTAAAAGGGAAGGGTCCGTGAGCACCGTCTTCCAGTTGGAGTAGGAAGCCAAAAGTTTGCCAGAATGATACCAATAACAGGTGTAAAAAACTGAGAGGTGTCCTGAATTCTAGCTTGAACTTCATTTTTTATCATATGGCTATGGACCACCCTAACATACATACATACATACATACATACATACATACATACAAACCTACATGAACACATGCACGCATACATACATACATCGGAAGCACATACGACATGTTGAGTGGTGGAGCCAACGAAAGTTGAAAGTGCCCATTTGAATGATGTCTGAATGTAAGCTGTTTGTGATGTCAGGTGTACCTCAAGCTACACATTATTGTTCACAGCGCCTCAAAGTTTAAAGCTCCAAAGTGCGGCCCTAAATGCGTAAAAGATGCATTCGTGCACAACTTAGAAGTAAGTGCTCAAAGATTTTCTATAATCTAAACTAATCCAATATATATATTATAATATATATATATATTTATATTTAAAGATACGCATGCATTATTGTTCTCGCGCCTCAACGTTTAAAGCTTCAAAGTGCGGCCCTAAATGCGCAAAAGAGGAATACATCCACAACTAAGAAGTAACTGGTTAAAGCTTTTCTATAATCTAATCCCGGGCAAATGGTCGCTATAGTTTTTTTTATCTATGTCTATAATTCTCAAAGTTTGTCCTTCAGTTTTTCTGTTTTTCTGTACCACTAAAAACTCGCGACCGGAGCACTCTAGCTATTATGAAACTTTAAACGAACGATATGCGGAGAATTTCTAGGTTCACGCAACTATTTTCAGCTAAAACTGGCGTTTTAATTCCGAGAAATGGACATTTTAAGTTTCGATAATATTATGGTGACTACCGTTGCAAACTTACGCCGCTATTCTGATTTCTCTTGACGTTATACGAAGGAGGGGCTAAATAATTCAAATCAAGCGGATTACTAATCCGGGAGAAGCCCGGAAAATTACGTCTTGCAAATAGAACACCCTAGCGATATGAAATTTTAAGGTGACACATTTTGACATTAAAATCGTTTAAGCACGTCGAATCCGGGCCACTCGGCAGATGGTGCCATTTGGCAAAGCTTCACGCCTACTCTCCCCGGGCGAAGCCGGGCACGGAAGTCTAATGGGCTTATAACATCGATGGCTTATAACGCGGAGAGTACGGATTCGAGCCTCATCCGAGAGAGTTGCTGCGTAGGGACCTTGAGCAAATCTTTCACTCGCAAATTTTCAGCGCAATCGATGTTTTGTCGTATGGTCGTGTGCACTTCTGAACTTTGGAAGGAGGGTAATATCAACTTCACTTGTGTTGTACTGTATATTAAGTAACATAGGGGTTGTTTGCTTGTGGTTATCAGCGCGATGAGATTAAAAACAAGCTGGAACTGCTCCAGAAATCGTCCGAAGACACCTTTACAGATATAACCGGCTTCACGTTTGATCCGACGCGGATGACAGAAGAGTTTATTCCCCTTTGCCCAGACGGCCACGTCACCTTCCAGGAAATCGTCTGCAGTAAGCTGACTTTTCGCATTCAGTGAAGTAATGAACTTGTTGCTCAGAATGCAGGCTTGTGTCTGTGGGCATGGATCCACGCGCGTGCGTATAGATCTGTGCATGTAGGCCTATATAAATATATATATATGTGTGTGTGTGTGTGTGTGTGTGTGCATGTGTGTGTGTAATTATGTGTGTGTGTGTGTGTGTGTGTGTGTGTGTGTGTGTGTGTGTGTGTGTGTGTGTGTGTGTGTGTGTGTGTGTGTGTGTGTGTGTGTGTGTGTGTGTGTGTGTGTGTGTGTGTGTGTGTGTGTGTGTGTGTGTGTGCGCTCGCTCGCGTGTGTGTGTGTGTGTGTACAGGGTGGCTCAAAGAAAGTGGGACCGCCTAATATAATTTCAAATATTAAATTATTTTTTAACTTTTTCTTCTAAGAAAAATAAGTAACTTGCTGCCAAATGCTAATTTATACAAAATCAGAAATCAAATTCAATGTGTCCTCGGTTCTCAACAGCTTCTTCTAAACGTCTGCGCCACTGGTCAATGCTTCTGGTTGTTGGCAGTCGTAGCGTAGTCGGGCGCAAGCGGGTTACGACGTCTTCATGCACACCGATTTAATTGGCAAGGTCCCACGATAGGCTCGTGTACCGCACTCGCCATGCTGAAGGCTTAACCCCCCCCCCACTCAAACCAAAAGTCGTAATTACGTAACTTGTCACAGTATTTAGTGTGATAGTGTGTCGTAACGCCGCCAGTCCGCCACTACGTATACGTATAGGCATACTTAAAAGTGCTGCGTGACGTGCATGCATATAACATGTGTGTGTTTGTGTATGTATGTTGCAGTACCTTGTATGCATGGCTATTATAAATCTGACTCTGACAACAAAACATGCAAGCAATGTGGCATCTGGGCCTATCAACCGAGGTTCGGGTCAACCGCTTGTATTCGCTGCCCGAAGTATGGCCACTCGGATTACGTAACCAGTCCGAGTCTATCACTCTGTAAACGTAAGTATTATTAGTCTATTATTCTGATTATTAGTATCATCATCATCATTATGGTCGTCGTCATCATCATCATCATCATCATCATCATCATCATCATCATCATCATCATCATCATCATCATCATCATAATCATCATCATCATCATCATGGTCGTCGTCATTTTCATCATCATCATTGTCATCATCATCATCATCAGTATCATAATTTTCATCATGATCATCATCATGATCATCATCATTTTCATCATCATCATCATCATCATCATCACTTTCACCATCACCACCATCATCACCATCATCATCATTATCATTTTCATCATCACCACCGTCGTCGTCGTCATCATCATCATTAGTAGCAGCAGTAGTAGTAGCAGCAGCAGCAGCAGTACTTGTAGTAATTGCAACAGCAGTAGTAGTTACAATGATATGTTTGTGTTAATTAAACCGTTTTATTTTTTTCAAATTATTTTGAGAAAACATCAGACAATCTTCAGAAGACATCTACAAGAGCGAAGATACTATTTCAAAATCTTTAAGCATTATAGATTGTCGCGAATATCGTGTCATTATAATCCTTTATTATTACAGCAGTTTTATATAGCGCCTCTTCAAGATAGTCTACTCAGGAGCGCTCCCAGCCCATGCCCGGTCAAACAGGACCGAGGTTAGGCTGGGAGTATAATGATGATATATTCGTTTATTGTACATCAAGTAGGAAGACACAGCGCTTCACAACTTACATCACACAATTAATTAGATCTCTATTAAATTATATTAATTTATTGTTCTCTAACTCGCATTTTTAATACGAATATCGTGTCATCGTTATATTTTATATTAAGTGATTGGCGTCTAGCTCGCATTTTAAAATTAAATACAATGTTCCATTTATTTATTTTCGTTTTAGGTTTTGCTCTTAGGTGTTGTGACCCATAAGTGATTTCCTGCTTGTTTCAATCATGAACCAGAAGCTCTGACCTTTCCACGTGATCCTTTTCTTCTACTGTTCAGAGTATTTTGTTTCCATTCATTTCCCACATTTTATTCTCTCACGTTACCATACAGGATTCCATACTTAACATGCCATTTAAGCCATATTTGAACATATTTGCAGCGTTCTGGAAAACCTGGCAGGGAATATTGGCCATAAGTTTAACTGTCGTTATACTGTGCGTCATCAGCTTCCTGTAAGTCAATCAATTAATCAATCAATCAATTTATTTGGCGCCAATTTAACATCTACACTCGGAGGCGTAGGCCTATTTTGAACAAATGAGCGAGCGAATGTGCGAGCCAGCAAGGAGCGACTATGAGAGCGAGCAAATGAGTGAATGTGAGAATCAGCAAATGAGTGAGTGTGGGAGTGAGAGAATGAGTTCAGAATGAGCGAATGAGTGTGAGAGGGACCGAATGAGTGTGAGAATAACCAAACGAGTGCGAGGGTGAGAAAATGAGTGAATGTGAGAATTAGCAAATGAGTGAGTGTGAGAGTGAGTGAATGAGTTCAGAATGAGCGAATGAGTGTGAGAGTGACCGAATGAGTGAGTGTGAGAGTGAGCAAACGAGTGGTATGGTGAGAAAATGAGTGACAATGAGCAAATGAGTGTGAGAGTGAGAGTGATTTAGTGTAAGTGAGCGAATCACTAGTGTGAGTGATTGTGAGAGTGAGCGAGTGACTTAGTGTGAATGAGTAAATGAATGAGTGTGGGAGTAAGTGAGCGAGTGTCTTAGTGCGAGAGTGACCGAAAAGCAGACGAATTCGCAAGCTCAAACCACGATAGATTTGAAATGTTTGCATGCATATACTTAGCATTTATATTAATCTATTCAGCGTAGTCTTGATCTGCCTTTGTTCGTTTTCTTTTAGATCTTCTTTTATATAATAGATTCTACTAAACAATGCATTCTATATATTGTAGAATATTACTTCACTTAGGAGCCTTTCCTTGTATCTACAAAATAGAGAAGCCCAAGGATGCAGAGGCAGAAGCGGCCGAAAAAAAGAACGAGGTACAAGGGGCCGTCCATAAATGACGTCACGCAATTTTGTCCGATTTTTGACCCCCCCTCGGTCACACTTCGTCACAAAAAGTAACACCCCTCTGAAAATGACGTCACAAAGCTCTGACCCCCCTAAAACCAAATTTCCATGGCGAAGCAAAATGCTCCTTCATGGAACAAATAGGGAAAGAATGAATATTTTAAAATCTAACGGTGACCAAATATTGAAATAATTAGAAAATTATTAATAAAAGTGCCCGTATATACTAAAATAATAAAAAAAATAACGAAAATTTAAGCCTCAAAATTAGTGCTGTTATTATTAAAATTAAATTGTTGTTAATTGTTAAATTTAATAACATAGACCTGGTGTGACGTCACACTTCTCAGACCCACCCCCACCCCCATGTCACACATCGTCACAAATTTCCGACCCCCTCCCCCCTAGGTGCGTGACGTCATTTATGGACGGCCCCCAATGGCACTGTTAAAGACGCACGTGTTTTATAATTTTTATCTTACGTCTGTATAGCGACATCTCATGAGTAAACTATCGGGGTGCTATATAGGGAAACATGTGTATTTTGGACCAGCGTGTAAATTGACACAGTCCTAGTATAGCGAAACCAAAGCAGTAGGGACCCAGCGGAAGCCACGAGCGCATGCGCAGTTACTTTATTTATGTGTGTTTTAGGGGAGATGACAACAAGAGTTTTCGTTTTTTAAAATTAATTTTTACGTGAAATTGTGTGGCGAGATGTACTGAAACCGTGTCTGTTTCATGCTAGCTATGCGTAATTCTCAAAATATGTAGCTAAATCGATATAGGCAAATGAAAGTGCAATATAAAGTCTTATTATTGGTTAGCGTTAGCCTTTGCAATTCTCGAGTCACATACCTGTAGGTCGAATATTTGCATGCTACTCACATTCGTGTAAAATGGACCACATGGAATTTACACATGTTTCCCCTATATCTTAGGAATTTAGTGAATGCATGATTGAATGATTAGCAAACATAAACTTTTCTCTTGCACTCTTTCTCTTTCACTGCTTACTTTTGTGTGTATCATTATATTGGCATATTAGGTTAATTTATTATTAATTTATTGTGTAAGTTTATAACTATTAAGTAAGTAAGTAAGGATATCTTTTAATAAACGATGGCTAGCCTCATTTTGGTGTACAATCAATAGGCTAATTCAGTCGCATTTGTCTAAGAAAGACAAAAGTCTTGAGCAAACCTTATACATCGTCCTAGTGATGAAAGTTTTACGCATCAGACACTATAGCACCTATTGAACAGGTTAGTATTGTATTGTATTGTATTTGAACACTTGTTATAGCGCCCCTACCAGATTTCCCATTCAGAGGCGCTCCCGACTACTGCGCGAACGCTGAATCGGAGTTTCACGCCGAAGCGCATGAGCAATTGCGAGTGAAGGACTTGCCCAGGTCCCTACGCGGCGACTTTGAGGTGGATTCGAACCCGCAACCCTCCAGCTGCAAGGCACCGAACATACCCCTATACCACCGCGCCCCAGTATATTGTGTTGTGTTGTATTGTGTTGTATTGTACTCCACGTTTATATTGCGACCGAGCCACCCGCAGTAAAGATCCGAGAAATTAATCTCTGATAAACCGACCCGACCGGGAAGCGAACCCGGGGCGCCGACGTGACGAGCAGGCTACCAACCCACTCGTCCACTCAGGATCCTTGAGCGTGGTGGAGTTTGTGAACGTTACCTGTGTTGTGTTGTTTTCTATGCTTTATAAATCCTCCAGCATTGGAAGTTATTTTGCTTTAAAGAATTAATTATTTAGATCGCATTTTCACATTAAGACGCTGAATTCGTTAATAGTATTCTTTGCGCGAGACACCTAGAATGTGATGTAGTTGACCATTTATATAGCGCTCCTTCAAGATATCTACTCCGCGCTAGCCTATAATGTCTCGTGAATAAGCTGGTGACCTGCGCTTGGCTTTCGAGTGGCGCTTTAGAAGTTTGGAGATTACGATTACGATTACGATATGATGTTAAATGTCATTACGAACGAATATATTATTACATCAGCTATCAAAACAATGCACGGTAATCTGAAAGAGTCAATAGCGGCGGGCATAGCAAGGCAATTATTAATATTATTGTTATTATTATTATTATTATTATTATTATTATTATTATTTTTTTATTATTATTATTATTATTATTATTATTATTATTATTATTATTATTATTATATTATTATTATTATTATTATTATTATTATTATTATTATTATTATTATTATTATTATTATTATTATTATTATTATTATTATTATTAATTGATGTGCAACTGTCTTGTTGGCTCTGCTTCATCATACATGTACCTTAGGAACTTCTGCATTTCAGCCTTCCTGAAGTGGCGCTTTATAAATGTCAAATTACAATTATAGCCTTTACAATTGGAGTTCGAAGGTGAAAGGTTTATTGAAGGCCTTAAACGATGTCTGGTAAGCTTAATATTAATTTCGTTATTTATGTCATTATATTTTATATATTCATTTATTATTTGTTATGTTTATTACACTTTAGGAACTTGACAAGCTGATGCAATATTACGATCAGGAGCCAGCGGAGCCCAAGGAAGGGGAGGTAGGAAAAACAAGTCGGTTATTATTATCCGATTACATTTCATAACGATTACAACACTGATGCCTGAATGTACGCTATATAAACTAATCCGTTCTGATATATGTGTATAATTACATCGGTATGTAATACTATGTATGCAGGTATGAGCGTCTATATGCGTATGTCACTATGTCTGTGTGCGTGTTTGCATGTACATGACTGTATGTGAACACGTACGAACGTATGCATGTATACTGGACCTGTGCCTCCATTTTACACTTGGTATCTCTCGACAACCTCTCTGACGCGGCGCAGCTTTCTTGCATAAGCTGGTCTAGCGCTATAGAAATTTTGAGGTTACGATTACGAGTCTGAGTGTTTTCTGTCTTCTATAGGGTCTGCTGGAAAGGACGACTGCAGGGACCGATAATAAACGATGGTACCCAGGACTTGGGTGGATGTAGTCAAAGCCCGCGCAGACAACGCCACTGATAGAAAACAGCGGTTTTGAGACGCATCAATATACATTATACAGCTACATGTATTATATGCCGATATCAATTGTTTAGGGTCTATCTATGACGACTTACACGGTGTATCGTGAAATTAAGGCTCTACAAAGTCACGAATTTCTCGGACGAAATTGATGGCGAACGTTAATTAGAGCTACTCTGAGGAATTTATTAAACTCGCCTTCGTTATAGTTTAATTCTATGCATATGTTAAGTAGGCCGACTTTAATCGTGTAAGATTTGCTTTAGAACGGGACTGTTTTGGAATGCCTTAATATGTCTGATATTTTATTTTTACGATGTTTACCTACATGTATTAATAGTAGTTATTTATGCAATTGCGGGTAGACACATATTTGGAATGAGTTACAAGTAAAAAATTCTATGAGACGAATTTGTTCTTGTTGCTGTTGCTAATTAGGCCTATTTAATTAATTACCTTCACTCCGTTTGTGGTTGTATGAATGGTGTATAATGTATACATATTATATTATATATACTAGATGTTTGCCCGTCCTAAGACGGTTAAAACCAATTTGAAAATGTCAACAGATGCGTCTTCTCGTGCTATGATTGACACAAGTCTTCTCCCTCTCCCTCCCTACCTTCCTCCTTCCGTCCGTCCGTCCGTCGCTCCCTCCCACTCTCCCTCCCTCCCCTTCCACTTTCAGGACGTCACGGATAAAAGAGAGATATAGTAGTCTATAAAATTTCTTTTATTATTACGCATTTATCTATGGCGCTGAGCAATTGTCAGTGAAGGACTTGCTCAAGGGATAGGGATAGGCCTACAATGTAACCGTCTCGGGTGGAAGCTCGAACCAGTCAGGCCCCAACTCTGCGCGTAACTTGGAAATCGCTCAGTCGCTCAACTAATCGACTGCTGTGCCCCACACGGTATCACTCTTATAGACTTCAATTTTTAGAGTAATCTTATTATTAATAATAATAATATTCTTTATTGAAACAATCCGGTTGACAAACCGCAAGCGGTTACAGTGTACAGTTATGCAATTGAAACAATTCACAAGAACACAAATGCCAGAAGACATAAATCGTAACTAGGCTACTAACAGAACAGACAGCCTGCAATACTGGAGCGACTCTTAGTAGGCTTCTTGAAGAAGCGTTATATAAATTCTTGAAATGAATGAATTATTGAGATTTCTACAACACCCCAAAACACAACGAATCAAAATTAGAACTAGCCTACCTCGGATAAAAAATAATGATGATAATAATTATATTGACCCGTTCAGGGATACTTTCCCCAACTTAGACCTAGACGAGTAGGGCGCATTCCAGACGATTCTGCGCTTTAAATAATGTTAAAGTCCCTGAGGGGTTACGCCTCGATAGTCCGAAGGTTCGATAGTCCGAAGATTCTGTAGTACGACATTAATCCGACATAAAATCGTTGCATGAATTCAACTTCTACTTACACTGCAATATCTTTTCATCATTCCAACATTCCTTTAAGAAGAATTCTGTTAATTAATCCAACTTCTACTCAAGCCAGAATTATTTCATCCGTCCAGCTACTACGAATCTTCGGACTATCGACCTGTTACCCCTGAGGGATCCCTTTTACCTCGGAGCAGAAAAATAATAATAATAGACCTAACTATCTGCGAAGTCTATAGTCTTTCTAAAACAATTCTTCTCAATTTGGTGCAATCCTGAGGCATCTTGAGGAAAATATTAATATTAATAATAATTGCATCGACGTATGTAATTATACGTCGATGAATCATTGTCTACGTATACCCTCGTTATAATTTGACATAGGTTGCCTAGCGTGACGACATAGATTGCCTAGCGTGACGTAATCAGCACTATTTTGTGTAGCAGAGGCGTTTAGACATTGATAGAGTATTATTAAGTTAATTGTTCTTCTTCCATTAATTGTTCGTCTTCGGGCAGGATTGAAACCAATCCTCTTCACAGTAATTCGTTTCATTTGTACGATGCAAGTTCGCTGTGATAACATTCGCAATTTTGTAGTAGCCTAATATTGTCCAGAAATATTCCTTTGACGGATTGGATGTGTCGTATTGTTATATACCCATGTTAAATCTCTTTTTTTCTTATTTTCAAATCTAACTGTAAGCTACGATGCGGTTTGTCATCTGGTGTGTCTATAAAACGAATATCATCTCACCTAACTGCCGTTTATTCACGCCAGTAAACAATTTGCTGTAAGACGCAGGAGCCATTGTAAACGGTATGCTGTTCCTCGTGTTACAACCACTTACAGTGTAAAACGATATGTTGGTCTTCGTGTTACAGCAAGTGTAAACGGTATATTGTTCGGAATTTGTTCCTTATGTTGGACACACACACACGCACACGCACACACACGCACGCGCACACACACGCACACACACACGCACACACACACACACACACACTGTCATATGCGACTGACCGCTGCCACATACGGCGCCTCAGTTCACATAAAGAGCATGCGTATATGCATGTTCATGTATGTGTGGTACATGTATAATTATATATGTTATGTATAATTATTGCATTACCAAAAAACAAATCGATTATGTAACCTGGTTTAGTCTAATCCAGTCTGCTCTAATGTAATCTGGTCTAATGTCATTGGTCCAATCCAATTTGGTCTGGCCTACTCTGGCCTAATCTGACCTAATTGTGTGGGGCGCGGTGGTGTAGGGGTATGTTTGGTGCCTTGCAGCCGGAGGGTTGTGGTTTGGAATCCACCTCAAGCCGCCGCGTAGGGACCCTGGGCAAGTCCTTCACTCACAATTGCTCATGCGCTTCGGCGTGAAACTCCGATTCAGTGTCCGCGCTGTAGTCGGGAGCGCCTCTGAGTAGAAATCTTGAAGGGGCGCTATAACAAGTGCTCATACATACATACATAAATTACATGCATACATACACACATACATACATACATACATACATACATACATACATACATACATACATACATACATACATACATACATACATACATACATACATACATACATACATACATACATACATACATACATACATACATACATACATACATACATACACGCATACATACATACATACATACATACATACATACATACATACATAATCAAATGTATGTTATCTAATATAGTCTAATCTAACTTAATCTATATGTAATCTGATTAGGTTACATTTCAGCTGAGGTCATGTGACGATTACAGTGACCAGTGAAGATGCTTCCAAAGCATCAGCAGCAGCAGCAGCAGCAGCAGCAGCAGCAGCAGCATCTGCATCACCTGCTGGTGATTGTGGCTGTTCTTTTCTTTGTGAGCGGACCAAGAGACGTCAACGCCACAATTCACGCCCCACCCGAATTCTTCAAGGATTTCTACTCGAACTCAGTGGGCACTCTACGTATGACAATCATTTGATCAGCTCATCGATAAGTCAACAGATCAATAATTATGCAATCAATCAATCACTCTGTTGATCATTCATTCAGTCATTGAGGTTGGCTTCGAGTACATGATTAGAAGAGGCGGGGTTGATGCGCAACTCCGCCACTGTTCGCTTTCTGACAGTGCCAGTCCCAAGCCTGGATAAAGGAGGAGGGCGACGACGCTAATGGTCTTTGATACCACACAGTGGTCGTTAAACAGTAAACAAGCAAGCAAGCGCAGGATCGCGGGAACTACATTTCTCCACGCGCAAGTAGAGAGCAACGATTTCTGACTCGGTTGACTTGTAATGTAATGTAAATCTTGGAAAATTTCTCAAAAGCCACGTCAGGGAGACCAGCTTATTCACCGGCGCTACCATAATAATTGTACATGTATGATTCTGGCTGCTTGTAAAGCGCTTGTTAAGAATCGCACGACGGCATTTAAGACAATATAACAGCAGGGATGGGCAACTGGCGGCCCGCGGGCCGGATCCGGCCCCCGGGGACATTTGAACCGGCCCTTGGCATGTCATTTACATTAGCACTGTACCTGGCACTTTGGGGACCTTTTATCCGGCCCGTGTTTGGGAACCTTTTATCCGGCCCGACACAAATGAATTTCTGTACATAGGCCGACATTAACACATCTGTTTCTTATTTATTCCGGCATATAGTCAACTAGTTTACTACTCAGTCATCAGTGTAATCTATTCTCTACATAAAACAAGATCACAAGTGGGTAGGTTCGCTACTTTAGAAACCATCTATCAGAACTTTGCAAACAAAGTTGCTACTCTGGGGAAATCAGATTTCAAAAGGCAATACTGTGCATTTTCCATGTTTTGCTGATTCTGCAAATATCAAGAAGTGCACAGAACAAATAACTGTATTGAAAGTAGAGTTCCAGTCCAGGTTTTCTGATTTACTGCTCATGAACTAGACTTAAATTGCTTGAATATCCCTTTTCCATCTATGCCAATTCAGCACCCTGCTCCATGCAAATGGAATTGATTGTACTTCAATGCAACAGTTAGTTGGAAAGAAAATTTCGTGAGGTACCTCTGATTCAGTCCTACATAACTTTACATTTCTCAGGATTCTAACCCTTCATTCAAATTTTCATAGCCTGAAACTGCATGGTTGCACTGTTTCCATGCACGGTGCACCTATACCAGTATTTGTGAACATGTCTTCTCAAAGATGAAACTAACAAAGTGCAAAACAGATGACAATCTCTCCAATGAATATCGAATTGCCACTTCAAAGCAAACATTCCAGATGTGTGTCGTGAGAAGAAGTGCCAGATCTCACATTAAATATAGCACACTAAACAAAATGGATACATTGCACAGACTAACAGTTTTATGTATTTTTAAAACTAATAAAACTTTTTTTTTAAATTTTTAGTGTAGGACTCTACATATTAGGATAATTAGATTTCCATCATAAAACTTATCTTCACTCGCATTAACGGTTATTCTGTAATATTTAGTTTGAATAAAATTATTATAGTTTCATTTTCTGGGGCAAGTGAATCTGCAAAAATTAGCTCGCGATTGGCGTATATATGCCGTACGGCCCCTGAGCTGCCCTTCAAACCTTAAAGCGGCCCTCTGTTAAAAGAAGTTGCCCATGCCTGATATAACAGTTCCAACTAATCCACGGAGATTCATTCACCTTAAGATCGCTTGAAAACATTTCGTTCTCTGTCTGTGACGAAATGAATTTTTTACTCTGGATTTTCATA